>JAULUF010000053.1:2907500-3327500 GCA_031834385.1 Semotilus atromaculatus | reverse complement strand
ATTTCTACCTATAGATAAAATATAATAAAATAATAATGTAACCTTTTTTCTTTTTTTGCACTGTGACATTATTTTAATGACTATTAAGCACATTTAACTCCCTTAAAGACATTTTTCCCTTTGTAATGACATGTAGCATTAAGATGTTCATTTAAAAAAAAAAAAAATCATGTTATTTAATGACCTTTAACCTTGTTCTGTCTGTTGCCCCTTTCACTTCACACACACACACACACACACACACACACACACAGACACACACACACAGTGTTTCACTTTCCGAGCCAGTAATTTATTCTTCTGTCTTTTTCTTACAGTGTCTGTGAGTCAGAGCTCATGTCCTGGAGGCAGGAAGTGGCAGAAATGAGTCAGCAAAACATCTTGTGCTGTGCGTGCTTGTGGGAGTACAGTTACACAGGACAAGAAAACTCTATTAAAACACACACACACAAAATCATAGTAGCTAATTTTAGCATTCATTTCAGGTGCACACGACGCACGCATTTATGCCCAGAGGTTTCTGTACAGCGACTGACACAACATCAGCTCAGAGTGAACAACAGCTGCTGTCTGCTATAGTCCAAACAAAAAACGTGTCCCAAATCACAGCATGCTGAAAACAGGATGCTAAAATCATGGTTTGGTTGCAGGATCCATTCACTAAAGCACCCCCAGATCATCAATGTTCAGCTTTGTCCAACACCAGACCTGGAGAGGTCTCACACACACTGATGATCTGGGGAGCTTCAGCAAGGCTGGAGTCGGGCAGATTTGTCTTTGTGAAGGACGCATGAATCAAGCCACGTACAAGGAAGAAAACTTGCTTGCTTCTGCTCTGTCGATGTTGCCCAACTCTGAGGATTGGGTTTTCCAGCAGGACAATGCTTCATGGCACACAGCCGGGTCAATCAGCGTGTGGATGGAGGACCACCAGATCAAGACCAATCTCCAGACCTGAACCCCATTGAAAACCTCTGGAATGTGATCAAGAGGAAGATGGTCAAGCCATCAGACAAAGCCGAGCAGGAGTGGCATAAAGTCACCCAACATGGTGGAGAGCACGCATGAAAGCTAAGATTGAAAATCAGGGTTATTCCACCAAATATTGATTTCTAAACCCTAAGTTAAAACATTAGTATTGTGTTGTTTAAAAAAGTTTTTTTCTTTCCATTATTCGAGGTCTGACAACACTGCATCTTTTTGTTATTTTGAACAGTTGGCGGTTTCTGCTAGCCTGGATGCCAGCCCACAACATGTTTTGGTCGGGAAGTTCGGTCTGGACTCGATCCATTGAGGAGTAATTATGATCGGTTCAGAAATCATTGGGCCAATCAAATTGCCAGGGCGGGCTTTATACGATGATGGACAGATGATCGGCAGTTACGTAATCATCACGTCATCAAAGAGCGCTTGGTTTGAACTGGTTTACAACAAAGATGCAGCTGGAGATTTGAGATGTGTAGAAATCCGCTCTCGCGTCTGTTGTAGAAGAAATCGACAGCGCATTCATTTTAAAAGACGAACAGAGAACTGCAATCAAGGCATTTGTCGATCGTAAAGATGTGTTTGCCGTCCTTCCTACGGGATTCGGCAAAAGTTTAATTTATCAGCTGGCTCCGATGGTCGCTAAGAAGACGGGACGCAATGAAAACCCTGTGGTCTTCACAGACATCAACAACATGCGTCACTTACTGCGTTGCTCTGATTGGTTGTAGGTCTATCCAATTGAGTGCAGAGTTTTTTTTTTTCCTGGTTCGGTTAAGACACGACTCATAATCAAAGCCCTATGGAGCAGTATCAGACTCACAATCTGAATAAAATAAATCAGGCTAGGTTTCTGCTAATAAATGCTCTAAATGACAATATTTTTATTTGTCAGTAGTTTATAGAATAAAACAAAAATATCTATAAATAGTCAAATCAGAGAAACTGATCGGTTTGGAGGTGGTCTCTTATTTTTTTCCAGAGCTGTATATAATAGTGATTATATAAAAGTAATAAGACTTGTAATGTAGCTAAATATTTACTTGTGGTGTGGTGCACCGTGGGTAGTATTTTGACAACACTAAAGAAATACATATTTTTAGTGTATAAACATGTGAATTAGGACACAGCCCCATGACTTTACGATTACATGATTGTGCATTAAATCAATGACAGCAAAAAATTTATGTTTCCCATTAACGGACGGACTCACACACACTTTACCCATAATAGACTCCAAAATGTCAAAGCACCATATAGAAGTTATGTGCACGCACATTTCAAGTTATACGAAAGCCTTGTGTGAGTAACAGATCAAAATAAACAGGGGAGGAGAGAGGAAGAGGAGGGACGGGAAGGGAGAAAAATAAAGAGCTGGTGAGTTTATTAGCAGGGGGAAAAGGCTAATGGGAGCGAGACAGCAAGAGAACACAAGTGACGAGATGAACAAAGAAAAAGCGATTTTCTGAGACATCCATCCAGACAGATAACTCGTAATTTCCCTCCCAATATCAATCATTCCAGCATTTTTAGACGACCACAGACACCAAACAAGCGTCAGTGTGGGCCGTATGCGTGCGCACCATCAAGAGGCTGGAATCAGTGACTCAGTATAAATTGAGAATCTATACTTAGGCTCGGAAAGGCTGGGAATTTTCCATTTGGCATTCAGGAGCCGGAGTGAAAATGCAGAAAAGGCCCCAGCAATTGTTTACTGAGAAACCTTGTAAAAATTCCACGTTGGTCTGAAACGACTCCAAGTTCCTAGAGCACCTCCGTTTCTAAACATCCTCAATGGGAATATACAACATGGTCAATCATGAGATGCTTTAAAGTGTTATTATGTTGCTAATTTAGTTCAACTGCTCAAAGCCATTTGGATGCATTTACTGAAATGCAAATATATACCCATTTCTATACGAAACACCTCCTCTATGCAGGGCCCCTTTAAGGGTTATGAGCCAATTGAAACCTGTTAGATTTGCATTTCTAGAGCTCTAGAGGTGTGCTATTACTTTACTAAAAGAGCAGAAAACTCTCATAAACTCAAGTAATTTAGAGACTAGAATTACACTATAGGCTTTTGACTAATGCTTAAATAAAAGTTAGGGTTGGGAAAATCGATTCCATTTCTGGAAAATTATTTCAATTCCACTTATCGTTTCAGGCACAAAAGATAAATAAATTCACTCACATGCTGTTTTCTGCCTCTCATATGGTGCATAACGAACTGATTTAAAATGTTGAAATTTTAACGAATTGATTTTACAATTTATTGAAATAACAAATTGAGTTCTCTGACACATCTTCTTGCACTTGAAAAGACAAATACACACAAAATTATGCAAAATATCCTCATAAACCGTCAGTTATTATGTCTTAAGTGAACGTAAACGGGTGGGAAAGAAAACATGTGTAACAGCATTTTGGATTTGCGCATCAGCTCTTAAAGTGACAGCACCCTAATAAACCTACCGTCTGTCTTTAATATTAATCAAAGAACAAAAGAAAAAGAAAAATCACTCACTGATCTTGACAGAATAGTTTTTTTAAAAATAAATATAATATAGATTAATCCTTACTAAAGTTACAAAAGTGATTCAGAGGTGTTTTATATTTGATTTAATTTTCTAAACTTTAGTGGTTCAGTTGTATTTATTTGTGCTATTGCTAATTTGTTCTTATTGTATACTACTGACTATATACTTGTCTTTAATAATGTTTGAAATGTATATTATTTAGTCTAGTAAATTTTTTTTTGTTATTTAGGCTGCAACAGTGTTCATGTTTTTGTTCATGGTTTTCAGCTGCAACAGAATAAATATTTGATATTAAAATCATGTTTGACTGGAATTTGATAAGAATCAGATGATCATCAAACGATACCCATTACGTGTTATTTTAGTATTATTTATATACTGTCAATATTAATATTTTTAATTAGCTTTTATTTTTATATGAAGGTTTCGTTTTTATTTTTGTTTAAGCCTAATTTTGATACATGTTTGACATTTACATATAAGTACTATTTATATATTAATTAGCCATTTATAAGACACACACACACAATATATATATATAATATATATAGCTCTATTTACTTTATTTCAGTTGTAGTTTCAGTCATTTTAGTTCTTGTGTAACTTATCAAGGCAACATTCATTTAAGTTTTTCAGTGAACAAAAACTATTTTAGCAGTTTTACTTTTAATTAACAATAACAGCATTGACAAGCAACCCCACAGGACACCCTAGCAATATGCTACAATCATGCTAAAACTAAAACCCCCACAGCAATTCCTTCTTGGCAACTACTCACAAGACCCTATTTACATTAACACCTCCTTATCTCCCAAACACACACTGCCTGAATATTCACACACAATTCACACAAAGATAAAAACTCTACAACCAACCATTCACACATCATTCACGTGCTCCATAGATAAATAACCCACAAACACCATAGTTGCTTGATACAGTCCTGTAGAAAAAGAATGGCAGACTAAATATACACTAAAGAAGAATATAACACTTGTAAGACAAAATCCTTCACCTGGTAATACAAACACCTGAAAAACAGAAATAAATCACATAAAAGACAATAACTTAAAGGAATAAATAATTCACCCAAAATGATAATTCTGTCCATATTTACAGACTCAAATGACCCTATCATTATCTTTATTCCCCACCTCGAAAGTTACAGCTTACTGGGGTTGTAAAGCTCATAAAATGGCAAAAGTGTAAAAGTAGACTATATTGTGCACTATATTTACTAATTTTACGATTGTAATTTGCTGCTAGTTTTCCTTTTCATCAGTTATATGAGTTCAACACAATTCAAATTATATAAATAATGAGGGAATAACATTTTTGGGTGAAATATTCCTTTGAAAAACTAAATACACAACTAAATGTGTCTCATCATGGGTCTCAGCTGAAAGTCTATTAACAATTAACAAACACAAACCTTTGTACACACACACACACACACACACAACCTCTTTCTTCTTAACAAACTTCAAGTATTTCAAAAGCGTCTTTTAAACAATTTCCTCATATCCTTCAGAAAGTAGACAGAAGATGTTGTGTGTGTGTCAGCTTCTTTCCTTTAGGAGAGATTGGAGACGTGTTGTTTTAACACAAGGCCAAGTGAGTGTGTGAGTGTGTGTGTGTGTGTGTGTCTCCGCCCGGCTCACACAGTCTATATCCAGTCTAGACCAGCACTAGTCCATGAAACGTCTGTTCCATCACAATAATCTTTAACAATGCCATGCAAGTGCGCGCGCACACACACACACACACACACTCTCCTCATTTATCGTGTGCTTGCTTGAGATAAAAGCCTCTTTCACTGAATGTTATTACACATGACATTTTCCTCAGCCTTCTGGCTTCCACACTAAACACCCCGTTCCTCATCATAGTAATGAGGGTGATACTTCATACAGCAAAAACACCTCAGTTCTTTCCCTCATAATGTAACTGAACGTTATAAATATTTTCACAAAGTTAGCAGTATTGATTTCTCTCATAACCTCTAGAAAGCAATGTCATCTAGCTGAAAACAGCCCAACATCAGCGGGAAAGCTGGAACAAGCAACTAAGAGCGAAACTGTTTTCTCTGTGTTTGTTCCTTCTTCTCTGAATCTGAACATTATGTCATAATAACAGACCGCACGATTTATGTGCATTACAATCTGTGCTCTCCCGAGTTGCTACGATAAATACAGGACAAGGTTGATACAATGTGAGAGACCCCTTCATTGGGAGACTTCTAGATCAGAATATGGAAAAGAACTGTTTATTGTTCCACAACAAAATGTTTGCCTGTAGTTTTTAGAGGAAAACAATGTTCATGTCAGGACGTTATATTTGAAAATCAAACATGAAGATGAAAAACAAGGATTGTATCTGTTTGTTAAATGCTAAACATTATAATTACCTTGACAAGAAGTTCAAAAGACTACCTGTTAAGTTTTTAATTTGGCTCAACTAGAGCGAATTAGTTGATTTAACTTAAAAAGTCAAGAAAAAAAATTAAGGCAGATAGAAATAGGTTTGTTTTCTTTCTCCCAATGTTGGTTTGCGGTGTCAAATTTGCATATTTCTATGCTCACATTAATGGATATATTGTTATTTTGAAAAAAAATTAAATGAAAAATGGACAGCACATTATAGACCATCAATACTTGGAGCTCTCTACAACTCTTCAGCCGCTTTCATAGTATTGACATCATATTATTGACAATACCTCATGACTGTATCTGACCCGTTTTAACTCATTTGTGTCATGTAAAGGCCAAGTACGGTAACCCATGCATATGGTAAACCCTCTGCATTTAACACATCCAAGTTACTTAGTGCACACACACACAAAAGGAGTAGTGCGAAGTGAACACACACATTTTATTGTGGCGCCCGGGGAGCGAATCGGGGTTAGGTGACGTTCTCAAGGGCACCTCAGTCGATTCCTGCCGGTATTGAAAATCGAACCCGCAACCTTCGGGTTAGACTCTCTAACCATTAGGCCACAATGGCCTAGCATCTTATTACATGCTTGCAAAGCCTGCGAGTGAACACGTGAAACAAACTCTTCTTCCGCACAACATATTGTCCTGAGTCCCATGAAATCCAGGTGCGTCTCGCAAACACACACACACACACACAAAGGGTCTGTTGTTTAACTCACTCTGTTTAGTTCCCCCAAGGGCATGCTGTCCCCATCTGCTGCTAACGGCTGGTATTAAAGAAGGACATCACCCAAACACACACATCATCTCTATAACCATCACCACATGTCCTGTCAACACAAGAGCTGAACAACACACTGACACACACAGAGAAATTAGGCTTTAACATGTCAAATTGTCGGGTTGAATTCTTGTGGCTTCACTCATAATGATACTGAAATAAATGTTTGCTATTTCTCGCCACTAATTCAAAATGATGGTGCTAATGATGGGAGTTTTAACCACTCAAAGCAATTAAACGTGCACTTTGGTATAAAACCACACTTTCAGCAATGGAAAGTAAAATAAAAAGCTCTATCTGTGACATGGCAATTACCACAGATAACAATTTGGACTTGTCTCTTAGTTTGTAAAAACAAAACAAATGCATTAACAGTAATGGAAGTCTATGGGACAATGCATTACAGAGTCACTGAGTGAGAACTCAGGAACCTGATTCATCTAATTTGTCAGTTAATCTTTTTGAGTGGTTTTGAGAGAGCTGGAATAAACCAATTCACTGAAAAGATCAGAATCAAAAAAATGATTTTGAAAAGAATCATGTCTATTTCTCCCACAAACATGCCAAAGAGAGCAAGGGCAGATCTGGCCCAGATCAAGATCACAGATGAAGGCACAGATTTTCAGTGCAATGGCCTGATCTGATCCTTTCAAAAAGTTTTTAGTTCTAATAGTCCACCCGACAGCCATCTTAAGTGTTCGACGGACGTGAGGACGTGTGCGAGAAGTAAACCAGGTTTGATTTTTTGGGTAATTCATTATCAAACGTGCTGGAAACATTCAAAATGTTTTACTATACTTATTTTACGGAATTACGGTTATTTTGTGTCTTAAATAAATGACATGTTACTCAGAAACACATGTTTGGCCTCTCAAAAATTTTACATTCAGCTGTCACGAATTCATTGACTTTTGAAAATCAATTTCATTTTTTTTTCTACCAGAAAATGAGGGGTTTTGAAGCACAAAGTTGTTTTTAACGTCTCCTATAACAAAAAATCTTATTTAAACCCATGAAAATGCAGATCATGTTGTGAAAACATAAATTACATTTTTATAATTTTAAATAAAAATTTCTACAAATAATATATATATATAAAATTTTATTTAAAATTAAAAAAAATTATTTCATGTGTTCAAAAATGTCATGTGTTTCTGAGTAACATGGTTTATTATTAATATACATTTGATATAGCCAGAGTCACTGAGACCTCGAGAACAGGATCAATCTGATTTGTGAATTAATCATTTTAAGAACTGGAACACACCAATTAGGTAAAAGATCTGAGACAAAAGAACAAATCATTCACAATCAGACATCAGTTTGCATTTGTGCATTCATTCTGTTGTTCTGATGCTTACGACTCTTCACAGATGCTAGGAAAGGGCAATTTGGTGAGTTTAAGGTGTCATAGGTCTTGTGTGTGTGGTGTCCCACAGACATGCAGGCTTTGGGTTTTACACCCCAAAACTGCAGTCAATTACGGGTGTGTCCCGCTCAGATCCACCCTGCTTCCTGGAACACATTCAGCCGGCTCCAGCAAAGACATCTTCACACACGTTGAGGAAAAACATCAGGCCTGCACTTGTTCAAAACACACACACATCTCTCGCCTCAGCCTCAGGATTTAACCCTCATCCATGTTATGGGGCAAAATAAACTAAATATAATGAATGCAAATGATGCTTAAGTAGTCCATGACACATCTGTGCTGTTTTCTGATATGGCAGTTTTGTGTGAAGAACAGACCCTCTCAGTTGCACAATGGCGGTACACCTATTCTGAGGTTTAAACCTGTGGCCAAACAGGTTATAGCCTACATTTCTAACCACTAACCCACAACACACTCAGCAAGGAGTGTCCCAAAATCATTCTATTACTACAGTAAGTGGAGAAAAACACTTGTATTTTTATCTCTAGCCCTAATTGGTCTAAGTGGCTGTATAATCAATATCAGGCTGTGATCTAAAGGCAGTTGTTGTTTTTTTTCAATCTGTTATATGCCACGGACCCCAAATATGATCCTTCTCATGCAAGGTACCACATCCTAAAAATGTAAATATATATATATGCATGTATAAAGATCCAATTAATACAGTGAAAATATGTGTACTATTATTCTGAAAACATTTGGTTTCTGTTATATTACAATAGTTATTTTTTCTACTCACTGTGGTACTGTTCTGTTTTAATAAGTAATTTAATTATTTCTCCTTTTTTATTATTTATATATTTTAATAATTTTGTTATTTATTTTAATCAATTTTATTCAGTTAGTTTCATCTTTTTTTATATATATAAGCCCTATTTATTTTACTAACTTTTTGCATGGACTCCCATGCAGACCCCAGCTTAAAAAACCCTAGTTTAGGGGGCCATATACAATTACATGAGATGTTATATTAATAAGATCAGATCCAGATACAAGCACAGCAAACACGCACTGGATAGTGAAAAACCACAAGCACAGAAACACAACAATTCATTAATTTATAGACTAACTCAAGAAGCACAAAGTTAAGCGCGCACACAGTCCTTGGCCTGCAGTTTAATGGTTTTCCGTGGGTGGAAAATTAAAGCTTCAAGTCTTGTTGGTCTCCTAAAAGCCTTTTGTGTTGTCGAACACACCCCGAACACACACTCAACCCCCTGAGAAACACACACGCACAACCGGCGCAACTCACCGGCCTCGTTACTGAGTGGATCTCTGGCTCCTGTGGCGCATAACTGATACATGTCTTTCCTCCGGTCCACGATCCACAGCGGCAGACTCACACACTCCGCAGCCCGAGGAAAGAGTTGAGGAACGCGGCTAAGCCACGCCCAGGAATACGCGTCAGCTGGACCTCCAAGGATGCGTCTGGACTCGAATTCTACTACAGCGAAGGCTCTGCTCATGAATATTAATTACGTAACTTTACGTTGAACCGCAAGGCCAATCCTGATTGGCTGAGAGAAACTCCGCGGGCCTAGATTGACTGTGGATTGACGAATCAATTCAATTTAACAGAGCTTAATTTGCATGGCAACAGGGTACAGAGCAAACAGAGCCAAAAGCGCTGCGAAGTTGTTAAATTAGATAGTATTATTTCAAAATCTCTGATTCATGAATTATGATTCCGATTGCCATTGTGAAAAATACATATTTTCATATATCTTATTCATAATATTTAAAATGATATATATATATATATATATATATTATTTACTTTATTTATAGTACGTATTATTTATATAATAATTATTGATATATCTTAGATATTTTTGCTAACCTATGATATTTACTTTAGTAAGTTTTACATAATCCTGTAAATATTACAAAAATATTATTTATAACTTATATATTTTATTATTATTATTTACTTTATTCCATATAATAATTACTGATATGTCTTAGATATTTTTGCTAACCTGTGATATTTACTTTAGTGAGTTTTATATAATTTTTCACTATAGAAAAAGGCTGGGTTGTTTTAACACAAATTAGGGTCAAATATGGACAAACCCAGCCGTTGGGTTACATTTTTTAATTACATTTTTAACCCAATGATTGAGCTTGTCCATATTTAACCCAAATTTGGGTTAAAACAACCCTGCATTTTTTTTTATATAAAAATACACATTTTTATATTTCTTATTTATAACATATTTATACATATATAGTATTTATTATTTATATAAAATCAATATAGTTAGGCTAAATATAATCACATATGATTCTATAGAACTATGTTTCTGATCTTTTTTTTATATAATTTTACAAGCGATTTTTAAAGAGAATGATTTAATGTTGTGTCTAAAATGTATGGTCCTATGGTCCTCTTCTTTAAATGTTTTTGACTGTTTTTAAATATATTTTTTCTTCTTTTTGAATTTTTGTAGAGACCTTTTCCAACATCAAATAACATAAAAAAGTAACTCAGGTATGAAAACTGTGATCATGCATATTTAATTACGTTACGTGACGGACATAAAAAGAACATGACGTCAACATGAGTCGATTAATATTCATGACCCAGATCTTCGCCATAGTAGAATATGCACTGCGGCGCGAGCGAGCGCGTTGACCGGGGCTGCGCTGATACCGCACACGCGGGCGTGACTTTGACGCAGGGTGGAGCGGACGCTGCAGACTATCCTTGTGAGATGAAGGTCGTTTCCCCGTTTACTGTAACCGAAGAAACTGTCGCAAGACACAGACGCGCGGGAAGGCAAGAAAAGTCACAACTTTTGAATAACGGAAACATGACGTTCCTATGACATCATAAAGTTCTCCTCATCAAAGGCAAAATGGACGCAGATGTTACAACATTTACACGAGGAATATTTACCACTGTTTACCAGTATGATTAATCAAATTGTAATAAAATGATAATAACATGATAATCAGAATGACATAGGCTATATTCGATTATTCACTTAAAATATGTTTGTACAAGATTCTTTCAAGACCATTTCACCATCGCTATCATCAGATTTGTTTATCATCAGATTTATTTGCAGCAGGACTATAGCAAATTAAAATCCTCAGGATCAGGAAATCAGTCACTGAAACACACTTTCACCACTGTGAGCAAAGTTTGGCATGTTCAAGCTTCTCCCAGCAACGTGTAAAATGTATTTTTCGAAAATATTTGTCCACATGTCCTTTTTATTTCAATCTTTTGAAGGGCAATAACATATAAATTACATCAAATCGAATTTTATGATAAATATAATAAAAATAAAATAAGAGAAGAGAAAGCAGTAGTAAATTCACGTCTATAAATAAGTACAAAGAGTTTAAAAAAATCAAAGAATAGATTTATAGAAGGCTTTAAAATAATTTACAGGTTTTTTTCTTGTTTCTTTTAATGTATGACCTATTTTAAAATATGTAAAATAATTTTTCCCCTCCCAATTTACATTTGTGGATAAAGAATTTTCGATATATAATGAGTAAATTCACAATATACCAAATGTTGAAGTCACCAGTATTATCATAAAAATAAAACGTACATTTGTTTGAGTTGTAATTAAGTGTTAGTACTATTTTTAATACATAGGCCTACACAAAAAATATTGGCGATAAAGTGTCTGGAGATTTTAAAGGTCTCTTTCCAATTGACAACTTCATCAAAATCCAATGGCTAAAGGAACAATGGAAATTTGGCAAATTGATCTAAGATAATTATTATTAAATGTTCTGCCTTTTGAATTTATACCTTTCAGTTTATCTAGGTTTGGCTTTTTATTAATATTATTTCCTAGCAATTGTATAAGTTCTGAGGGAATGACACTGATTACCATCCTATACTCCTTGACAGATATATAAAATTAAAATGTTCCCCAAAATTATGAATAAGTGAGTAAAGGACCCTTACTATTCAAAATCCACATGTCACTGGTAAATAAACATGATGGGTGGGGCTTCGTTTAGACGTTGCATCTCTGTCGTCATCGGCAAGCGACGAGAGATTCAACTCGGTTTGAGCAGAAATGACATTTCAGCGTCATTAGAGTTATCGTCTGTGTTTAAGAAGAACAGATAGTCTGGCAACGTTTCGATAATGAGCTCTCGATTATTTTTCTTTGTATTCAGACCGAGAATAACCAGATCACGTGGTGCGGGAAGTCTGTCTGTGCCAAAAACATACTGTCCTGCTAAAGGCAAATATGAGGAGGCACAGAAAGGAGCCCCAAACACCTCCTTACACTTCACTAATTCTTTACTGGGGTCTCAGAATGGAGGCAGATTGAGTTCCTGCAGGAGCTTCACAACCTCGGAGTGCAGGACTGAAGCCATTGGACAAGTGCAGTCAACGCACTATCAACTGGTGTACACATGCAAAGTACGATCATATGCTTCTTCTGTACATGTGCGACTTTTCAGCTGGGGAACTTTTGACTCTCCTAATTAGGTTGTATTGCACAGCTCAATCATGTACTATTCTGTTTGGTCTCTTTAGGTGTGCTCCACTCGCTCCATGAAGAAAATATCCAAGATAGCCTATCACAAGGGTGTCGTCATAGTAACGTGTCCTGGATGCAACAACCATCACGTCATCGCTGATAATCTGAACTGGTTTTCTGACCTGGAGGGGAAAAGGTGTGTATGTTTGTTCATTTGCTTGGACGATTCATCTGTGTGATTGATTCACGCAAAAAGGTGACATGTTAAAAACTGTAATGAAGAAAATAGGGCTGTGCAAGGCAAAGCTGTTCCGGGCTGTACTTGACTGTGTTCTTTAAAGCTGGGCTTTTCAGTCTTTTGCCCCCGGTTTCACAGCTTAAAGGTGTGTTCGACATCGGCTGCGGCTGGATGTAAGCGATCGGCGAGAGTAGCCGCGTGCAGCCGGGGAGGAGCTGCAAACGGAGACGTGAAGTCGGACACTTCTGGTTCCCGTAGTGACCGCTCACGTGGTGTTTGCATACTTTATCACAGCTGAAGTGAAATAAATGCAATATTTGCTAAATACACAGATGTTTAGAGGCATTTTCATTCAATACTTTATGTACTGCTTCATACAGCGTCTGTTTGAACAAGAATAAAGTTCACAATAAGCCTACAGCTAGCCTACTATCAATGAAGTGGAATCCACGTTTTTTAATCAGTTTTATTTGGATAAACATGACACAATATAACATTGCGACTACATGAAAAGAGTGCTTACTGTTATAAAAAATGATTTGTGAGCTGTAGAGGAACTAAAGGTGGTCGAATAAACACGAAACACACGTGACCGTTGTCATGCGGTGAATCCGGCCAATCATGGAACTGCCGTGTCGTCATCAGAGCTCGTGCAGCCCAGAGCAGCCGCTCTTCAGAAGCTGCGCTGGCTGAGTTCTCCGGCTACTCTCGAATCGCTCTCGCGTTACTTTAATGGCATACGTCACAGTCACGTGGCGTCGGCGCTGCATCAAGTCGGACAAAATTTCTAACCGGCATGCACTGCTTCAAGTCAGCCGCCGATCGTTCTGCGCAGAGCTGCATGAAGTCGAACAAGCCTTAAGACTAGTTTGAGCTGTTTTAACTGAAAACAACTTGCACTGATAGATCTTAAAATATGTCACTCACTGTCAGTCAGTGCCATTGTTTTGTCTCAAGATGCACACCAGTTCTGTTGTATTTTTTTAAGGCATGTTTATAAAAGTTAATTAAATGTCCTAATTGAAATAAGATCTAATCCTGACTTAATCTAAACTCTGTCTGTGAAACCAGGCCTTGATGCCACTAACCCTTAAATAGGTTCATCCTCGTGTGAGGATCCATCCTACAAAATAAAAAGCAGCTACCGGTATATATTTTTATGTATGAAGACCCAGTTTATGCTTTTTTATCACATTTAAAAAAATCTACTCATAGTACTGTAACTCTACTGCTAGATTTATTTAAATATAATTTTTCTCTAAACTTCTCCCATAGAAACCCCCTGCTCTAAAGCATAATTACAAACACTTTATTGTGAAGTTAAATGTTGCATGTTCTGTATTTGCCATAGAAACATCGAGGAGATCCTGGCTGCTAAAGGAGAATCAGTCCGAAGAGTTCAAGGGAACGAGGCCCTGGAAATTGTTGCAGAGGAATCAATAAAGGAAGCGTCAAGAAATAATCCAGATGAACAGAAACCACCACATCTGAGCGACGGGTCGGACAAAACATGATTGACATTTATATTGACTGTCTAAAACTACCAATTACCAAGAGCTGTTTATTGTATCATATCTTCGTTATAGTTTTTATATTCTTATTAAAGCACTGAAAAAACAATAATCTCATCACTTTGGAGTTTTTTTTAAGTGTTCAGCCTCACCTTGTGGTCACTGCAATATTTTCACTGTAACATCCTTTGATATCTTCAAATGACGTGCACTGTATCAGTGACCTTTGACTGGTAAACATGAATACAGCTAAAGCAATTCTGGTTTTGCAAGGCTTTTGTTGTTTTGTTTATTTTGCAACAAAAAACAACAGTTATAAACTAAACTAAGGGTTGAAAATTTTGAAATAAACTAAAGCATATTATAAGCAGTATTAAGTTACAATAAAAAGTAATGAATTACTAGCTACTAATTACACTGTAATTAGATGACTCTACTACTACTTTCTAATTACTGTCTAAAATCCCATATCAACCTTGAACAGTTGAACAAGACAAGGATAGACAAAATCAGCACTTTAGTTCTTTCAAATAAACATACAATTGCATAAAATATTCTTGAACTGACCGAAGTGTGTAAAGAATGAAGGTTACATTGAAACCATACATTTTATCATTCAATTATGATTTTAAATACACTATTGTTTTATATGGAATTGTTCTATAGTCTACACTATTTAATGCAATAACATCAGAAGTGACAATAATTAAATTAGTGGATGACACCCATTAACTTCCGTAGTATTTTTTTTTTTCTACTATGGAAGTCAATGGGGTCCATCAACTGTTTGGTTACTAACATTCTTTAAAATATCTTCTTTTGTGTTCAGCAGAAGAAAGAAACTCGTACATGTTTAGAACAACATGCGGGTGAGTAAATGATGACAAAATTGTCATTTTTGGGTGATCCCTTTCAAATAAAAAATAAAAAAGTTTTCTGTGAAAATGTACATTTAGTTAATGTAAAATTCTGCAAGGAATAGTAATAAAATAATTATAATATTAATGTAAAAAGAGTATTTTCAAAGAGTCCACATAAACAAATAATAATAATAATTCTAGCTAATACGTCAGAAGAAATTGTTTTAACACAATTTGCAATAAGTGATGACTTTGTTTACAAGTTTTAAGGAGTTTGCGCGCGCACCATGACGCAGCAACGTCCAGAAGCTTAACCATATAAACAGAAAGAGGAGGTAGAATGGCATTCAACAGTGAAGCATGGGTGCTACAATGGTCGGGGCTTAGCGGTCTGCTCTTATTGGTCAGGATAAAATAAGTGTGCTACTTTTAATTCTGTGCAGT
This sequence comes from Semotilus atromaculatus, assembly GCA_031834385.1. NCBI lineage: Eukaryota > Metazoa > Chordata > Actinopteri > Cypriniformes > Leuciscidae > Semotilus > Semotilus atromaculatus. The sequence goes on along the minus strand of JAULUF010000053.1, from coordinate 3,311,815 downwards.
ATTTCACTTCATCGTCTATTAAAATGTCTTAATATCTTTACACAACTCAGTAGATTATTGTCTAGACTGCGCTCAAGCGGTGCATAGGTAGAGTGGTCACATGACACCTGTTACTTTACTCAGCGCTGGAATAGAACGGACCAATCACAGTTGTTTGCGGTGACTAAACAAGGCTGTTTTAAACAACATTATGACATAGACTAATGGTGCCGTTTCCACTTTTATGTCAGGAATCAATCTCAGGCATTCACAAGATGATACTTTCTAAACTCAAAATGTCTCCAGTAAGACAAAAAACATCATGAGATTTGAATGAGCCTCAATACGGAAATGTTTTTCTGAATCGCCGAGCGCCTCGTCGTGGAAGATACATGTCATGTTCACTTCAACAGTTGCTAACCAGTACAGTAATTTTAGTGTACTTTAACGTTAATCGGCCGTTGCTGAGAGTGAAACCAGGCGGTAATTGACCACACACCCCCCGGACAGCCTCCAGCTGATGACCGATCATATCCAGAACGGTTTATTTGAAGGTTTTCTTACTGTACCAGCATGAATCCAGCCGGACTGTTGTGTGAAAGCGAGCGGCCGCGTCACCGTCCTTTCCTGATCGGGGTGAGCGGAGGAACAGCCAGTGGAAAGGTACGAGACACTGCATGCATGACAGAAACTGATGCATACTGCTGGCTTTGGCGTTTTAATGCATGCAACCTATAACTTACATGTTGTCTCTTATGTTAGTCACTGTCAACATGTTTCTCTTTTTTGATTTACATATAAATTGCATTTCATTTGCATGTAGGTGGAATGCATGCAATTTAAACCATAATATACAAAATGCACAAGAAAACAGCATGCAGCAAGTAATTATAGGCAATGAAATGTCATTTTTGCAAACAAACTAAAGCAATGACAAAAGGCCCTTATCTTAAAATCTGGTGTCTTGTGTCTGTAATGATATCCAGGCTGATGCAATTACAAATGGGCAATAGACTGTCAGTCCAGGTCATTAACTGCTGTTTTTCTCTTGCTAGTCCACAGTGTGTGCCAAAATCATGGAGCTTTTGGGTCAGAACAAGGTGGATCACCACCAGAGGAAGGTCACTATCGTCAGCCAGGACAGTTTCTACCGGATTCTCACTCCAGAACAGAAGGCCAAAGCTTTGAAAGGCCAGTACAACTTTGACCATCCAGGTAAACAAACAATAAGAAATAATTCAGCCATGAATGAAAATGCTGTCGTCATTAACTCACCCTCTTGTTTGATATTGTCCTTTTATGTCCATTTTTTATGTCCATTGATTTTGTTTACACAAATCAAAGGAAAAAGGTCAGCAAAACAAGGTTGGAGCGACATGTGGGTCGGTTTTCAATGCACTGATGTTTTCTCTCTCTCTCAGAGGCATTTGATACGGAGTTCATGTGTCAGACGTTGAAGGATATAGTAGAAGGGAAGGTGGTGGAGGTTCCAACATATGACTTTGTCACCCATTCCAGGCAATAACACACACACACACACACACACACACACACACACACACGTTGTGTTTTCATGTTCAATGGGGACTCTCCATAGACTTAATGGGTTTTATACTGTACAAACTCATATTCTCTCCCCTTACACTAACCCTACTCCTAAACCTACCCATCACACACAACTTTCAGCATTTTTAAAAAAACATCACGTAGTCTGATTTTAAAGCTGTTTTCCTCACAGGGACCAAAATGTCTCTACAAGGACAAGGATTTAAGATATTTCCATCTTTGTGAGGACATTTTGTCCCCATAATGTTGGGTTTTCCAGGCCACACACACACTTTTTACTCATAATGACACGTTGTCAACCAATGGCCCACATGCTGAAACAGTCTCTCTCTTCACGTGTACATGATAGTATGTGATTGTCTGTCTGATAACTTTAATGACTGTATTTAATGACTGTGCGTAGGCTGCCAGAGAAGATATGTGTGTATCCCGCTGATGTGGTGCTGTTCGAGGGGATTCTGGTGTTTTACACACAGGAAGTCAGAGACATGTTCCACATGAAACTGTTTGTGGACACGGACTCAGATGTACGCCTGTCACGCAGAGGTAATGCACACCAAGTGTAGAGACAATGTCTTAATATTATTTAGAAGTTTATATAATGTAATAAGTGCTGTCAAATCAATTAATCATGATTATTCGCATTTAACATAAGTTTTTTGTTAACGTGTGTATATATTGATATATTTATAAATGTGTGTGTGTGTGTGTATCATACATACTTTATAACACATTATATAAACACATTTTTATGTTAGATGCGATTTATCAATTTGACAGCACTAAATGTAATATTTACTAACAAAAAAAAAGCATTTGAATGTAACTTTCAGACATACTTAAAGTTACAGCGTTGTTATCGTTAAGTTCAGGCTTTTGCTATTTGGTTTTATTTCATAGACACATTTCAAAGTTGTATTTTACAGTTTTGGTCTTAAGAAATAGTGCACTACAAGAGTTTAAAAAAGACTCTAAAATAAGATCTTAGACTTTAAAATGGGCAAAACTTAATAGAGGAACTTTAAATGTATGACTAAGAAAATGATTTTGTACACTATTGTTCAGAAATTTGGGGTTTGTTAGATTTTTAATGTTTTTTTTTTTTTTGCTTACCAAGGCTGCATTTATTTGAATTTTGAACAAAATAAAATCAGTAATATTGTGAAATTTTGTAAACTGTTTCCTATGTGAATATATTTTAAAATGTAATTTATTTCTGTGATCAAAGCTGTATTTTCAGCATCATTACTCCAGTCTTCAGTGTCACATGATCCTTCAGAAATCATTCTAATATGATGATTTGATGCTCAATAAACATTTCTGATTATTATCAGTGTTGATATTATCACTTGTGCTGCTTCATATTTTTGTAGAAACCGTAATGCATTTTTTGAAAGTTCGAAAGAACTTTATTTGACCTTTAAACTTAAACAGCATTGAAGTAGAAATATTTTGTAGAATTATAAATGTCTTTACTGTTACTTTTGATCAATTTATTGTGTCCTTACGGATTAGTTTAATAATGAATAAATCTTACTGACCCCAAACTTTTAAATGAGTCCATATTTGTTTTATATACTTTATTTAATTTTCAGAAACTGTTTTTAGCTTACTTTACATTTTTAATTAGAATTTATGTAAATTTTGGTAACACTTTATTCTACAGTGTCTGTGTTACATGTAGTTTCTATAGTAATAACTATAAATTATGCATAATTACATGCAACTATCCCTAAACAATAACTAACCCTAACCTTATAGCAAGTACATATAGTTAATTAATATTACTCTGTACTTAATTGTATATTAAACTGTAACAAGGCCATTGTAACCTAAATATGAAATATTCGAATAATTAACATAGATGTATGTTGCCTGTTATAACAGTGTCTGTATAATATTGTGTGTTTAGTTCTGCGTGACATGAGGAGAGGTCGAGATCTGGAACAGATTCTCTCACAGTACACCACGTTTGTTAAACCAGCTTTTGAAGAGTTCTGCCTTCCGGTGAGAACACACACACACACACACACACACACACACACACACACACACACACACACACACACACACACACACACACACACACAGTCGTCTAAGTGATGACTAATTTAATGACTACAGAGTAATGAAGGAAGATAACTGACAAAATTAAACATATCATTCATGAAATAAATAATTAAATATCATCCAATCATTAAATAAATATCAAATAAAAATATGAAATGAATTAACATTTATGTATTTATTTAATTGTGTAATTAAAGCTGAAATAACATTTGATAGTTATTTAAACTTAAGCATTCATGACTTCTGAAATCTCTCCAACTCAGACCAAGAAATATGCAGATGTCATAATACCTCGTGGAGTTGATAACATGGGTAAATATGAGCCCTAATACTCTTGCCTATATGAAAAAGCCTTGCTTTTCAAACCTGTTGCTTCTCTTTTAAATCTTCAGTGGCAATAAACCTGATTGTTCAGCATATTCAGGACATCCTAAACGGTGACATCTGCAAATGGCAGAGGGGTTCGGTCAATGGACACGCCCATGGGCGGAGCCTAAAGAGGGGCGTGGCCGAACACAGTGAGATATCTAGCGGAGGCGGGAACCTCCCAGTGAAACGCCCCCTACTGGAGCCCAGCACACGACCACATTAACACACAAACAATCAGAAAACCTGAAGGCTTGAGTTTTCTGCATGCTTCCAACACACGATCTCTGTCAGGTTTAAGAATGCCTTCTGCTGCTTATCTGAGTCACCTGACCCTCGGCGTGACCTTTGACCTGAAAGAGGAACTGTTCTGTATATGTAAAATAGTTAATGTTCTACATTATCTGTCATGATTTACATACCCATCACAGTAATCTGTACTGAAAGGATACATGTGATAATCAGTACCTGTAGCAGGGTAAACACAATGGTACATAAGCAAAAACTGATGTTTTCACTGCCTGAATCGTCTCGTCGGGATGTCATTTCACTATAAAACATGAGATTTTCAGTCACACCTGCAGAATAAAAAAGTCAACTTGTTTCATTACTATTATCAAGAGTATAACGGCATTTTAAACAATTTCGGTGTTTGATATTCTTGCCTTATCTAGATCATAAACTCCTGTTTGGTCAGGATAAGACAAAATTGATGAAGTAAAATACTTCTGAATATACTAGTAAAATACTAGTGAATTATAGTGATTGTTTAGTATTTAAAATATTAATCTCACTATTACTGATGTGTCTCTTTATTTTGAATGTTTCACTGTATAATTTATGTTACTCTGTCTGAAATTGGTTCCGAAATGTGAATATTTTAAAACAGTTTTGCATTTCTTGTACAAACCTTTTTTTTAAGTATTAAAGAGAACATGCTTGTGACTTCACATCTCATTATTTGTACATTTAATGTATAAATGTGACCAAAAAAACCTCACTTTTTCATGTTTATTTGTATAGCTCTTTTTTAATACCATGAAAAGCGCTATACTAATGAAGGTAATGTACCATGGATATACCGTGGTACTGAATTGATTGTAATGTTCATTTTCATGCAAGATATTTCAACAAGGTATTACCATGGTCGTGACGTGATACTTACTGAATGATTACCATATTGTTGACCATGATATTTACTTCAAGATACACTACCATTGAAAAGTTTGGGGCCAGTAAGTGAAAGTCTCTTCTGCTCATCAATGCTGCATTTATTTGATCAAAAATACTGTAATATTGTGAAATATTACAATTATTATTATTTTTTATATATATTGTAAAATATAAGCTGAATTTTTTTAATCATTACTGCAGTCATCAGAGTCACATGATCCTTCAGAAATCGTTGTAATATGCAGATTTTTCCAGGGTTCTTTGTTCAAAAGAACAGCATTTATTTGAAATAGAAATGTTTTGTAATATACATGTCTTTACTGTCACTTTTGAACAATTTAATGCATCTTTGCTGAATAACAGTATTAATAAAAATATATAACAAAACTTACTGACCCCTTCAGTGGTCTATTTAACAAAATATCATGGTATAGCCATTAAACATGGGAATGGTGTGGCACTTTTTGTAGTTGTAAACAAGTGCTAAATGTAGTGTTGGAAAAATACAAACACAATACAAAGAGAGCAGTTTTATTGGTGGTTGAATATACAGGATGTTTTAGGTGTAACAAGAAAAAAAAATCCCAGGAGTCAGTAAACGTCAACATCTCAAGACGTCACACAATACACGCTGAAGAAAGCCTTTTTAGCTTCCTTTCTCCCGAAAGCGAAAAAAAAACACACATGCGCGCGCACACACACTCACTCACACTTACACACATGCGCACTCACACACTCTCTGATGCCCAGAGATCACAGCATATTCAGTCCTTGTGTTTTTTGCCTCATAACGTTAGTTATTTTAGTGCACGACTCATTTGGTTTGAAAATATATTTCCTCGTAACTGCTCTCTACATGATAGGAGATTATACATCACAACTGTACATGTACATTTATACAGAACATAATATAATACACATCCCAAAAGAATCAAAACCATCCACATGCACGGCGTCAAACTGAGCCCCGCCCCTCTGTGACATCATAGTCTGCTCCGGCAAATGTTCGGTTCACTCTGACAATTATCAAAAGACAAAAAATTATAAATTAACGTTGAAAAAAAACAGGCTATTTTAGGGAACACTAGGGTAGTTTTTTGCATTTTGACACTATTTTCATGAATATCAAGCCTCATTATTTTTTGTTCTGATGCGTTTATAAAACATTTCTTATGTATTGAACTGAATGCAACAACTTACGTAATGAATAAACTTGCATAAACTTCTGAAAAAGTTGCATAAAAGGCTTTACAAACAACTTCTGCTTATGTTTGATGAATGTGACCTATTTTTCCCTTTAAAATTAAATTACCATAAATTCAGTACAAACAGTATACTACCATTTTGTTTGTCCCTTATAAATGCACTTTACTTTTCTTTTTTTTTTTGGCATTTCGCATTGTGCAAGCTATTGAAAATTGGTAAGAGGAAGAAATGTACATGAAAAGAAACTGTCATGAAAATAATGTCAAGGCAAATTGTACATATAAAAAGTTTTTTTGTTTTAAGGTGAAAACGCGCACGTTCTCGTGGGATTCGATTGGCTGTCAGCGTTGTGACGGGGGGGTAAACAGTTATAATAAACTTGCACATGGTCACACACAAAACAATATAGCAAGATGACGTGAAAAATGAGTCCAAACGTCCAGTTCGTTCTTTCATTTTCAAATGAATATATTCCACTTATACATTACTCGCCGTGTCTGTCAAAACATTAATTTGACCAGATCAGTGAATATTCCTTATATATGGTTATAAGATTGCACACGTCCGCCCGTTTCCCAATCACATGGTCTGAGCGGAAACTGCAGGTCGACCCAGTGGCCGAATCATCCGCTGACTGACCTTTGGAAGGCCGAACGGGACAAACAAACATGAACTCACTCCATCAGGCACAGTGTAATAATATCAAATGAACCAAGCCCTCTTAGAGTGTGTCTTTCTGTACACCCACACATACACATAGAAAAGTTGCTTTATATCACAGCGTTCGGGTCCTCTTGAGCGTGCGTATCTGTATATTGGTACTGAATTAGGATTCCCCTCGTGAGTTTTAAAGGCAACAGTCGGGGAAAATACTGCCAATGTTTATCGGTGCAAATTGGAGCTTGCGTGTCTTGGTTCAGCCCAGAACTGTAGCGTGGGTTCCCAAGGTCCTGCAGGAGGTTCAGGTCTCACCGCACATCGTCTCTGAGGCTCTAGATCTTCTCCTCTCGCTCCGTCCTGCGCCGCGAGATGTTTCGTGGTTTGATCTTGAGCGAGAGTTCCCACAACGCCTCCTCTGCCAGGTGATCGCTGAAGTCGTTGAAGAACGAGACGATGTCTTCGTTACGTTTCAGCTCGTAGTGTCTACAAAGGCAATTGAGATAAAAATTTATAAATGAAGTAATTTTTTAATCAGTTACTGGTGAAATCGGCAACTGATATATGACATGTATACTACAATAATATAGCATTAATATAAACTTTTTGTGTCATAATTATAACTTTAATGTCATGATTTATATCCTAATTTTATTAAGTTATATCATAATCTTCACTGTCATACCGTATTTTCCGCACTATAAGGCGCACCTTCAATCAATTACCTATTTTAGAAAATTTTTCATATATAGGGCGCACCGGATTATAAGGCGCATAAGATACTGCCGTCAAACGTTTGACTGGGTTTGCGTTATGCATCCACTAGATGGGCTAACAGTTAAAGGGAATGTCAACAAAACAGTCAGATAAAGTCAAACGTTCTGACAACTCCGTTCACTCCCATGGTAACGTTGTTCAAACGTTAAAGGAGAACTCCGGTCAATTTTAACATTGAGCTAATTTTTTTGTAAATTTGGAGTGATGTCAGTACAGAGAACAACGACAAAATCGAGTGTTGCCTACACCGTGTTATCCTCTTTTTAAAAATTTGCACAGCTGTTGACTTAAACGGGGCAAGTTTTAAACCTGCTTTTAGCCTCTTAACAACCTTAATGTGTCATTACAAGTGCACAGCCATGTGAGTGAACACGGTGAATCTGAATGCAGTAAATGTTAAAGATATGAATAAAAATTATGTTTATTCAGCCAGCTCACATACCTGTATTTTCTTCCTGTTTTCGGTCGAAGTCCACAGTAGGCGATTGTCGAGTGCGCGCGCGATCATTGGTAACTACCATAGACTGGTAACTACAGATAGTTCATCCGAATCAGATGTTGAACACACGGAGGAGGTTTGATCGCGCGCGCGCGCGCACTCGACAATCACCTACTGTGGACTTCGACCGAAAACAGGAAGTAAATACGTGTATGTGAGCTGGCTGAATAAAGAGATTATTCCTGCCTTCGTGAAAGCTCGGATCACAGTTGAGACTGATATAGCAGCCCAGGCATCCACGATCCATTGGCAGATAGTGGTGTAAATCGCCCGGCGCTGTCTCCCCGTCCTGGTGAACGTGTGTTCATCATCCATATATAAGGTGCTCCGGATTATAAGGCGCACTGTCGTTTTTTGAGAAAATTAGAGGCTTTTAAGTGCGCCTTATAGTGCGGAAAATACGGTAATAGTTTTTTGTCATAATGACTTGTTTATAATCATGACAAGTTGAAATTATGAGATACTTTTTATGTCAAAATTATGTTTTTTGTCATAATTTCGACTTTGCCACATGACAGTCGTCAACAGTTTTTTTTTAGGTCAATTTAAACTTATCCCAATGACTATATCTTATAATTTCAACTTGTTATATCATAATTATGACTGCCAATTGATTTGGAAATTTTTATGTCATAATCATGACTGTCATCATTGTTTTTTTGTCATAATTTTTAATCTCATAATGACAGTTAAATAATATCATGGCAAGATGAATGATGATAAAAAAACAATTATGACAAGTCAAAATTATGAGATACTTCCTATGTCTGTTTTTGTTGTTTTTCGATTTTCGATCTTATCACTTATCAAACTTTCAAACACAAAAGATGTTTTAAATAATGTTGGAAACCCATTGACTTCTATTGTATTTTCTTCCTACTATGGAAGTCAATGCGGTTCATCAACTGTCTGGTTTTCTTCAAAATATCTTTTGTGTTCAGAAGAAGAAACTCGTTCAGGTTTGGGACAAATTGAGGGTGAGTTAATTATGACAGAATTTTCATTTTTGGCACAAATGGGCTTCCATAAAAATGTGATCAAATGAGCGATTTGATTTGACCACAGCCTTTAATGGCTCATTGCTTTAAAGGTGCCATATGTAAAAATTGAGGTAACAATATCCAAAAAATGAGCTACACCTATCAAAAGAATGAGAAGAAATAAATGCAATGATGTAATTAAAAAAATGACAAGTTATAGTCCTGCCGAGATATAAACCTGAATTAGCATGCTAAATTACTAGCCCCGGCCCGGCCGGTATCATAATACCAGTTTCGGCCATGGGAGGCGGTATGCGGGCAACATACATAACCACCAGCCAAACTGCAGTACACGAATAACTCGCACGGCTTGTGGGTGGACTTGAACCTGATGTCAATCGCGTCTATATGAGACCGGCCTTTATAATTTAGTGTTGAGATGTTGTTCATTGAGTCTCTAATCTCTAAAAATCTCCAAATGATCTGCGGTCTTACTATCGTGTCAGTTGATTTGATCAATATGCGCGAGGGAGAGAGAGAGAGCAGGAGGACTGCGCTCGTGTTGTTTGAAGACGTGAGAGTGCGCGCGCGCGGCCGGGACGCTCTCTCTCTCCCTCTCTGCTCGTTATAAGCCCTGTCAAGCGCAGCAGTCATTATATTCTACATCACTCACCGTTCAAAATAGGCTTTGGCGGGACAAAGCGGACGATTTGACGGTTTTAGAAGATTAACAACCCGAAACTAAAAAACAGACTAGAGTAGGCCAACTTTCTGGAGGTATACTGCCCCCATCTGGTATGGAATATGTGGAAAATTAAATTTATTTTTTGGCAGACATTCCACATGGCACCTTTAATCTAAGTCTGTTAACCAGACGTCAGCTTTACTCACACTTGCTGGAAGCGTCTCATGCTGTCCAGAATGTTGAACTGCTGCCATCGCTTGGAGAAATTCACTTTAGCCTCAATAAAATCCGGGTTTCCGAGGTGAACAAACGTCAGGTCCTGTAGGATCAAACCCCTGTCAGGGAACAAAAAAACATTATTAGAAAAACTACTACATTACCTACTACACCCAGATTGATAAAGTTTTGCATATTTTTACATTTAAATATGACTTTTTTTTAATTTGCTTGAAATATCATTATAGCTTCAGCAATGGAATTATCTAATAATAATATTTTTTTTGTTGAATTCAGCAAATGCATAGAAAATTGTTAACTACAAACCAAAACTAAAACTATAAAAAATATTTTTGAAATCAAGTTATATTAAATAGAAAACATACTTAAACAAAAAAATCAGAAACTAACTAACTGAATAACAAATTAACTGAAATAAAAATAGATGAAAGCTAAAGAAATATAAAAACTAATAAAATGACAAGTACTAAAATCTTTCAACTTAAATTGAAAATATAAGAATAAAAGCCCATTCAACATATTAATTACTACATTCTATAATAATGTATATAAATATAAAAAAAATTTTAATATGCAGGTGAAAATTTCATGTCATGAATCTCATAAACTGCTTTTCTAACTCTCAAATGCTGCAAAACAGGCAGATTTCTCCAGAAAATGCTTTGATAAGCGCTCTTGAGGCTGAGCGGGAAGACTTTAATGAGCATCAGATTGTTCATTTGCTTTATTCCATTTCAGCAGTGTTGGGCAAGCTACTTGGAAAATGTAGTGAGCTAAGCTAACAGTTACTCTACATTAAATTCAGCTTCACTACACTGAAGCTACCACCCTGGGAAATGTAGCAAGCTAAGCTACAGCAAAATGGCAAAAGTAGCTTACTACATCTAAGCTATTTTTTTGTTAAATTCATTTTTATCATTTTTAAACATGTCAGTCAAACAGATAGGCAGTCAATTTATCAGTTCAATTGTTTATTCACAAACAAAAACATAACTATATAAAACCATAAAACTATAACAAAACCAGGAGTCGGGAGTGTGTGCATCTTTCTATTAAGCAAATTTCTCAAGTGTCAGGCCAAGGATTGGGATTGGTACGTGATGTCCACGTCCGGAGCAGAATGTGGTGGTAATGCACCTAAAAGCTGGTTGGAGTTGTAGGGCCCTATGATTTGTTTAAAAAAAAAAATTTCACATTCCAAATTAATATAATATTTCCATTTTAATTTTTCTGTATTCTTTTTTTCCCCGTTTTAATATTTTTGGACAAAAAGCATTTCTAATTAATTGAAACCATGAAACTTATACAATTTAACAATCATCTACAAAATTTACATTTTTTTTTTTTTCTTGACTCCATTTTAATGGTTTAATTCCCTAGTAATAACCAATTTTTTAAAATGTAATGATTTAAGCAAAACTTTCTTCAAAGGTTAAACCAACCTTTTATTTTGACGGGTTGCCGTGTAGCCCTTTGAGTCTCTTTGTGTTTTCATGATATATCGATAGTTTTTCTCAAATCAAGCTAACGTGCTGCTGAAGTGACTCTCAGAGCGGCTGTGTAGATAAAGTTCATGCAATAATGTCCTCATTTAAACTGAAAACATCGCGAGCGTCTTGCGTGCCTCAGTGTGTGTTTGAGTGTTGTTGTGGTAAATTAAACTTCATCAAATGGTTCATTCAGAGACATGCAGAATATGCATGATTCCTATTTAAATACTCTTTATGCGAATATTCACATACACTAGTCTATTTCGCGATTTTATTTAAATTTACTGACCTACTTTTCATCCAAGATATGACAATTCCGTGAATTACAGCGTTATACAGTAAATTCCGTTTTTACGCCTGGATTCCGCGATCCTGTCCGTGTTTTCCGCATCGCGGGAATGATATGGTCCTATGGTTGCCAACCGCCGTAAAACACATGAAGAAGTCATCGTCACTTATTCAGGATCAGTAATCCAGTAATTGTCAGTAATTGTCCAGTAAAAATCAGTAATTGTCTTTCCGATTTGAGCTTGAACTTTAGAAATGCTTGGGGAACTTTAGAAATGCTTGGGGAAAATGTAGCTTGTGTGTAGCGTGGAGACGCTACCGCATTACTTGGGAGCTTCGCTACTGAAAAGCTATTTGATTCAGAAAACAGCGACGCTACCACCACGCTACTGGGAAATGTAGTTAAACTAGTAGCGTCACTACTTGTAGCGACGCTACTGCCCAACACTGCATTTCAGTTCATTTTCGAACTCACAGGTAGGGAATACACGGCGGCTCCACGTCGGCGAGAGCTGCTCTGTACGCTCGAAAGGATGACGAACTGTCAATCAAAGTGCAGTACTCCTCCAAGCCCTGGAAAAGGGAGACAAATAAACAAAAATCTCCTTTATTGAATGATTTTCTTCAGTTATGCTAACTTTAGCAGTGAGGAGGACGTGTAGGCTTTAATCAGTTTGTGTGGCTGACCTCCGATGTCTGTTTCTGCCATTCCAGGCGTCTGATTGGTGCAGAGTCCAGCGCCGAGAGAATCGCCAAATAGGAGTTGAAGTTATTCAGTTTCCGCAAGTGCTACGGACCGGATTAAAACATTAATTCACTCAGAAAGTAGAGGAAGTGTTCATGTATGTGTGTGTTACTATGTGTGTGTTACCTTCATGATTTTGATGAATTTGAGCAGCAGTTTCTCTCTGTCCTGAGCTTTCTCTTGCTGGATGATTATAGAGCGCACCCTAGTGGACAGGAGGAATTACACTTGAGTACACAAATACTGAGTGAGTATGGGGAATATGTAGGGCACGAGGGTGTAGTATACAGGGTTTAGTGTGCAGGCGGTTCTCCATAGCAAGATTTAAAGCGATCTGGTCCACACCGCAGCTAATTCAGGCCAGATACAGGAAAACTAACATCTGAACAAGGTTTTACATTATGTTTAAGGGCTAAAATTGGAACTTTCAAAAGTTGATGATAAATCAGTTGATGATTAAACCATAGTTTTTTTTCTCAGAAGTGTTCCTTGGATAAGCCTGGGAACTGTTACACAACTTTCCTTGTTGGTACATTGTGTGTAAACCTAGCCATTTAGAGTCGAGAATACTGTTTTGGGAAATTATTCACAATTTTTGGGCCCTGTGAAATCAGTTTTAATTTTTTCCCCCACAAATTCCATTTTATTTGTTAAAATTCCATTTACTGTTCAATTTAAAACAAGGAAGTAAAAGTGTGCAGAGCAGACTTCATATTTTATAAACAAATTAGAGATAAATAGAAATATAAAAAAAATAACTAAAACAACTTATTTTAAATACTGATTAATACTATAATAGTATATAAAGAATATTTTTTTCTAAAGAATTTCCTGTTAAAATTAAAACATGGAAGTAAAAATGAGCAGACTAAATTAGAGATAAAGAGAAATAATAAAATTGACAAAAGCACAAAACAAATTACTAAAACTAAAATAAAAAAATTAAATAAAAGCTTATTCCAAATACTATAATAGTATATAAAGATTTTTTTTTTTCAATTCAGATTACTGTTAAAATTCAAACATGGAAGTAAAAGTGTGCAGGCTTCATATTTGGTAAATAAATTAGAGATAAATAGAAATATAAAAAAATATATAAAAATGACAAAAGCACAAAACAAAATTACTATAACTAAAATTAAAATAAAAGCTAAAAAAATTCTGTTTACTGTTAAAATTAAAACATTGAAGTAAAAGTGTGCAGACCTTATATTTAACCACCAGTCTTTTGTGCCTTAGTATTCACGAACAGTAGTAGATATTATGATTTGATTAAGTGTTCAGCCCTACTTTTGATTTATTTATCCAAAATGTCCCAATTCTGGTGACATTCAATGTAATACTGTAAATTCCATTTTTAAGACTGGATTCTACAATTGTGATTGTGAAATCACAGGGCCCTTGATGCACATATAGGGAACAAATGTTGCACTAAGCGTGTAGCGGGTATCAGTGAATATGTACCAGTAGCTCATGTTGTTAAAGTGCTCTGTAAACTGGGTCAGATTTGGACTTTTCTCTTCGTTCTGTTCCTTTGCCCAAAGCAGCACCTCAGGAATCTGAAGACAGAGATGACAACAGGTTATTGTGCATCACTTTTTACACCCACAAATAAAAAATAAATAAAATAAATACATAATCACGTCAAATAAAACAGTCTGTGTTTGTCACCTCGATTTTGTAGAAAAGTTCTGCGTCCAGCAACGTCAGCTGATCGGCGATCTCATGACTGCGGAAATCATGCAGCGTCCCGGGCCTTCGGAGAAAGAGCCAATTAAACACAACAAACGTGCAAAGATGAGAACATACCCGATGACCCCTGAACTTTGACCTTTACCTGGCAGAGACGCCCCGCGCGGCGAGAGGCTTGAGCGTGTGCACGTGCCGCTGGAGCCTCTTCTGCTCCACTTTATCCAGGATGTTCTTTCGCAGGACCCTCGCCAGACTCAGCTCTCCGTTACAGACCAGCCGAAACACCAGATCCATCAGCTGACGCAGGATGTCCTCGGTCAGCTCCACCAGACTGACACACAGATCACATGATGGAGAGAACAATCACTCACACATTCAATACCATTCAAAAGTTTAGGGGTCAGTAAGATCTTTTTTGGAAAGTATTTTTAATACCTTTATTCAGCATAAATGCTGTTCTTTTCAACTTTCTATTCATGGTTTCCACAAAAACACGAAGCAACACAACTGTTTTCAACACTGATAATAATCAGAAATGTTTCTTGAGCAGCAAATCATCATATTAGAATGATTTCTGAAGGATCATGTGACACTGAAGTAATGATGAGTAATGATGCTGAAAATTCTTTGATCACAGAAATAAATTACATTTGAATAAATATTCACATAGAAAACAGTTAAATATTTCACAATATTACCGTTTTACTGTATTTTTGATCAAATAGATGCAGCAAAGAGACTTCTTCTAAAAAAGTGCTAAACATATTCAATAGTGTACACACTAAATTGCTATTCAATAAAAAAAAAAGCCTTATTTCAGTATTATTTCGCTACAAACAAAAGACACAAGAAGAAACATCTGGCAACATTACAGAGCATGTCTCAATTAATTAATCCATTAATCATTTGAACAAATTCCTTGAATAAATCGTCTGAATGAACCGATATCATTGACGCTGAAAACGGTTGTGCTGCTGCTTCATGTTTGTGTGCGATCCTGAAAGTCTCCAGCTGTGTTTGTGGCAGATATAATACTGCTTTGACTAAACAAATGGTATATTAAAAACATATATTCCTCTTAAACCGCTTCAACATAGTTAGCAACCTCTTGTTAGTAGTGTGTTGTGTAGCTTGATAATGAGAAGTTTTTATCCATGTGTAAAACAACGCATTTACTCACCAGAGTTCATCCACGACTCTCACCAGCACGAAGAACGTGTTTTTACTGACGCGCTTCTTGAAGGTGTCTGGACTGTGACAGAAGCGTGTGTATGTGCAGCGGAGTTAAGAAAAACACACACACACACACATGTCTGGTCCGCTATCTTTGAGGGGACTCTGCATAGGCATAATGATTTTTATACAGTACAAACTGTATATTCTGTCCCCTTACACTAACCCGACCCCTAAACCTGCCCATCACACACAACTTTCTGCATTTTTACATTTTCAAAAAACATCATTTAGTGTGATTTATACACTGTTTTCCTCATGGGGACCAAAAAATGTCCCCACAAGGATTTCAGATATTGCTATCTTTGTGGGGACTAATAACTTTTGTCCCCATAATGTAGGGTTTACCACTAGTGTTGGGTATCGGTTGGGTTTTATCCGATACCAGTACCTACTCGGTATTTTTTAAACGGTTCCGGTGCTTAAACGGTTCTTGTTCCGATACTTAAGAAAACGAAACCGCACACACTTTGTCAAAAAATAATACCCTTTTATTTACAGGGCCAAACTGGACACAATATTAACTTAAATAGGCTATTTAAAGATTTTCTGATTAAATGAAAAATTGCGCCGTTTAATAGGCTACTGATGTAAAATACTTAAGTTAAGATCAACATTTTGTCTTCACATATTATGACTACTTCAAGCAGAGAAATATCTTTGTTAAAACATTTTGCACACGTTGTCACACTCGCTGTTTAATGGCAACTGTGTTTGCTAGCCTACTTGATATGCAAGGTTTGCAGTTGGCATTAAAATAGGCCTAATAGACTTGTCCGAAGAGGAACGGCTGCTGTTATCATCGTCTGTGATGTCGCAACCCGATTGCACTACTAGATCGTCTCAAGCACGCAGTGTGTTTATCGTGTAATTTATACGCGAAAATTAGTTTTTACGTGCATAGGATACGCATGGGTTGGTTATATGTTTAGTAGTGGTGTGGGGTGCGTGTGTATAATACATTTGGCTTTGGGTAGAATTAGTGGTGTGGGATGCGTGTGTATTACACGCAATGAAGTGCGCATCAAATGCACGCGAAAACCTCGTAGCCTATCATATGCACATAAAATCTAATTTTCGCATATAAATTGCACGATAAACACACTGCGTGCTATAGAGACACTGGCAGCTGCTGAACTTGAACTATCGTCAAGCGTGTCAGAGGATCTGAGTTGTAATCCGCATTCGTACAGTTTTTTTCTTTCTTTTTTTGTTCTCATCAAAACCAATTATGCTCATCAGTGGTTGTATATCAAGCAGGGACACGTTTTTGTGAATTATATTTTGTGAGTTCACTGGAACGAATAGAGAGTCTCGATTGAAGCGCGCGTCCGAGTGAAGACAATGCTGGGTGCGCGAGCCATCCGCGCCACTGATCGCAGAGGCAAAGAGCACTTTGATCACTTGATTTAAAAAACACATTTCAGTGCTAGATCGCCTCTTATTTAACAAACGAACGAAATGAATGCTCTGCTGGTTAACTAGAGATGTTTTATTTATATGTATTGGATCATTCGTGCCGCGAGATGTTTTACAGGCACCGAAATCAGGCACCGAAATTGTCGTTCTTATTCGGTCTGGTTACTACCGTTTACGTCGGAACCGGTTCCCTATTGGAACCGAGTTTCGGTACCCAACCCTATTTACCACACACACACACACCATGCGATTGAAAGGATATCTGTAGTGAAGTTTTTTAATGAGGTCTTCGGGTGATATGAAGGTTCTGTATGTGGTGAGAAACGCCTCACAGTACAACACCAAATCTACAACAAACAGAGGAATAGATTAAAATACACTCAAGATATACAGCAAACCTCCATCACACACAGATACTGTAGGAATAAATCAATCTAACAAAGAACATCACATATACACACAAATGCATAATACTGAACAATCTTCAAATGAAGAAAGGATGCGAGTTACCTTTGCGGTCGGTTTCTGTAGCGTGAACTAACAGTATATCACCAGAACCGGCTCTTACATCAGGACCATCATCATTCTATCAGAGAGAGAGAGAGTTATTACTGCAGCTCACTGAAGTCCAGCTCAGCTCGTGGCACTGCACCAGTGTGTGTGTGTGTGTGTGTGTTTTAGACTTCAACCATCAACCACTACAGAATTACTCTCGAAACACTAGAAGCGATACACTCCAGTTCTGATCTTGTCGAAAACACATCAAATACATGCATGCTAAAAGCTAGATTAATGTCTCTCATATCACTCTAAGTCCTCTTTCTTTACCCATTATGAAACATTTTTAACTTAAATCAATATTTCATGTCTACATATACACATATTTGATAAGTGTCTAGAGCTGCACGGTTACCGTAATCGTTAAAAGATTGCAATCTTATGATCCAAAGAAAGCATGTAAATGTATGAAACTGCTTCAGTCTTTTCAGAGACACAGTGTCATTATTTCTGTGTTACAGTAATTCAGATGATCACAGAAGTGCTTGGATAAAGAAGTTTATAGTTCAGATATAAACACTGATGTCTACAGTAACGATCAAAATAGAGTAAATCACCTTTTGAAAGTAACTTGACACTTAAAATAACAATTGTATCAATGACAAAAACGCTGATTTATCCAGTAATGAAGTGAAGTTATTATGAGTGATTCATTGAATCATTCATTCAAACCTTTTTTCATATGGTTTAATGATATTCATATTAAATATACTGCAACATTTTGTCAGAACCTCTAGTAAATTACGTGCTATTTTGTTTATTTGTTAATTCAGATTCTTGATCTCTATTTTTAAACGACAACAAAAAAAGTGCGATTCTCAATTTATCCAGAATTGTGCAGCAATAATTTTAAATTATGTAAATCTAATTTTCTACTTGCATACTATCTGTACTTCTACAGTTTTATTATCTGTTAAGTAACTATTGACTTGATGCTAAACTATTTTCAGAGTTCCCACCCTTTTTACATTCATTTCCATGACTTATCAGGGCCACACGGAATCTGCGCACGCAGATTTCCGCAGATTTCCGCAGATTGTAGTGCCCGTCATTGACAAGTACGACCTGCGTGTGTATGATATATTTTGTACTATTTGCTACTGCAATACTGGCGCATTGCTAAAAATAACAGATCTGTCTATTCACTGCTGATCATAATATCAAATTGCTTGATTGTTCAGCGAGTCTCTGTAAATGAGTGCCACAGGTTCATATACTACACATCACACACCGTACTCAAGTGCACGTTCATCTTCAGCATTTCAGCGTCAGGTACACTCAGAAACCCGTCAAAATAAAAGTTCGGTTTAACGTGAAGAAATGATCACATAAATATATTACTATTGTACAATAGAATCGAACATACTTCTCAAAATATTAACACATTGTGTAGTGCTTTCATGCATAACATATAAACAATAATATATTATTGTGTGTGTGTGTGTGTGTATATATATATATATATATATATATATATTATTCATATATATATAAAGCTATATAAAACCATTCCGCATAATTCCGCAGATTTTTCCAAAAGTTTAGCACAGAAATCATAAAAAAAGTACGCAGATTCCGTGTGGCCCTGCTTATCACTCATTAATGGATAAGGTGTTTTCAAATTGTTAACTAAAACCATAAATAAGTTACATTACTTGAATAAAAATGAGGAATGTTGCCTTAAAAAATAAAAAAATTATATATCATTTAGTTTCTGTTAATATTTAAGTACCAAATTAAATAAAACGAACTTAAACGTAATATAAACTAACAAAAAAAAACTAATTATATATAAAAATGAGAAAATAAATGCACAAATGCAAAAGTAAATAGCAGAAGTGCAATCAATCTCAATCAATCAAAAATAATTCTAATATTTCCAGGTTTTCATTGTTCCTGGCCTTTGTACAGTTCATGAACACTTTATGAATCTTTATGAAAGAGCATTATTACCTCTGCTTTGAGCGTGATGCGGTCCATAATGTCATTATGATCAATGAGGGATAATTCATCAACATCATCTATCTGACCATGACTGGGTTCTTTCGGCCTGTGAGCGAGAGGAAACATTACACAAATATTTACACATCTCTGACCAGCCCAAAACACAACACAACACAACACACAAGCACAAAGACTTGATCTCATACCGGTCCTTAGACAATGCTTCCTTGCTACAGGACGTGGGTATGTGAAGGGTGTGGTCTTGAAGCCCATCATCACATGAAGAGGTGTCCTGAAGAAATAAAAATATATAATTACACTCCAAACACACACACCTTAACACAACGACACACATGGGCACTTACAGTGCGGTGTGTGTTGTCTCCGTTAGCCTGTGTGGACGAGTACAGGTTCACATACTCTCCCTCGCCACCTTCATCAACACTTTCACTCTACAGCAAAAACAACAGGGACAAACGTCACAACCGGGACAGGCAGGCATTGAATATTCACCTTCACACACACGTTGTTTAAGATCCTCACGGTTTGTCTCACGACATACAATAAACCTGTGCAAAATACCACTAAACGCACAAAATAAATAAACAAGAGTTTACATTTTCTGAGGAAATTAGATTTTCCATGCAAAAGTGCTGCCAGTATGCTAAGAGCTTTGGGTGGTTGCTTATGATATTTTGGTCTCTAGATACGACTCAGGACCAGGATTATTATTAACTTATTTTAAATTGTACACGTTTTACATGAGACTGTTTTTAACAACTTAAAAACTGCAAAAAGTTATGCATTTTGGCCATTCATTTACACGACAACTGCGTTTTGGGGGCCGGAAAACGCACTTTGAAACCCATTTTCAAAAGTTTGTACTTTTTTTGTTAAAACAATACCGTTCTCATCTACGTGTAAACTACAAAAACACGAATTTGTGCAAACGGTGACATCATGCGCACATGAGTATTATGTGTTCAGTCTATAGGCGTGTAGTTCCTAAACGTTCCCTAAAACTAAAAGCATACAAAAAGGCATATACATTACTTGAAATAAAATAAACATTAGCTTAAAAAAAAAAAAAAACTTATTTCATTGCAGTTAGTGGCAAAGGCGATATTTCTCTAAGTACTAAATTAACTAAAACTTCCAGACCCCTAAAGGCACATGGTGATGGAAAAAAATATGAGAATGGAGGAAAAAACATTTGCAAAACAAAAACACAAAAACAAGTTTTCTCAGGGGAACGCAAAACTTTTGAGCAAGAACCCAAGAGCATTGAAATTGAATTTTTTCTCCCATCATCATGTCCCTTAAGTTTAGGGGCTCTGTATATAACAAACCTACAACCTAGCAAAAAATGTAGAATTTTAAAAGAAAACAACAACAAAATGACTAAAATAAAATGAAAATAGAAAAATAGAATCTAATCCAAAATATTAACAGAAACTATAAATGTATATTAATATCAAAATAACACTGCCCAGGACCCCATTTTATTGTCCCACATATGGAAATGGTCCAATCTGTTAGCAATGAGAAATAGCAATAGCACACATATCTTTTTCACTCAGAAAACTCAACCGAAGTTTCAAGACACAGAAATGACATTTAGAATATGTTTACCACTAGATGGCATCGATGCACACACATTTACAATATTTTCATAATATAATATTCTTGCATTATGCTTTTTTTGGTTGTTTTCTTTTTACAACAACAACAACAACAACAACAACACTCAAGGAAGTGCATATAATATTTTCAGGAAAAGCTGAGATAAAGTATAATTATTTATGTGTGTGTATAAAATATCTATGCTTTTCCGACAAAACTGCACCTCCTTTTGGCAACGTGGAAGAAATAGTGGTAACACTTTACATAAAGCCTTCACGTATTACGCATTGTAAATGTATTCATAATGTATGTTATAATGCATTATATCTTTTTTATAAATAATCGCAACCCAAGTTAAAATGCATAATAAATATTCGTAGATATATATATGTGTGTGTGTGTGTGTGTTTACCGCAGAGGTAAGAAGCGAGTCAGAAAGAGAAGACTCAGAAGGAAGACAGACGGCCAGAGAGACCAGAGAGCTGGTCAAGGACCCGTTAGAGACACCAGCACCATCTAGAGCTCTGCCGGCATTGGTCAAGCCAATCGGGTCAGAACTCTGCGACTGGTGGAAACAGAAGAAATGGGAGAGGAAAGATGGAATCAGAGGAAGTATTTGTAATAAATCTGAAAAGAAGGAAAAAGACAGGAGAATGGAGATGGAAATGTGTTCTATTCTGTGTAAAATAGCAGGACAGCGAGTTTAAATGAGTAACCACCCACTAAAGAGAGAACAAACTCTATCAGACAACACAACACAGCGCTGGACAAGTCAAATCCTGGCCGAACTTCCGGATGTTGCTTAGAGGGATTAAAACACCTGCAGGGACTCGCCTGGAACACCAGCAACAACATTCCAATTCATCCCATCACACACACACACAGCTCAACAAACATGGTCCAACATGTTTCCCGGAGAGATCGGGAAGAGCTTCCCCCATTCTATTCCATCTGTGACATTCTGGAATGTAAGCATTCCACAGAGACTCTGAGGAGGGAGTGAGGAAAAGAGATGGGGGGGGGGGGGGGGGGGGGTACATGTGGAGCCTCACAATCTTGCCTCACACACACAGACAGACAGACAAACACACACACTTTACTGAACGAAATGGTTCAGTATTTCCTTAGGCACTCGCTCACTCGCTCACACACATAAACATCTTCTCTGACCTCTAAGGTCAGGGGTCAAGAGCAAAGAACATTCCAGAACAATTCCCAGATTCCGTTACCATGACAAACTAGTTTAAAAAACTCATCACTAGGGAGAAACCCTCCAAATAACCGCTTGCTGATCTCAGTAACAACCAGTGTGGTATTTATTATACATATTTTGAGTTAGCTTTTATTTGTATATTTTCAGGTTTCATTTTGATTACAATTTTTTAGTTATTTTGTTATGTGCTTATGTCATTTATTTCAGATTTAGTAACTTTAGTATTTTAACTTCAACTTATATATCATTTATTCTTATATTTATCATTTATTTTAGCTTTATTTCAAATAAAAAAATAACTTTTAATATTTTTTGTAAACAATAATAACACTAGCAATAAAAGACTCTTTCAGCATCTTAATCATATATTTTTATCATAGCATTTTTTTAGTTTTTTAAAGCTATTAATATATATATATACACTCACCGGCCACTTTATTAGGTACCCCATGCTAGTAACGGGTTGGACCCCCTTTTGCCTTCAGAACTGCCTCAATTCTTCGTGGCATAGATTCAACAAGGTGCTGGAAGCATTCCTCAGGGAGTTTGGTCCATATTGACATGATGGCATCACACAGTTGCCGCAGATTTGTCGGCTGCACATCCATGATGCGAATCTCCCGTTCCACCACATCCCAAAGATGCTCTATTGGATTGAGATCTGGTGACTGTGGAGGCCATTTGAGTACAGCGAACTCATTGTCATGTTCAAGAAACCAGTCTGAGATGATTCCAGCTTTATGACATGGCGCATTATCCTGCTGAAAGTAGCCATCAGAAGTTGGGTACATTGTGGTCATAAAGGGATGGACATGGTCAGCAACAATACTCAGGTAGGCTGTGGCGTTGCAACAATGCTCAATTGGTACCAAGGGGCCCAAAGAGTGCCAAGAAAATATTCCCCACACCATGACACCACCACCACCAGCCTGAACCGTTGATACAAGGCAGGATGGATCCATGCTCTCATGTTGTAGACGCCAAATTCTGACCCTACCATCCGAATGTCGCAGCAGAAATCGAGACTCATCAGACCAGGCAACGTTTTTCCAATCTTCTATTGTCCAATTTCGATGAGCTTGTGCAAATTGTAGCCTCAGTTTCCTGTTCTTAGCTGAAAGGAGTGGCACCCGGTGTGGTCTTCTGCTGCTGTAGCCCATCTGCCTCAAAGTTCGACGTACTGTGCGTTCAGAGATGCTCTTCTGCCCACCTTGGTTGTAACGGGTGGTTATTTGAGTCACTGTTGCCCTTCTATCAGCTCGAACCAGTCTGGCCATTCTCCTCTGACCTCTGGCATCAACAAGGCATTTCCGCCCACAGAACTGCCGCTCACTGGATGTTTTTTCTTTTTCGGACCATTCTCTGTAAACCCTAGAGATGGTTGTGCGTGAAAATCCCAGTAGATTAGCAGTTTCTGAAATACTCAGACCAGCCCTTCTGGCACCAACAATCATGCCACGTTCAAAGTCACTCAAATCACCTTTCTTCCCCATACTGATGCTCGGTTTGAACTGCAGGAGATTGTCTTGACCATGTCTACATGCCTAAATGCACTGAGTTGCCGCCATGTGATTGGCTGCTTAGAAATTAAGTGTTAAGGAGCAGTTGGACAGGTGTACCTAATAAAGTGGCCGGTGAGTGTATATATATATATATATATATATATATATATATATATATATATATATATATATATATATATATATGCACACATGCTTTTCAGTGAGGACAGAAAATTTTGATGCTAGAAACATGTCATGTGTGGTCGTACATCTTTGTTTTTTCTTTGGATGATACTATCAACAGTAGAATCTGAAATTCTAGACAAAATATCACAACTCTTCATAAGCTATTGTGAGATACATCAAACATGCGGCAAGAGCTGGTTATCTTAGATGTATTGCTGAAAATAACTGATAAAATCAATGACAATTAATTAAAAACAAATCTAAATGTCAAGACTAATAAAAAACTTCTAGAGATAAAAAGATATTAAATAATTAACCTTTTTTTCTGTACAAAACATGGGACTAAATTTATGCCAATCAAAAGTTTGACTACACAAGCCACCTTTGATGCAATGAGCAAAAGTAAAAAAGCGTCTAATAAAGCACTAGAAGTTATTAGTGAAGTCCAACGCGACTGGAGGCCAGAGTTATTCAGTAAAATAATGCAGGGGCACCCGTGATCATAGTTTTAATGCTACATGAAGATTAAACAGCATTTTGATAAGCCATGGATTTAAACCTTAAACCCAGATAATCAGATAAATTAAGATTAGATAAGATTTTAGACTTAAACTTTAATTCAGCTTTGGTTCTGGTTCCAAAAGTCACCAAATAAAACCCATAAGGGCAAAGCGGACGTTCAAACTCCATAAATAATCTTTAAGTCACATCTGAGCAGCGGTTTAATAACCACCCCAGGGACACATGTTAAAAATGATGACACAACCATATGAAGAGCACATGTGCGCCGAAACCACACAAAATGACCAGAACACAGATACAGAAGCAGACGTACAAAGAGTATAATAGGCTTCATTCATGAAACGTATTAATTTTATTATTAAATACTAGACCTAAAATACTTAACACACTTCATCTTAACTTCTTAAAATTTTGATGGAGGAAAAAAAAATCCTTCTTAATTGTTTACATGTCCTTTTCACTGCACTCCTAATCTGCTCACTCACCACAGGTGTGGTCAAAGAGGCGTGGCCACTGAGGAGGGAGTTAGACACTGATAGGCTGAGACCAAGAGCAGGCTCCGCCTCCTCCAGAAGCCCAGCAGGAGGAGGGAGAATTGAAAAAGAGGAAGAGGAGGATGAAGGAGGAGAGGTATAGGAGGCCTAGAGCACAAGAGAGAAACATGGAACAGGAAGAAGAGAGACAGAGGAAAAAAAAGAAGAAGAAATCTGGTTAAAAAGTAAGAAAAGTAAAGAGAGTTATATTAACTCGGCTGGCAACATGTGTTTGTGCGTGTATATACGGTACAGTAAATGTAACCCACGGGCCCTGCATTACAGTATTACAGACTGTCTGCTTAAAATCTGATAACATTTTATTCTGATGCTCCCCAACAGACATTCTCCTGACTATAAGTAACTTTAAAGGGTACATATCATGCTTTTAAATCGTTCGTTTTTACATATAAATCATACATTTGTGGTCTATATAAAGCGGAACTGCAATGCTTGGGTCTGAATTCCTCATTATTATAGCTCCACAGGCCCCTTTTCTGATGTGCGTCTGAGGCCCTATCCACACTACTGCGTTTTAGTTTAGAAACGGAGAATTAAAACGAATACGATCTCCGTCCACACCAGCGTTTTAGCTGCGATCTACGTCCACGTCCACATTAAAACGACTGAAAACGTGGATCACGTGACCAGTCAGCTACACTGGGCATGCGCATGCCAGTGTAAACACCATGACTCAGGAACCACATCTTCATTGATAAAATTATCCCACCATGCGCTGGTTCTTCCCGGCTTAACCCAAAACCGACGCTCCATGCACGGCCGATACCGCCGATGCACATGGCATGGGAATTGTCACAGATCGCTGGAATAATAGCTTGCCTCCGGCGCATGTAGGCAGTTAAAGTTACAGCATCAGGAAAGGATACGCCATGACTGATGACACCCAATCAGAGAGCCGAGCGCAAGCGTCTGCGTCATCGTTTTTAAAGTCCTCCGGTTTGTCCCGTCTTCACTAAAACGCCCTCCGGAGATTCAAAACGCAAAACGGGTCTGCAGCGTTTCTAAACGTCTCCGTTTTAGGTCTTCGTTTTTGCCGTTTTAGTCTGGACGACAGGTGCAAACGTAGCAAAAGGTCTCCGTTTCTAAACAAAAACGTAGTAGTGTGGATGGGGCCTGAGAGCAACTCGTTTTGGTGCGGTCTCTTTAAATCCAGGCTGCAGAGGTGACACTCGGTTCAACTCCACCCCGTTCGGACATTTTTGTAGTTTGATAGCAGAGATACGATTATCTAGCGGCACAAAAACTTTTTATTCACACGTTATTAACTAAATGTCAACAACGGAAGACTTGTCCATCAAGCCTTACATGTTCGAGCCAGAGTCGGAGTCGGAGCGAGATGAAAATAAAGACGACGAACCTGCAGAACAACGTCTTCATATGGATGTATCGCAATGGTGTGTTACTGTATAGTAACTTCTCCATCCATGCCCACTACTACAATACTGCATGTTTTACAACGACTATTTATTAACACTCACGATTGTTTCTCTTGTTAAAACAAGCACACTAACAAGACAACTGCTAAACCATGACCACCGTGTTTTAAGAAAGTAGTAGCCTACTTTATTTTTATTAACGTTATTTACAGCTTACCGAAGTGCTCTGTTCGTCGTCTCCAAAGATAGAAGGAACTGACCCCTCAATCAGACGAAGTCTATCGGCAAATCCTTATTTATACTGGCGGATGTTGCTGAAGTAACGTTAGTTATCATTGAAGTGCTTCGCGCACACAAAAATGACTTTACCCACAGATGTGGGTACATTTCCGTGAAAAATAAAACTCAACCAGGCACTTCGAAGAGGTTCTGATGCTGGGAGACGGTGTAATGAAGCGTGTGGGTTACTACTACATCCAACAACCGAACATTTTGACGTACCCTCTCGTAACTTCTGCATCCTTGAACTTGGACTACAAAATTGCAGCGAGAAATAAAAATGGCGGATTGCTCGAAGTGTTGGGCCGGAAGTCGATGTCCTTATTGGGCCGTTCCGCTGCAAATAATGTGACGTAATAGTTCAAAAAACGTCCTAGATTACAGAAAAATCGAAACCGGTTGAAAAATGTGACCAAAACAGAATATAAAGATATCAACGAAGTTCCTGAAGAGACTAATTTCAACTTTTCTGTACTTATAAACACTCCAAATATACAACAAAAAGCATTTAAGGGCTAAAAAAGTAGATTTAGCATGATATGTCCCCTTTAAAATACATGTCAACGTATTCTCCTAACCCAAACCTTTGTAGTTACTTATAGTTACTTAAAGTTAAAGTTATTAGAACGTCTAAAGTGGACCATTGAAATAAAGTGTCAGAATTTCCCCACAGCACGAGAGTTCCGGTTTGGTAAAGAATCGAATCTAATCTGTAACTCTTTTACAAAAAAAAAAAAAAAACATAGTTAATCCGCGTTTTCCACTTGACTTTACAGTGACCCTGACGTGTCCCACAGACCAGTCACATGGGGGCTAATCTAAAGAACCTCAGTTTGACCTCTCACCTTTCAGAGTTTAACCTTTGACCTGCTCCATGCTCCATGCCCTCAGGCCCAGGTCACTGATAACATGCATTGGATGATAACTCACCAGTTGCCTCTGTTTGGGCGGCAGCGCTGGCGGTGGGACGGGTTCATGCACTGAGTCTGAGCTGCTGTAGGAGTCGTTGAAGCCGTAAACCTCCTGAAAGCGCTTGTTCCTCCGCTGCTCGTAAATACTCTCGCTCTGAGGCGTCTGGTAGAAGACGGACGGCTGCGGCTCCGAATAATCCTCCACAAACTGCATGTACTGCAGAACTACAGAGACAAAACTAAGTTAAACATACAACAACAACAATAGAGGCATTTGCTTGGTTTTGAATTCTGTATCACAATAAAAAAAATGACTGA
Organism: Semotilus atromaculatus; assembly: GCA_031834385.1. NCBI lineage: Eukaryota > Metazoa > Chordata > Actinopteri > Cypriniformes > Leuciscidae > Semotilus > Semotilus atromaculatus. Next base: position 3,283,767 of record JAULUF010000053.1, on the reverse strand, counting down.
AAAGCAGTATACACTACTGGTCAAAAGTTTGAATAATTCATTCATAATTTAAACGAGTCTCTTATGTTCACCAAGCCTGTATTTATTTAATCAAAAATACAGTAAAAACAGTAGTATTGTGAAATATTGTTACTATTTAAAATAACAGTTTACTAGTTTATAGTAAAACGTAATTTATTTCCGTGATCAAAGCTGTAATTTCAGCATCATTACTCCAGTCTTCCGTGTCACATGATCCTTCAGAAATCAGTCTAATATGATGATTTGATACTCAAGAAACATTGCTGATTATTATCGATGTTGAAAACAGTTGTGCTGCTCCATCCTGAAAAAAAAAGTGCATCCCAGTTTCCATAAAAACATTAAGCAGGCAGCAATATTTTACACGTTGATAATAATAAGAAAGATTATTGATAAACAAGCACCAACTATAATAACAATTGAGGACCAAATCAGAATATTAGAATGATTTCTGAAGGGTCATGTGACGATGTGGCAATGCATACAAATCCTAAAGGTCCTAAAAAATTGGCTTAATTTTCAAAGTATAATATCTTATGTATTTCTTTTGGGGTGAAATAAGACCCAGGCGTGTTCCTGGATGATATTTCAAGAGATTCACTCGTTCATTAAAAAAATATATATTTTACATTTTTTTATTATTTGTCCTCTTCTTTATCCTCCAACCTCCCCCTCATTCCTGATGAAAAGATTAGTTATTTTGCTACTACTATTATTATTATTCTTACTTTTATTATATTTTTATAGGACTATATTATCATATCTCCCTCATCCTCCAGTTAATACCTTTTTTTTCCTATTATTATTTAGTAAATTTTTATCACGTCTGTTGTATCTGTAAGATTTTCCTCTGTTAAGTTATTTCCACTCACACACCCTGTAATACATGCACACACACACGTTTATGTATGTTATGTTCATGTTTACGTGTTAATTTTTATGTATGTGACCTTGATGTTTTTTGTTGTGCCAGTTACTTGTAAGTATTGGATTACATAATAAAAAAAATAAACGCTCCTGACCGCGAATTTATCACTTTGAGCAGCCTTTTCTCTTACTCTGTTTGCCCTTCTTCTCTGGTAGCGGCGGCGGGCTGTCGGCGTCTGTATACTGTGAGAGTTCGTCTCCACCGTTGACCTGAGGAAGGGGCGACACTGGCGTCAGCAGCGGGAACGGTGGCGTGGGCTGCTCCTCTTCTGATAGGTTATCGTAGTGTGATGGGAGGCGCTCGTAAAGAGGGTACGCTGATAAGATGGGTGCGGATCGCCGCTTCTTCTCGGGGAGGGCGGGTGGAAGCACGCTATTGGTCTGTCCAGGTGTGAGGGGCGGAGTCCAGTACTCCAGGGACGCCTGATTGGTGATGGGAGCACTGAAACGCGTGTGGGTGGGCGGGGCCTGGGCGGGGCTTAATGACTGAGACTCCCCGTGGCATTCTGGGAGAGGGCTCAGACTGCTGCCAGTGCCGGTGGGAAACGGTAACGGGTCGGAGACGGACATATCCTGGTGTAGGAAGTCGTAATCGGGATCGTATCCCTCTATAGAAAAAAAGCAGAGGATCAAATCAAGGTAAGCTTACAAAAACCTTCAACTTGTACTCAAACATTCATAATAGTCAATATTTATGTAGCTCTTTCTACAATTTGGATTCACAGTTATAAGCAGGAAAATAACAAATCAATGATGCAAACTTTCTGCTGTAAAACAGCTCTAAAAACAATAGTGCCATTATTGAGTGTTGATTCACTTCAGTTCAATAACTGTGTAAAGTTCATAGCGCTACAGAAGATATTATTCAGCTATAGTCAGTTCAATGTTGATTTAATAACAGTGTCGATGTTGCAAAATTAGCCAATTATGAACACAAATTCGATTCAGCTATAAATGGTATGGTATGATAATTTATTTATATAGCACAATTAAATACAATTTACATTGTCCAATGTGCTTTACAATATTAATAAAAATCATAAAAACAAACAATACAACAACAGTACAGGTATACATTTAAATAGCATACTATAAGATAAGTGCTTCACCCATTTAAAATGATGAGATAGAATGGAATAATGCTTTATCATGTGTTAAATGCCTTATCCAATAAAAGTGTTTTTAGCTTGGATTTAAAAACAAATAATGAAGAGGCCACTCTAATTGAAATGGGCAAGTCATTCCATAATCTGGGGCCAACTACAGAGAAGGCACGGTCCCCCCTAGATAAATAAAGCAGCTCTACAGAAGACAGCAGTGTCGCTATTCAGTTCAAGTTTTGCTCACATCTGTTAAGTGTCAAAATCGATGATATTAATGAATATTAAGTGTCTTTTAAACCCCAACTAAGCAAGCCAAAGGTGACCGTGGCAAGGAACCAAACTCCCATCAGGTGACAGAAAAGGAGGGAGAAAGCAAACAGAGTAATAGTGTGTGTGTACCTAGTGTTTCACAGCTGGTGTTGCGAGAGCACTGCCCGCTGTCTCGCTCCAGTGAGCAGAGCTGCTCGTCGGACTTGCTGAGCTTTCCCATACTGTTACAGGGAGAGAGACGAGGCGAATCCCCCCCGTACGACTGGCTCCCGCCGGAGAAACGCCTCTGGAGGAGATCCACATCAAACTCCTGCTGCTTTAACCACACAACCGGACATCATCATCATCATCACACTGACGGTGTAAAGGAATCCTCTGGACTTTAAGCACATTACAATGACATGCAAAACCAGTATATGAGGTTTTGGAGTTTAATGCTCTCTTGAAATGGCATTTTTTTCAGTTTGGTCTGCTTTATTGGCATGACAAAAAAAATTACATTTGTATTTGTAAAGCAGTGCAAATAAAGCCAAATAACTACAGGGCTAATGGTAAAATACAATGAAATTAATAAATAAAAATAGAATATGAAATTAACATTAATTTAAAAAATAAAAAAGTATGAAATGGTTTTATTTAAAAAACAAATTTACAAAAAACTATTATTTTAATAATTCTTGTTAATTAATGGTGTTATAGCTTATTATATAGTTAGTAAATTCTTTATATATGCTGTATACATTTTTAAATATATTAGTGCTGTCAAATCGCTGAATTGCATCTAACATTATAGTTTGTGTGTGTGTGTGTGTATATATATATACAAATATATTTACAAACTTTTATGCTAGATGTGATTAATCGATTTGACAGCACTAATATTTCTATATAGTTATTATTTGAATTTTAGTAATTTTAGTACTTCAGCTAAAACCTTTTTCAGTTCATTTTCATTTAGTTTTAGTTTATCAAATATTTTTATTTTGGCTTTATTTCAATTAATAAAAATTAGGGCTGTCAAATGATTAATCGCGATTAATCGCATCCAAAATAAAAGTTTGTGTTTACATAATAAATGTGTTTGTACTGTGTAAAATTATTTTGTATATATAAGTACACACACATGTGCATTTATATATTTAAGAAAAATTTGTTATTTATATATAAAATATTTATATTTATATATAATCTAAATTATATATAAATCTATATATAGTATATACATGCAAATATTTCTTAAATATATACAAGCATGTGTATGTATTTATATATATAAAATAATTATACACAGTACACACACATTTATTATGTAAACACAAACTTTTATTTTGGATGCGATTAATCGTGATTAATCATTTGACAGCCCTAATAAAAATGCTTTCAATGGTTTCAGTAAACAATAAAAAATACAGATTCAAACAACATTCAATATTACTTTTAAGTTAAGAATTTAAAAAGGTCAAAGTTCAAGGGCCACGATCAGGAGCCGTACCTGTCTCAGAGCTCCAGGAGGCAGGGTGAGACCACATGATCCTCGACTCATCGGCGCTACCACGGCAACACGCGTGGGGGAGGAGGCCGACTGTCGCTTCTTGGGAGGCAGAGCGGGCGGGCTATGGGCACAATATGCATAAATATGCAAATGAGTTCACAAGTATGAAACAAACAATGTAACAAGGTCAAAAGAAACGAGCACAAACAGTCTACACACAGTTAGCGAGGGTCTAGCCAGGAATTTAATTGGACACACTCACACATAACACACACATTAAAGTAGCACAGCAGTGGAATCTGTGGGCGGTGAGTTCGCATCTTGGGTTTCCCTGACGATTCTTTACACTTCAATGAAGCTCTACTAGGTAACCATGGAAACATTAGAATAAACTAATCATAGAAAACCCAGTGGGAAGGATTAGAGCGGGATGCATCTCTAGGTAAAAATCCTGAAGGAATGTGCACAGGATTCCATTAGGAATTTTCATTCAAATTTAGAACTGTTTCATAAAATTTAAAAGGATTCAAATAGAATATTCTAAGAATCAAATCAGATCCTACAGGATTTTAGGAACACTTTCATCTTACTGAACATTTATCGGGTCTTATTTTATCCAAAAGATCCTGAAAATTCTCTTTTGATGCACTAAAGAAATATTCTATTGAGAATTATGATATTCCTATTGGAAACTACACTGGAATAAAATTGGAGCAGAAACAATTTTCACTCAGAAATTGCTAGTAAATCCCACAAATAATAACAATAATAAAAGTTATATTCCAATAATCTTTGATTTCTTTAACAACTTTAAAATGATTTTTTACAAAATCATCCCCATTAGGATCCTTTATAATTGACGGCAAATTATTTTTTAGAAATTCCATTCACATTCTTTTAGGATTTATGGACAATGCTTAATTGGTCAGCCATGCAGGCTTTCCTCTGATTGGCCGTCACTCTGCTATGCGCGATCCAATTGAACGCACAATGCCACACAACCACATGCAGGTAAGGGCCACCGTCCAATCAGGGAGGTCGAGGGGTGTAACTGTGTGATGTCAAACTGCACACAGGAGTACACCATTGGCTAACGTACGTTTCCATCGCCGTGGCCCTCCGCTGCCCGGCAACAGGATCGGAGCACAACTGCATCCTGTTCCTGTCCCATGACAACCAATCGATCACAGAGTACAGAGGAAGAAGATGAACAAACATTTCCAGAAAAAAAATGGATGAAAACCAGAAAGATGATGTGTGATTGAAGGACACAAAGATGATGGAGAGAGAAACAGATATAGTGGTTGAAATGCTAAACAAACAAAGAGACATTAATTAGAGCAGACGCCAGATTTAATTCAGGCTGAGAGGGACGGATGTACAGTTCCTTCAATATCTGGATCTGTGGGTTTAACAATGGCTACTGTGATGCAAAATCTAGAGCGCAGGGTGGCTGATGGCCGATCTCACGCTGTTATATATTAAAATAGAGATATACTGACAAACGCTTTGAAATTTGTACAGATATCTAGAGTTTTCCACTTCATCAATATTTAATATTGGGTTTTCCACTAAAATTTGAGCACAAAACAAACATTTACTACGAGAAAGACATATTACAAAAAACAAAGAGTCTAGTACAAAACATATATTGCCACTAAAATGGGCTAAATTATTTGTTGACTATGCACAGTATTTTATTATAAAGAAGGTTTCTAAAATACGGATTGAGTTGTTTCTAAAATCAGAAAAAAACTAATTAAAAAACAGCTATGCATGTGGGTTATCAGACATAAAAAATAGCAATGAAATTCAGATTCAGTGATGCAAAATACTTTGAATATTAACATTAAATGAACATTTACTTACATTATATAAACTGAATTCACATATAAAAATAAATCGAATATCTATTTATTAGTACATCGTTTATTGATAATGAGGATTTACACACATTTCCATTGCAAAACTTAGTTAGAATTAAATGTGGCCTTAAGAAGTGTGATATTTTGAATGAACTACAGCTTGTTTTCGTTGATGTTAAATTAAGTATGCCATGTACTCTGACTAAAGTCTATAGCTAACATGATCTCATACACTCCACACACACATATTATCATCAGACAGCAAAAATAACTCACAACCATCTGTAATTCCCCTTCACAGAAAGTGTGTATGATACAGTTACTACTTGCATCTCTAATTACAGACAAAAAGTAAATGAAAAAACTTCTGCTTTGGAAGCCAAATGCCGTCACATGAATGTGTGTGTGTGTGTGTGTAGCGGATGTGTTTTCATTCAAATATATTTAGATACTTACTTGTGGAAGAAAGTAGAATTATAAATGAACATGACGTAAATTATCATCACTAAATATACTACATACTGCAAATTATTCTGCTCACTACTCAATGCCTAGTGCATGCTAAAATACTCCCTGAGTATACACTACAGCGCACACCTAAAGTATACTTGATGGTCGCCTCACCAATGCATCCTACACACTACACACAAGCGTATTTACCTTAATCTGTCGGCTGTAAAAGAAACAGTGAGGTATCAAATGATTTGAGACAGAACCAAAATGAAGGTCTGAGATTGGCATGGCACACTAGCCTCACATTCACTATGCTTGCAGTTTTCAGTTTGTATTCAGTGAATGTATGTGATACTTTGATGACCAACTGCATTTAGCAGAAAGCAATCCTAAAAATGCAACAGTCTTTGATTTCAAGCATGAAAAATTTACCCAGAATAATATCTTTTTAATATGTCTTTTAAAAATATGTTTTGAGAATCTATCAGTTTCTTTTTTTGCGTTTTCTGAAACCACAAACAACAATTTCAGATTTCCAAGTCACGCTTCGTCATACCTGTGCTCTGCCAGTTTGAGTCCTGGTAGAGGAGGTTTGGGCGGAGCCTCTTCCTCTGACATGTCAGTCAAGCTGTCAGTGGGCGTGACAATGGGCGTGGTCTTACTCAGGATCGCCTTCTCTCGTTCAGTTAGAGGATTTTCACACACACTGAGAAAGAGAGAGAGAAACATTAAAGGGCCCCTATCATGGATTTTTGAAAATGACTGTTCGTGTAGTGTGTAATAAAGCTCTAAGTGAATGAAAACATCCTGCAAAGTTTTATATCTGAAAGTGCACCGTATATAAAGTTGTTGTCTTTCAAAAGTGAGAGTCGACTCTGAGTCTATGAAATGAATTGTTTTTGAAACGAGTCATTAGCCGTTTCGTAGTGATGTAGATATGAAACATTAGCATATTGGCCACGCCCAGTTATTGCACGCGCATTCGCAGGGAAACTTAAACCTCAAACCGGAGCTGATTCCTGAACTGGACAGCATCATGTCGAGAAGACGGCGCTGTGCATGATGGGAAGGTACAGACAGTTATTTTTCACTCCCCAAGGATGAGCATGTGAAGAATCAGTGGTTAAAATGAATCTTTACCAAGATATCACAGCCGTATAATCCTAAACTATTTCTGTGTTCCCTTTATTTGATAGTATAGACGACTTCTCAAATCTCGGGAGTTCAATGCAGGATTCACAAACCGCTTGCTCTTGAAAGATGGTGTTCAAAATACTTCGTTTTGAGTTTTATATTGTGTAGGTCTCCTGCTAACTCTCATTATCACCGTCTAACTGAAATACTTCTGATGATCAGCTGTGGGCCACTATTATCGAGTCGTCCTTCGTTGAATAACTAGTTCTTCTAATATTTCATCACCGGACTCACGCTCGCATTAATATGGTAAAATCGACGTCATTGTTCGTTACTGTGTTTAGTTTACGGTGTAGGAAGCCTCAGGACACGCAGAGCTGTCGGTGTTATGCAATGGGCGTTTTTGTTCTCGACGCGCTGTACACGGGTAGGCCAATCACAACAGACTGAGCTGTCTGGCCAATCACAACAGACTGAGCTGTCTGGCCAATCACAACAGACTGAGCTGTCTGGCCAATCAGAGCAGATAAACTCGCAGAAAGGAGGGATTTAGAGAGATTGATTCATTTGACAAGCCGTTTGAGGATCATGGAAAATGTGATGATGTGCAAACGTATATTGTGAGGAAATTAAACATTTTTTTTTACATTTGATGCGTGTAAACATGTTGTAGGAGACTCTACAACAACATTAGGAAACTTTAAAATACCATGATAGGGGCACTTTAAACAATCTCTGTGCAAACCTGATGAATGCATATGAGCCTTTATGACTGTACCTCTCAGCTTTGGTCACAGGAGGCGCTGGTTTGTTGGGGGACGTCGGGGACGGTTGCTCATGTTTCTCTATTGTGAGTTTCACCAGCTCCTGTTACAAACGCACACACTCCAGTTATAAATATGCCAGTGTTGTTTTAACCTTGTCACAAACACACATCTCATCCCCTCACCTTCACACCATCCAGCACGCCTTTGATCACCGTGGTGACGGCTGCCACGGTGTCCTTGTCGTCGAGGTCGATGCCCTCCAGCATCACCTGGTCGGACCAACGAATGAGATTCGCCAAACTCTGATAGACGCGGTTATGACAGGAGGACATTGCCGAGCTGTGGAGAGAGAGAGAGAGAGAGAGAGGGAGAATAATGGAGAGGCGGCATGCAAGCTGTAAAATCCATTCATATACCACTCTATTAAAAATGGTACTTGAAGATATTTTAAAGATTACCACGGTATTACCATGGTACATGTTGAAAAACCATAGTCAGTGCTGGTTCTCTCACCTGTGCTGTATCCGAGCCTCTACCTGCATCAGAGGCAATATGGCCTCCAAAACTTTACTAGCTGAACCAGGAAGCATCTGGAGAACTTTTGTGTCGACGCTCATCTTGTCAACAATCGTCTTGAAGTAACGCAGAGCGCTCACCACCTCCTTCTCCTGTTCCTCCAATCGACTCACCTTCTGTTAAAAGACATTGATGTTATTTACAGAGGATGAAAAGTTGATATTTGCGACAATAGAGCGGCAACAGAGTTACAGTAGAGTTGAGATAGAGTTACAGTAGAGTTGAGATAGAGCAGCAGAAGAGTTATTCTGCAGCTAAAAAGATGTGGAGATAATCTTTACTGAGATAGAGCTACTGTAAAACTTATAGCATAGAGTTAATGTTAACTAACAGAGCAGCTGTAGCAGCTGAGTTGCTGTAGAGTTAAGAGGGTACATAGTTAAAGTACTGATGTAGAAAGGCAGTAGTTTTTACTGTAGAGATATGAGGGTCTCAAATGTTTTACTGTGGTAGAGCAGCAGTAGATTTACTGTAGAATTGAGAGTACATTAATTAGGATGTCAAGTCGATGTTTGCAGTGATGGAGTGGCAACAGAGTTACAGTAGAGTTGAGATAGAGCAGAAGTAGAGTTAAACTACAGCTATAAAGGTCTGGAGATAATCTTTACAGAGATAGAGCTGCATTAGAGCTACTGTAGAACTTAAAGCATAGAGATAATGTTCACAGACAGCAGCACTAGAGTTGCTGTAGAGTTAAGATGGTATACCGTTAATGTGCACTTATGTAGAAGGGTAGTAGAGTTAATGTAGAGTTCTGAGGGTGGAAAGTGAATGTTTACTGTGGTAGAGCAGCAGATTTACTGCAGAATTGAAAGTAGAGAGTTATTGTTCACTGATGTAGAACGGCCGTAGAGTTGCTGTAAAGTTGAAAGTTGAGTTTGGAGTAACTGTAGAGGTAAGAGGGTGGAAAGGTAATGTTTACTGTGGAAGAGCAGCAGTAGAGTAATTATAGAGTTAGTGGAAAGTTAATACTGACTGCTGTAGAGTTATGGTAGAGTAACTGTAGATCTCAAAAGGAAAGAGTAGAGTTGCTTTACCTTGTTGACGGGTTTCTCTGGAGTCTTCACTGCAGGCTCTGGCTGGAGTTGTTTGCTTTTCTTAGATGGAGGTCTTTTAATCTTCGGGGAATGAAATTTGATCAATTTCATCGTGAAAGAGGAGAGGTGAGACTTCTGGGATTCTGGAAAACAACAAAACACAGAAGGATAAATTCACAAGACAAAACAAGTACATATAAAAAATGACCAAAAAAAAAAAAAAAGACAATAAAAAATATCTGCCAAAGACCCAAAAACCCCAGACGATTCGAGAAACTCATTCAGGCTTCATCTTTGACGAACTCACAGCACTGTTTTGGTTATCAGAGAGATGACAGATACATTTAGAGAGACGATCTGTCACTGAAAAAGGAGGATGGGATGCTTACAACCAGCAATCAATGCAAGATCAGAGTCGTTTTATATAATAAGCACAATTAAACTATACAAATAAACACATACAAGCCTAGCTGGCGATAAACATCCCCAAACAAACACGCTCCCACAGGCAATTACATAAACTAGAATCCCCGTCTGTGGGGTTTTATCATAATTGGAATTTTATGGGCTGTAATTAGAGAGAGACACACACACACACACACACACACACACACACACACAGCTATTTCTTAATGTATCATCCTGTTCAAAGTAATATCTGTTAAATAATACTATCACAAGCGCAATTACACAATCTAAACTGCACAGCTCATTCCGAAATCATTATGATTGTGACATCACAACAACGAGGTCATTTACATAAATCTGCCCGCATTTACACAACAATTACTCATTATAGAAACTTCGTCCCTCTCCACTACAGAAAGGTTACACAATCATAACAGAAATTGTTTCTCAATAGAAATCTTAAAGGTACAGCAGCAAAACAGCCTGTTAAAGATTTTAAATAGAAAGATTAAAAAAAAGAGTCGTCAGAGAGTATTTTTAGTTGTTTTAGCTTATTTTAATGCTTGTTTTGTTTTATTTTAAATGATCTTAAGGCCCCCTTGGAAGTGTGTTGTCCTCCTGGTTGAGAACTGCTGTTTTAAGCCCCTCTCACACAGAGCGCTGATCCCAGAAAATTGCAGTGCCTTCTGTGTGAACGCAAACACGTCCCGGGATTGATCCCAACATTGCTGGGATCAGGAACGCTCTCTGTGTGAACAAAAGGCAGGACTGATAAGGGGTGTGTTGTAGTGATGATGCTGACGCTGAGATCGTTCACCAGCTTAGTTCAACTAGTTTATGATCGAATCAGAAAAAAAAAAAATGTACGAGCGTGGTTTCTCGAGAGCAATCGCAGATCATAAGCAACCTTAAAATCTACATCCTGATGTCACGTGTCTTTAAGGTGTGTGAATGCACGCATAGATTTCAGAAAATCACTGGCTGTGTGAATGAACCAAAATCAAACGATTATCAGTGTATTTTCCTGAATCTCTGTGTGAAAGAGTGTGTGTTTAAGAAGCGTGTACTTAGTTTGGACACATCTAATCATACACACTCTCGCCAAACACATGGATGCACAGATGACCTCTGACCCCTCATGAGAAAAAAACTTTGGGTTACAAAAATGCAGGAAACATGTTTGTGTGTTGACAGCCATTGTTGCACAAAGGGACTTTGCCTTTCCGTTCAGAGCGTGCTCAGAACAATGCCTTCTGGGTAAAACGGAAAAGTTGTATTGTAACTAACATGGGTGGAGCCATTATGCTCTAATACACACACACATACAACACTTAATTAACCTCTCACACACGCATGCATGGTGGCCGTATTAAAGCCTGTAGGCTGAAAAGAACAGCAGTGGAGCGTGGGTAATGTAGTACTTTACATGTAACCACCATTAAAATCCATATCACACACCAGCACTCACCAATCAATCTCTACAATACAATACTGAGTGTGTAAGTGGCTGCATCATGCAAAGTTAATGTAGTTGACTCAACACCTAGCATTGTGCAAAAAACAGCGCCGATGGGAGTGGAAAGTTCTACGCGTGATCCACTGACGACTCGAATGAACTGACGAACACAGACGCACCCGGATCATTTCCATAATCACCGACACAATCTACCAAGAGCAGCACAAATTCGCGTCTGGTTCAAGCCGTGCTGTTTTTGGGTGGAAAATAATGGCACAAATAAATCACCTTGCATGATACATTTAACCCTCATCTTTCCCTCGGGTCATTTTGACCCGAAACTCATTTTTAAAACATTTACTGTTCATCGTAGTGGTCCAAGACCTTGGGACTTTAGTGGCACTTAAACCACGAACACACACACACACACACACACACACACACACAAAACTTTACTGGATTCTAGGAGTTTATGTGGTTGAAATGACAAAAAGTAACAAATATTTCCCTCGCGGATCCCCTTAGAAATGGGTGGAATGCTTCAGGACACAAAAAAAAAAAAAAATGCTTTTGGTAAAACTTTACCAAAATGTAATTTTACATGTCTACACGTGTATCTGAATGCATACTGAAGGAACTGACTTTAGGACCCAGCGGAACAGCTCATGTTTTATATATATATATATATATATATATATATATATATATATATATATATATATATATTATTTTTTCCCCACAGGAGGTTGGTAGAGACCCAATGTGAGATATTTTGAGCTGATTTGAGCTGGTGGAGAGTTGCATGTATGGAAGATTGCAATGAGTTATTTTGAATTTTTTGAAAGAATGTGAAGAATGTGCTTAAATTATATTATTTATTGATCAAATCTAGAAATTTAAAAATGTACATAAAATAAAAAAAAGCATAAAAAAACATCTCCAAAAATAAAGTGCATAATTTTTTTAAAAAAGTATAATTTTAGGGCTTCGGGTCATTTTGACCCACGAGGGAAAGATTTGTTACAGAATGCAAGGGAAAGATTACATTTTGTGTCTGAAAAAGAAACTCCTACAAATGGACATGCAATAAGGTCAGCCACAAAATAACTGTCCATGTCTTTTCAGAAATAATTTATCACCGTCTTCAGTAAATCCTGACAGTAACGCCAAAGCGGGTTTACGCTGGAGCAAGCCGTTAGTAAATCTGGCCCTATAAGAGATACTTCGTCCCACATGAATGCAAAGTGCTCCACTTGACCTTCCGTGTCCAGTGTGAGTCATAATTGCATCTGAATGCCAAAAGTTAAGATGTTTTTGACAAAATTGTTTTAAATATAACTTATTATTAACTGGATGCAATCGCCCAATTATAAATGCAATGTCATGCAAATATCTAAAACCAGAATTTGAAGTGCACAAATATACATGTTTAGCCCATTAAGGAGCAATGGCAATTATAGGCCTGAAATGCATTATGGGTAACCCTGATGCTGTGCTTCAAGTCTGAGTACTTTATGCTGTCAATCAAATTCCACTTAATGCAGAACATTTCAACAGACAGGCTAATGTAATTCTCTGAAAGATCAACTATAGCACATTTTCCTCCCTCTCTCTCTCTCTCTCTCTGAGGGAGTGTTTTCACTGTCTTTAATGGAATGCTGATAATATAGATTGATGGAAAAAGAGAGAGGGAGACATCAGATATTAGCTGGTCTAACTACAGCCTTCAAACCATGTCCATTACAGACTAATGAACACACGTGTGTCTGAACACAAGCACAGTTGCTAGAAAAATGAATTCAGGAATAGGAAGCCCCGGCCAAATCCTGCATCATTTCCTGTCCAGTGACCCCATCATCACAGTGACTGCGTTCCCCAACCTCCGGTTCAAGGTCTGCTTCAGCACGAAAGTACACACACATCAAACATACAATTACTCCTAACTCATGTCACCTGTAGGTCACAGCCACCACTTCCTGCTTCGGCCTCAGACCTACCCATCAACTTCCTGTCTGGCTCGAATGCACAGGAGCACTTCCTGTGCTGCCCATCCTCTTTACAACAAAGAGCGCTGACCTCTGGAACACTGAGTCATGGATATAAACACACACACACGTTTACTTAGCTAAATGGAGACATTCCGTTTTTATACTGTACAAACTGTATATTCTTTCCCCTTACAGTAACCCTTATCCATCACAGAAAACTTTCTGCATTTAAAAAAAAAAACTTTAATTACTTTATTTTTATACCAGATTTATATAAATGAAGACGTCCCTAAAGATTTTGGTCACTTCTGGGTACAAATTTGTCCCCAAAATAGTTAAGTGGGCACGCACACACACACACACGCACACACACGCTTTAAAATTTGGTAAGTGCTACATTTAGCAATTTAAACTACAAAATACAAACACTAGCTATTTGTTACATATTACAGTCAGAAATATTAGGAATGTAATATAAAATTTAGAGCAGATACTCAAAACCATAACTAGCACTCATATTTAGAGCTAGTGATTTGAACAAAGCCAAATTATATAACTTATAGCATTATAATATTAATATATTGTAGTAATATTTAAGTATATTGCCTTTACAGCTTCACGGGCTATTTCATGGTAGATACAGATTCAACATAAATAAATAAACATATTTAATGAAAGTCAACTTAGTGAAATTTTTTTTTTTTTACATAACTCTATAAAAGATTCCTTAATTGTACTTAAATTTAAAGTTTTTTGGGGGGGTCCATCTTACAAAACAGTTTACTGATTAAAATTGGCATCTCTTAAAGTAGAATACAAATAGAATAAAAATACAAAAACTAATGCTATGATAAAAAAAAGAATCATTGTCTCTTAAATTACAACACAAATACAATAAAAATACAAAAAACACACTACAGTAACAAACCAAATAATAATAATAATAATAAAATAATAGGATAACTAATAAAAAAAACTATAGGTTAACTAACAATAAAAAAGCTAATTTCAACTAATTTATTAATATGGTCACAAGCATATTAAAAAATATATACAATTCTGGTTTAAAAATAAAACATGAAAAGCTCAAATTCACATGATTCTGCCTTGTGTTTTAAAATTATTACAGCATAATCGATGCTTGGTCTGTGATTGCCAAACAGGAATAATTTTATTTTATTGGATTAATTTACACGCACAGAGTTTCATAAACGATGACTGATCTAGTTGAAATAGATACTGACAGATCAGTCACTCACTTTGTCTCCCTCAAACACATCATGCACAAGAATGCACATTTGCAATACTTGTCATCAGGCTCTTGTGAAAGTGAGTGTCTGAAATCTCAGCATGAATCTACCCACACACACACACACACACACACACACACACACACACACACACGCGCGCGCGCGCGGCAGGAAACGCTGTCATGAAGAGGTGTGGAGGAACAGGTGCAGGAAGAGGAGAAGTGGGTTACTGGAGCAGACGTGATGCGAGAGACTCACTCGAGTGAAAAGCACGAGGACAGCAGACATGGAGATGAGTTATCCGGACACGCTTACTAACAGGACTTGTGTGTACAGGTTATGGTTCAGGAATTCGGTGTAGTTTTCCTGTGACTAATGCAAACACATTCCTCTACATTAACCATCATCATTCCCGATGGACCAAATCAATTCCCACACGTTTGTTCTTGTTTGAGAAGAAGTTCCACTGGATGTATACATCATGAATCGCAACATCCGTTTCATGCCAACTTTAAGTTAATTAGAACAGTAACATCAATACACATATTATTTTTTCCCCAAAAAATATTGTTTTTATCCATATCGTTCAGCCCAAACACAGATGATTAAATACACAGGCGTCATCGTCTGATCTAGATCCACATTCCATCAAACACACGCTGTGGTCCTGATCTATTTCTGCCCTTCTGCTTTACGCAATATCACTCACTCACACACACACACACACACACACTCTGTTGCCACAGTGACATAAGCAAAGTGAGTGACACATGTGATTGACGCGTTTAAATTAGCTTCTGTTCTTCTCTGAGCAGAGTTACTGGTGTCTCCGAAACAAATACTAAAACAACTCTTAAAGGGATAATTCACACAAAAACGGAAATTTCCCCCCCCCCATCCAAACTTGTATGAGATTCTTTCTTCTTCTGAACACAAAAGAAGATATTTGTAACCGGACAGTTGATGGACCCCATTGACTTCCATAGTATTTTTCCCCCCAACTATGGAACTCAATACCATCAACTTTCACAGACATTCTTTAAAATATCTTCTTTTGTGTTATCTTCTCAATTTTCCTTTTTGGGTGAACTATTCCTTTAAGGGTCACATTCTACACATCCAGTTAATTAAAATACAATTATTCATTGCTCTTTAATGTTAGTCTACAGTGTATTAACTAACGCTAACAGATACAGTTTAACATTTGATTAAAAAATATTTATGTAAATGTTGCAAATATCATTAACCAAGATAAATAAATGCTGTAGAAATATTGTTCATTGATGGTTCATATTAACTGATGTAATAAACTGTAACAAATGAAACCCTATTTTAGCCTAAATGTTACTTTTAGACATTCTCAAGACAATTCCAATAAAATTCCTATAAAACGAAGTGCAACATCTTTGGACGCCCACACTCACGTCTCTGTTCATCTATCTAATATATTTCAATACATTATGAGCAAATTCTGTTTGTCAAGATGTTTTGGAAATATCAAATAAACCCAAAACCTGATGGGAACAAAATAATTAAGGCGCTTCCACAAATACATGCGGTCTTCAGGGTTTCTGAGACAGTCAAAGTGTCAGGTAAACAGAGCATTTCAAGCAGACAGACGATACGTCAGGAGGACTGATGGGGTTTTAATACTTTCTGTTTGGTAAATGGAGCATTACGCAGCCTGAGAGCGAGTGACAGCACAGCAAGAGGAGAAACGCATAGAGATTATCATTTCCGGATGCAAAACACTTGTTATCCTTCACTCACTATCTCTCTCTCTCACACACACACACACACACACACTTCCTAAGAGAGTCTCATCCTGCTCTCAACTCTCTCTCTCACACACACACACACATACACACACACACACACACACACACACACACAGCCTTCCTCAGAGAGTCTGATCCTGCTCTCAACTCTCTCTCTCTCTCTCTCTCTCACACACACACACACACACACGGCCTTCCTCAGAGAGTCTGATCCTGCTCTCAACTCTCTCTGTCTGGCCTTGGATGATGTCTAAAAGATTTTCCAAGAGTATTTTTCCCTCCATTTATTCTCTCCAAAATAATAAAAAAAATAATAATTATAAATCCTCAATAAAGAGTCCTATGCCTTGAACCGAATCAATCAACCAGCATGAATACTTACTTAAAAGTCATCATGAAATCAAAATTGACCCCATTGCTTTCTCCATACATTTGTAAACATTATTCCAAATAAACACAAAGTTTGTCTTCATAATGTTTTATCAAACAACTTTCATTTTCAGCTGACATCAAGTCCACTTACTTTTTAACCCCTCTCAAACCCACTTTTTATGATCCAATTATCGGATAAACTCAAGTTCTTACATTCTTTCCTGTTTCACTTGGAATTACATTAGATTACAGAAGTAAAATGAGTTACGAACGGAATTACAGGCTTAATCGTCTTTTATGAGGGAATGAATGAACTACTAACGTAACTGAATCAGTCAAACTCAGTTTTGTCTAATGTATTTCCTTATTTTTCCAAATGTTATTTTTCCATATCCTATTAGCTAAGATTTACATTTCTACTTCTGAAACCCTAGTGGCGAGCTCCACTTCAGCATGAAAACTGGCACACTGAAACTACAGGGCAAAACAATCCTTTATCTCCTCTAAATCAGACAGGATGCTTTGATAACACAATATGAACCCAGATGTTTGGCTTGAGTTGCACAGACCCGAACGCAGACGGTTTAATGCGATCTGAGGTTCTGCCATCAGCACTTCTGAATGTCCTATTTTGGACTTACGGGCCTTGAATAGATGCTGGCACAGCAAAGAGCAAACATTCAAGTGCATGTTTCAGTGATAAAGTAGAAAGTTAAATACAATGTTTCTGATACAGGTATCAAAAGAGTGCAGAGCTATTTGCAAAACGACCATTTTCCTCTTTAAAGACTCTCTCATCAATCCACAGCTCTAAATCCGAATGTCCCAAACAGATTAGTCAAAATGACCATCTCTCTCATTCATGTCCTGAAAGACTCGCTCTGCCTCTTTTTTTCTGGACGCAGATCTTTGGGTTGGATCCACCCAGAGTTTGACTGGATCAAATGAGCACTTAGACAAAAGCCACACAACTGGAACGGGAAGGAATGTCCCTGGAATTTCACATCAGAAGCTTCTGTATTCCCAGAAATACTTTCTTTGTTGGAGAAAAACTTGCTTACGCTTTTTTTTTTTTAAAGGGCAATTAATGTATCAATGTAACAGTAACATGTTATATAATATGGTTATCATCCTGTAACACACAATATATAAAAGTATCATAGCATTGCAGTCTGATACAATAATACGTCTCAATTGAGCAAAAAATTCCAGAACACCTAAAGAATATAAACCCAGATAAGTAAATTGACTTTGAAGAACGTCCAAAACAAAGCCTGATCAATCTAAATCCATTAGCGTAAATTGACAGAAATAGATGAGAACAAATTCAAAGTCTAAAATCCAATATCACAATAAGAGTCATGGAAACCAAAGTACAACATGAACTGCAATAAGGATGTGTTCCCTTTATGACTAGAATTAAAATGCAAGCTCAAAAGATCAACGTTACACTTTATAAGCGACCAAATACAAAGTTCATCCTGCCTTGATATTATATATTAGCCTAGTTCAGTTATGTCACACTAAGAAAACAAAGTTCAAATTCTTCAACAATCTCTACACTGTTAAAAAAAGTTGCTGCCTTAAATTTTTAAGTATAATTAACTTGTT
The DNA here is from genome assembly GCA_031834385.1 of Semotilus atromaculatus. Lineage (NCBI taxonomy): Eukaryota > Metazoa > Chordata > Actinopteri > Cypriniformes > Leuciscidae > Semotilus > Semotilus atromaculatus. The sequence continues at coordinate 3,265,259 of JAULUF010000053.1, read as the reverse complement.
TTATTTAATTGTTAAGATGTTTTATTCCAACTTAAATTACATTAACTTGAAAAAACTACTACTACACTGTAAAAAAACTTAACTCATTATTTTGAGTTATCTTTGAGTATGGGTTTTTTTAGTTTAACTAACTTATTTCGATAAGTTGAGGACAAGAAAACTTACAATTTCTTGTCTGGACAATCTAGCTAAAAAAAAAGTTGACATAACTAAATTGCTAAAATATTTTTTACAGTGTAAAAAAAGTTGCTTATAAAAGAATAGAATATAGTATAACTACACTGTAAAAAAAAAGTTGGATTAACTTAAAGTAAGTTACCTGGTTGCCTTAAAATTTTGAGTTCATTGAAATTCAAAATTTGAGTTAATACAACAAAGGAGATTGGTTTAATAAATAGAAACTCAAAATATTATGTTATCTGAACTACATTAATTATCTAAGTTGATTTGACAAAATATAAAAAGTTGTGATAACAAATCATCAAAATTCATTTTTACAGTGTAATAATAGAAAATTGCTTAACTTATTTTGATGAGTTAAAACAATGTAAAAAATATAGGTTGTCATAACTTCTCGATCATATCATTTTTTACAGTGTACAATGACCTTGATGAATCCAAAACCTTTGTATACATGCTCTCAGAGCATCTGTCCTCACCTGTATCTGGTTCTCTGCTATTAAAATATTCCGTCTCCTCCAGAAGAGGTTGGGATCTCCGACTGCTATTCCCCATGTAGAACCCGGACAAATTCTGGTTATCGAAATGAAGACCTAGTTTAGAAACCCAAATAGACTTCTTCCAAACTCATTCACCTCAAACAGGGATCTCTGGAGGTGATACTACACATTTTCTTCAATCCCCCCCCAAAAAATTTAAATTGAAATGCCTGTTGTCTAACAGGTCACTGGAAGTAGTCAGAAATAAGCATCCAGAACCAGAGACCTCGCTCAGTTAGTCACCCTCAGTCAAATCCCATGACCCAGCCTGACTCAGACTTCAAACCGAGTGGAATCTAAAAATAAAAACTCAAACAGAACTGCAGAGTCCGTCGTCTCAGTGCTCCGTGTGTGTCGGATGATGCTGGAATGCCAAAACATCCCGATTCCAGAAGAAACTATGGAGCAATGACGGTCAAAATCCGCACAACTGCCTGAAGTGAGAAATGATCGATTGAGCCAACGGCATGGAAAACTGTGCACACACAAACTAAATCACACCGATCCGGGGGGAAAAAACGGTCAATACATTTTAAACCTCCATTATGTAGTTTTGAGCAGCAGACAGATCAGATAATACAGCTCAAACCAGAGCTTGAAATTCTCAATCTCACATCCATCCATTCCCTACTTTATTCCCACAAAGCCCAGCACGTCCACATACACACGCCTGCTTCTCTCAAACACACACACATGGCGCAATACCATCTAATTACTGAAGCTCAGGATAGTAAGAGCATGTTTTTCATTCTAGTAATCTACTGCGCTCATTTCTCTAAAACCCCAAATTACAGTTTTGGAACAAAAAAACAAGTAGCCAGAGAGGACTCTAAATAATTCTGCACTTATTCTGGCCAATCAAAGGCCAAAACACTCCCCGACAACCTATCAGAAAGCACCACACTCAATCAGGAAGCCAAAGAAAGCCTGTCAAGTTATTAGATTCATTTAAAAGTCATTTTATTTTTAGATCAGCACGAGTAAAGATTGCATCATCAAATTAAATACTTTTCAATCTTTTACTTCACTACAAAACCCCCATTAAGACTTTGAAGCATGTTATATCACAAAATAGACTAATTCACCAGTATCGCTGCTAAACGTTCTTGTAAGCAGTTGATGATATGTTGCTAATTGACGTTCCCAAATGGACAACTCCATTAAAATTTGATTTAGGCTAGATCAATTCACAAATTTTTTTGACTTTACAATAATCACTTCATTTAGGCCTATACACAAAACGTAATACAAATAAATGTCTATTTTGAAAAGAGCTATACAAATAAAGTGACTTACATTTATATTAGGGATGCACCGATGTGTAAAAAGCAATTATTTTCAATATTGGCCATTGGCCGCTTGTTTAAAAACAGCCAATGATCGGGCCGATTATATCCTGTCTAGGGATGTACCGATATGAAACATTTTGGCCGATAGCGATAACCGATTATTTCTTATATTTGAAAGCCGATAACCGATATTTTGGCCGATAAATCCAAATCTAAGCCTGATTACAAAAACAAAAGTCTCACCATTAAAATCCATGTCCCAAGCACACAATTATAATGTTCTCATTATAATTGTATGTATCCTATATGACAGACTTTATTGTATTTTCCTTTTTTGAAGTGATTCCAATCATATCTCAAGCAATTCAAAACCACAATGGTCAACAGTGCATATCTGAAGTATCTCAGGCCCTGTCCACACGGACACGGGTATTTTTATAACCGTGACTTTTTCTACGCGGTTCGGCCGTTCGTCCACACGGAAACGCACTGAAACCGAACATTTTTGAAAACCCCTGCTGAGGGTGAGGATTTTCAGAAACGCCGGTTACAGTGTTGTCGTGTAGACAGTGAAACCGGGGTTTTCGCCTTGCGACGTCAGAGTGTGTGCCGTTATCCACTGTGTTTGACGTCAGATTTGCGTCTACCGGAACCGCTAATAACTTTTTGTTAGGCTTCTGATTGGCCAACGTGGCTTTACGGCTAGGGTTATATCGCCGCCTGCTGGTGTGGCATGCTCTTGACCGAACTTGATAGCGTGTTTTTGCGAGCATGTGTGGACGGGATTTTTTTTTAAAACGCTGGAGGAAAAACTCCGGTTATAAAAATACCCGTGTCCGTGTGGACATGCTGAAGGAAATAATTAATTATCGGCTTTAATATATCTGCCAAATTTATTTTGGCCGATAACGATAACATTGCAAATGAACATATATCGGCCGATATATATCGTGCAACAAAAGGGGGTGGAAAAACGTGTCTTTTAATTTATACTATGTGTGAAGAAAATTTCTCGTGTTGAATTTTGGGTTGTCAAAGTTAACTCGACAATGCAATAGCGGTTTGAAAAATAGCGATGTTAAAGCAGGCTCTATATGAATCACCCGTAGTTCAAGCCAGGTCTGTGTTTTTTCTCTACACCAAACATTTGTGGTGCCACAAACTATAGGTATCGTTATCGGCAGATATCATTCTGAAAAATCGGTATCGGCAGAGAAATTTTGTATCAGTGCATCTCTATTTTATATTGCTGACAAAATGTAGTTTAATATTGACAAGAACAAAAAATCTTAAATGTAAAATATATATATATACACACACACACACACATTTACACACACACACAATATACTCTATATATTCTCATCCAGCCCAAACATGCACTAGTCATCTTAATCTATCATGTGTCTGTACTTCTCAGTAGTACGTTATCTCTCGGTTTACTGCTAGACTGTGTTTAGGACACCAGCATGTACATGTGAGCATTCACACACACTTTTGTCTGGGATTTACATGGCAATACAACTATTCATAAACACACACACACCCGACCGAATGCATTACACAACCACGAGCTGTTATAAATAATTTTGTTGTCAGGGATTCACATAGCGATGCAGCTACTCATAAATATATCCAAAACACCCACCGAACATGACAAATTATTACAGTCGAGTTATTTGGAGAATGTCACAATCGCTCAAACACATGACAACACACAGATGCAGGAACGATTCCTCAGAACTGCTCAGATATAACAAGGCACATTACAATCACATCATGAGTTCTACTGAAAACTTGTTTGAATACTGAAGAAAAAAGAAAATTCTGTCATCACTTACATTATGTTCCAAACCCAAAATACTTTGTCTTCTGTAGAAACACAAAAGGAGAAATGCTGAAACATTGTTCTTTTTCAAACACTATGTTTACATGTGCACGAATAATCAGAGTAAGGACTAAAAATCATAGATTTAACAGTTTTGTTCATATAGTGTGTGTGGAATGACCAAGACAGCACAACACACACTATATTCCAATCACTATATGGAAAGCGTGTTAACGAGAGTAAACAAACATGGCGGACGACGGGCAAGGAGATATGGCGATAATAGTGTTTGGACTGCTTTTCACAGAAAATACGTGAGGAAAAAAGACGAAAGATAAAGTCCAATGTTATCAGAAAGAATATAGCATATAGGTGTGTGAAACAATATTACAATGTGGTAAAACCATGCTCACTATTCTTCATTGCGTGAAAAAAAAACAGAAAACATGAGGATGAGTAATTATTAATGTCAGAATTATCATTTGCACTGAACTGTTTCTTTTAAGATCGTCCATACACTCCAACGCCCGGTACCGTACACACTGTGTGATTTTGGGCTCCGAAACGCTGGTCCTACAGCGAGAGGTTTAAAGACGGCCGTTGTCACGGTCTTGAGACCAAAGATAGCATGCGATAGTTTTCTGACAGTGTTTTAGCATGATCTCATGATCATCTCAGTGTGTTTGCTCCTATGACCTAAGTCTACTGACTAGCCAATGGGGTGTAACGGTACACAAAAATCACGGTTCAGTACGTACCTCTGTTTTAAAGTCACGGTTCGGTACGTTTTCGATACAGCAAAAAGGAAGAAATGCCAGAGAAACATCTGGAAACTTTCAGGTTTATAAATGGTGGTAATTTTTGAAGGATTTTGTCGGCAGGAAAAATGGTCCAAGGAATCGTTCGGTTTGTATGCGTACCGAACCGGAAGCCTCGAACCGAAACGGTTCAATACGAATACATGTACCGTTACACCCCTAGGCAATAAAAATACAACATGAAATGGCACATTGATCAAAGCGACATGAGACTAAAACTTAAAACTACTTACATCAAGTTCCATTTGCAAAATGATCATGCCAATCTGGCTTCTTTCCCCAAGCCATGACCGCGTCCATATTCTCCTTTATTCAGCGCAAAAAAACACAATTGCCAAAGTGCGATTCATCTTGCTCTATTTGTTCACCACTAGCACATGCTGATGAAGCTTTATTCTTTTATACTAACTTGCGTCGAAGCCTACGATTCAATAAGTGTAATCATCGTACAGTCTACATACAGTACATGTCTTATGTGTTTATTAGATCCATGTCGTACAGTGTGATTTGTAATGATCCGTAGCAGGCATTAAAAATAAAGCCTCTTTATTGATGGCTCCATGAAGAACCTTTAACATCCATTGCACAAACAGTTCTTTATAGTGGAAAAAGGTTCTTTAGATTTAAAATATTCAGTTCTGTTAAGACAAGAGCTGTTCACTGAAAGGTTCTTTGGGGAACCAAAACTGGTTCTTCCATGCATGGCTTCGCTATGAAATCCCCCTTTTAAAGGCTTTATGTTTAAGAGTGTACTGGTTAGTCTGAAGCCTTGAGACACTAAAAAATTTCTCACACACTCATTTTCCTCCCCAAAATTCATTTTCTCACTGTTGTAAGGAAGTTGAGGGAGGTCAGATATGCTTCCTGGTTTTGTTCGACGCTACAGGGATAGAGAGAAGCAGACAGAGGGAGGTCGTTTATAACAGGTGACTGGTTATAACGTTTCTGCATGAATGACAGTGGCGTTATGACATGAGGTCAGTGTATCCACAGCGACAAAGAGACATGTTGATGTGGAGAATTACGTCAGAACACACACACACACACACACACACACACACACACACACGGTCAGTCTGCGCACTCCGTCCAGCTCTTGTTGTTTCGGTCTGGCTTTAGACTTATCCAGAACCGCTCATCGATACGCCCGAACAACAGAACGCACAAAAGACTAACAGGCAACCCGGTAACCAAACACACACAAACCTCCAATACAAACAAAGCGGGTACGCACATGGGAGAGACTTCCTACAGGTCGGTGCAAGACAGGGCACAACGTGAGCCTGAACGAAACATGCAAAGAATGCGGCTTCCAAAATGACTTCAATACAACAACTAAATTGTCCAAATTAGGTCCATTCTCAAATAAGAAGTGTGCTGACACGATTTAAAAGGCTCAAACACGCTCAGCCCAGATAAAATACGACAAATGCTTCTTTTTAGTTGTGCCACAGAGAAATGTTCAGGTGAGTAACGCCTCGGGTTATGCATTCTTTACCTTCCCACACGGAGAATCACTTTACAAGAAGAAATCGGCTCGGCTGTTATGGAAAGTAACAGTTCAAAATGTTTTTTATTAACTTAGCTTTTTTAAGAAAATAATACTTTTATTCAGCAAGGATGCATTAAATTGACAAAAGTGACAGTAAAGACATTTATAATGTTGCAAAAAGTATCCTGAAAAATAAAATACATCATGTTTTTGTTCCCAAAACTATGAAGCAGCTCAACTGTTTTCATCGTTGATAATAATAATAGTGTCTTGAGCATCAAATCATCATATTAGAATAAGTAATGATGCTGAAAATTCAGCTTTGATCAAAGGAACAAATTACATTTGAACATATATTACAATAGGAAACACTTATTTTAAATTGCAATAATATTTCACAATTTTACTGTATTTTTATCGCATAACTTAAACTTCTTTAAAAAGGTTTTTTTCTTTAAAAACTTCATGTGACTGACCCCGAACTTTTGAACGTAATAATAATAATTCTAAAACAGGAAGAAATATCTGCCAACGGGATCAGAAAAACCTACTTAATTCAAAGGGAAATGTTCATATCTCATTGACAGATTTTTGTTCTTGTTTTAAACAAACTCACTTCATTTTGTTCAGGTTTTCAAGACTTAACTTTACAGTTGCATCTCATGTTTAGATGTTAGAATTGGAAAATAGGACTTTTTTTTTTTTTTGCAATGCATGCAACATTTAAAGCCATGACCATGAATTAAGACTTTTTAAGACCTGCAGAAACCTTGATAACTTTTATTTGTTGTTCTACTGAACAACCAAACTTCCCCTGCAGCCTCACCCTAAACCCTGACCCTGACCCGATCCGGCCCGGGCGTGCGGGACAGCTGTTTAGGGTGAGGTGATCAGGGGGATTGAGTTTCCTTCCCACCGCCGAAAGAAACCTCCTGTCGCTTTCTGTTAGACTCACCACAACCAGACAGACACATTAGAGAGACAGACAGTGTGTGTTGTCATATTCCTAAACATAACATGCAACATGACAGCATTCAACTGTGTCCAAAGAAAGCCAATGACAAATTCAATAAATGATAACACAGTTATCTGAAATAATGACAACGCCGCCTCCAACAAGGCGACACTGTCCCGCAGAAGAATTGTGTGACCTGTCTAGAGGTGCACTTTATCTAAAAACACACTACTCAAACAACATTTGCATAATAAACGCTGCTTTTATGAACTAATTTTACTAAAATTCAGGACTATTTAAATGAGCTACAAATATTAAAATGTTTTACTTTACTTTACTTTTAACCTAATATCCAAACACATATATCTTTACTTTAAGAAAAACTGTATAAGTTATATTGAAAATACACATATGAACTCTGTAAATAGTTTTAGGAGGACTATCTATGCAACCTACTCAACAAGTGAACAAAAGTGAAACACATGAAACCCGATGTATTATTAAATAAAGCTATGCATAACACACTGCCTTAAACTCATAAACTTGACTCGTTTCTCTGTGTGTGTGTGTGTGTGTGTGTGTGAGCATGAGATTGAGCGGAGAGGCTCTGCTTCTGCTGCTGTAGTGTTTGGATGGATAAAAGCATGTTTAATTTCACAGACAGACAGACAGACACACACACACACACACACAGACAGACAGGACAGTCTCTGCTCGGTTTCATGCGTCTCTCGGTAGAAAAGCACCGTTTAAATGTCCCGTCGGCAGCGCGAGCTCGGAGACTCCCCACGGGCGCTAGCGCGTGCTAACGGGCACTGATTTCCCCCAGCACATATTTCTAGGTCGATATGAACACCAGAGACCCGTGCCTTTGGTGCATTCCTAACAGTGGCATTAAATGCATCAGTAAAAGATTGCGGAGCAGTTAAAGTGCAGGGTAACCAGGCCTACATACTCCGCGGGCCGGTTCGCGCTTACCGTGCTTGCTTTCTATTTTCCCCGACATGATCGCTGCGCTGGCCGGAGCAAATCCTCAGTTTGGACAGTCACAGGAGGACAAAATGTGGAATTTAGGCCACAGTAATCCCGAGTTATATTCTTCAGCCACACATTTTGATGTACTGGGTCAATGTGGCTATATAGATCCCCGGAGAAAACGGGCTAGAATCCGTTCACATGCACGCGCTGGCGACAGACAGACAGTGAAATCTACTGCTGATGTGTGTGTGTGTGTGTGTACGGAGAGTCCCGGCCGTCCCGAGGATCCATTGGGATGCGAACACAGCGCCCCTCTCTGACTGGAATCACGAGCTACAGGGATTGTTTAGTGTCAGATTGACAGGAATAATTAAACTAAAACACACATTCTGTCGATATTTACTCTCCCTCGTGTCTTTTAAAGGCTGTATCAGTTCTTCTGTGGAGGACAAAATGAGATGTTTGTCTGAATGTTCCCGCTGCTCTTTTCCGTACAATTATAGCGAATGGGGACTAGCGGGCTGTCAAACAAATAAATAGTCCATACAACTTCAGCCATATACTGCTTTAAAGGAGAACTCCGGTCAATTTTAACATTGAGCTAATTTTTGTAAATTTGGAGTGCTATCAGTACAGAGAACAACGACAAAAATCGGTGTTGCCTACACCGTGTTATATTTTTTTTTTAATTTGCACCCTGTTGACTTCAATGGGGCAAGTTTTAAACCTGCTTTTAGCCTCTTAACATCCTTGATTTGTCATTACAAGTGCACAGCCATGTGAGTGGTGTTATTAAGAGTGAACACGGTCAATCTGACTGCAGTAGATGTGAAAGATATTAATAAAAATGATGTTAATTCAGCCAGCTCACATACCTGTATTTTTTTCCTGTTTTCGGTCAAAGTCCAAAGTAGTCGATTATCGAGTTGGGAGAATGGGATCTCATACAGCCTGGCCGCGCGCGCGAACTCGATAATCGACTGCTTTGGACTTCTACATTTTAAAATGATTTATTCTATTATTTTAAAAAGAAAATAACACTGTGTGGGCAACGCCGATTTTTGTCGTTGTTCTCTGTACTGACAGCACTCCAAATTTACAAAAAAATGAGCTCAATGTTAAAATTGAACGGAGTTCTCCTTGAACACTTATCCCCTAAAACTAAATAATCTATTTTATGTCATAGTAAAGTGCAGTACAGGTCAAAAGTTTGGAAATATTAATATTATAAGTTTCTTATGCTCACCAAGTCTGCATTTATTTGATGAAACACAGAAAAAACAGTGAAATTGTGAAATATTATTACAATTTAAAATAATGGGTTTCTATGTGAACATATTGTATGTAATTTATTCTAGTGATCAGCATCATTACTCCAGTTTTCAGTGTCACATGATCCTTCAGAAATCATTCTAATATGCTGAATTAGTACGGACACAGTTGTGCACCTTAATATTTTTTTTTATAACCTGTGAAACCTTTTTCCACTTTCTTTCATTATCCATTATTTGATGAATACAAATAAAAAGTTTTAAAAGAACAGTATTTATTTAAAATATAAATATTTTGTAGTATACACATTCGAAAGTAATAGTAAAGATTTATATTTTTAATAAATGCTATTCTTTTTAACTTTTTATTCATCAATGAATCTTAAAAGCATCGCAGGTTATTTAAAAAATATCAAGCAGCTCAATTGTTTCCAACATTGATAATAAATCATCATGTGACACTTAAGACTGGAGTAATGATGCTGAAAATGTAGCTTTGAATCACAGAAATAAATTAGGCTATATTTTAAAGTAGCTATATTAAAATAGAAAACTATTATTTTGAATTATACAATATTATTGTTTTTTCCCCTGATTTTTGATCAAATAAATGCAAGCTTGATGAGCAGAAGAGACTTCTTTCAAGAACATTAAAAGTCATATTGTTACTGGCTAGTGGTTGACTGACTTGACTCAAATGGGGTTTTTCAAATGGCTGATCCTGATTTAAATAAAGATGGACAATAAAACTTTGATATAGCCGATATATTATGTGATATATGATGGGAGACCAGGTTTTTTTTCCATTGTATCAAGAATACTTCAAAACGTAAAGTAGCCTACTAATGAAAAAATAACAAAATATTAAGTTTTTTTTTAAGTATTACAATCAATTCAATTACTTCCAATACATTACAAAAAAGTGACTTTTTAGTGTACTCAGAAAAACTCACTCAAAGATCTGAAGCGTGGCGAACCGCTGCCATCTAGCGGATAAAGGATGAAATCACAACATTATTCCATATACGAACGAATCAGTTTGTCATATAAATAAATAAATTATACTATAGTATACATGAGAGAGAGAGAGAGAGAGAGAGAGAGAGAGAGAGAGAGAGAGAGAGAGAGAGAGAGAGAGAGTAACATTGGTTAATATCTCGAGACAAAAAATAATAATTTAACAAGTTTTAAGTGTTCATTAACGGAGACACTAATGAGGATTTTTAGTGTCACTGCAATAACCTTGTCCCGCCGCTGGAGGGGGCGCTCGAACACCTCCAACACTCCTGCACAATGATTCACTACTGTATATATAATCTCTTCCATGTTCAACTTTTATCTTGCCTGAAGAAAACACCCAGTCAGCAGCAAATCTTCACTATTTCAAAGAAACAACAAGCAACACAATAAGATAAGTCTGTTTTTTCTTTTATTATTATTCCATATGCAGCAAGCGGAAGTCAATTGACTGAAACAACATACATAATTTGTTCTCTTTTAAGTTAATAATCTCTTGAGTTGAATTGTCTCCGTCAGTGTGTGTGTCTGTTCATGTGAATATCTCCGCTGGAGTGTTTTGTCGGGTGTGTTCATGAAGTGAGGGAGATCACAGAAGTACAGCAGGGATCGTTTGATCCGCGTGAAGGTCGGAGAGGAATCTACAGTAACCGGTCAGAATTCACTGAAGACAAGGGCATACATATCAAAATGTGTGAGAGTGATGATACTCATATAGACAGATGGAGGAATGTTTCGTGTTTTGACCTCCAGCATGATGACATATTGACTGATGCACACACATGTCCTTAAAAAAGCAAGTAGAGACAGTGAGAAAGGTCAAAGGTCATGTTTCTAACCTGTTCAATATCTTGCATGAGAGATAGAATGATCCGTCAAGTGTCTCACACACACACACACACACACACACACACACACACACACACACACACACACACACACACACACACTGGGTCAAGAGGAAACTGATCTCTCACTTCACACACACAAAACTGCTTGCACAGAGAGCTTTGCAATATGAAGAAAGAATGTGACATTAAATTGAATACAGTCAAAATAAAAGATGAAACTTCTGCACAGGCAGAATGGACAGGAGGGTAAGAGTGAAGGATGAAGGGATGACATTTAGAGTCCAGAGAAACCCAGGGGTCCAGAACTGGCCGATAGAGAAGAAAGTGTGTTTTCATGTGTGTTTTTAGGTTGAGGTTTGTGTAGAGGACGGATACATATCAAGGTAAACATTTAAAGGGATAGTTCGCCCAAAAAATGCAAATGTTGTCATCCCTAATTCCCCCACATGTTGTTCCAAACCTGTATGAGTTTCTTTCTTCTGCTGAACAAAAAAGAAAATATTTTAAAGAACGTTGGAAATCAAAGAGTTGATGGACCCCATTGACTTCCATAGTATTTTTCCCCTTCACTCTATATGGAAGTCAATGGGGTCCAACTGTTTGATTTCCAACGGTCTTTAAAAGTTTAACTTAAAAAGTGTAAATAAACCACTTTCATTAAATAATTCGCCAAATTTAACATATTTAATACAATTTAATCAATATTTAAACAATTTAAGATCAAATTAATGTTATAATTAATAATCAAAATAAGAAATAATATTTTCAAATAAATGTAATAAGGAATTAATTAAATAAGTTTAATAATTCAAAAATAAAATGTAAATAAACCACTTTAATGGAAATTATTGGAAAATAAAATTATAGAACAATATTTTCAAATATTGTATTCTGAGCACAGCCATAGAGTCAAATATCCAAAGGACAAATATCACAGGGATTTAGCTGGCATGTTGAGTTCAGCGAGTTAGCCAGGGATTCAGTCCAGCGAACGGACACAACGGGACGAGGACAGGCCCGCGCTTTCATCCACACTCCTTAATGAGCAGAGAGAGAGAGAGAGAAGCTTCCCCTTGATGCTGGATACACCAGCGGCACACACACACACACACATAGTTGATTGGCGTTTGTGTGATGTGTGTCACCTTGATTCAAGGTTAAATTCATTATCATGCATTCTACATGTGCTCCAAGGAATCTTTACTGTAAAAACTGCACGCGCGCACACACACACACACACACACACGCACGCACGCACACACACACACACACACGACACAAGCAGTGGCCATTATCCCAAACCACACTTAGAAATATCACAGAGGGAAACTCATTTAAAGAAGAAAACATCCATTAAGCTCATCCAGAACAACAAACACAAAGACTGTAATTCATTTTTAAGCTCCCTGAAGTCAACACAACTAATACAGAGCTAGTTATGAATATAATAATCTTCCATCAGGGGCAGAAATCGAATCGTCTTTAGCCTTGCGTGTGTGTGTGTGTGTGTGCGTGTGAAGTCTTGCATGTGCTATTTTAAATCGATGCAGCTAGAACCCAATCAAACGGAATATTTAATGGGCCAGCGCTGGTTTGTATGCATGTGCTGATGTGATGTGTGAGGTTCAAACTCTCTCTCTCTCTCTCTCTCTCTCTAGAGTAGGCTACATCTAGTATTTTAATGTACTGAACACTGGTGCACTTCTTACTGAAATATTTACAGAATTTAATTATTTAATATCATTAAACAATAGGCAATTGGCATAATATTTTAATGTCATTAATCGAGTATCAATCTATTTATTGCCAACTAATACTAAATAAACCTTTTTTTAAATTTAAACAAAATAGATGGAATAATAAAATAATAAAGAAATGTAAGCTATTTTAATTCCATATAGTATTTATTATTAACAAATTTTTCTTTGATCTAAAAATCAACATTTAAACAATTAAAGCTTCATAAAAAGTCATTAAAAATGCATATATATATATATATATATATACATTATTTATAATAAAATAAATGTTTTTATTAATAAGTGTAATAATTCAAAATTATATAAATAGATAAAAATAATAATTTGCCTAAAAAATAATTTAAAATCAAATCAATTATAACATATTTTCATAATTGATAAATAAAATAATTTTATTTATAAAAATACATGTTATGACTAGGAAACCTTATATTAATTCTCAATTTAAAAAGTGAGTGATTTATTAAGAAATTATGAATAAACTAATTATGAATCGCAATATGCATATTTAATATTCGTACTATAGCTATATCAAAGAAATTGTGTGGGTATTGTGTTATTATACTATTCCAAACATTATCTTTCGCTGCATCAAATACTTCTCTACATAGTATGTGGAAAAAGAGTATATATAGTATTTAAAAATTAAATGATGTACTACTTCCGGTGAGATTCTGAAGTGTGCATTCAGCACACACACTGTCCCATGAGTCTACAGGACAGGGTTTATGAATGGCAGTGAAGCGACACAACTGACGCTGGTGGGTCATGTGACAGTAACAACATGGCGGATGTAGTCCGAATTTCATTCATCATTCTATATTCATACTAGAGTGAATTTGTTTTTTATCGGTCACAAATGTAGTAAATTCAAACGTAGTACTCAGACATTACATGATTTTGGACACAGTGTTTGTCTCTAAAAACTGCTGTAAGGAATCTATATAGTTAATATCAGCAGTGCAGAACTCATTAACATATATCCAACACACACACACACACACACACACACACACTGTACTTCTCAAATCCGGCCTCAGTGACATACAGGACTGTTGGCAGGAAACAGATTAGTACTTAATGCAGACTGATGTGTCGCCTCCATCAAGCTCAACACGCTCATTTTCAATGTGTGTGTGAGTGTGTGTGTGTGTGTGTGTGCAGTGTTACTGGCAGCCTAGAGCATGATCTTTAGCATTTTTTAATAACGCACTTTGTTTCTTTTTTCCGAGATTACATTTTCTTTTCCTTCGGGAGCTGTCGGATCAGGTCAGAGGGTCATTTATTACAGTGTGGCGTTTCCTAAAGAGAGAGAAAGAAAAAGCTGACATTATTTTACAAGAGAATGTGATTAAGACCAAATACAAGCCATATAATAACATCTCAAAAGTGCAGTAAATTACAAAAGGTGAGAGGAAAAAAAAAAACTTTAAGGTTAAACATCCACTTCTTTCATTCTGCAAAAAATGGACAGACTCTGAGAGAGAGAGAGAGAGAGAGAGAGAGAGTGTGTGTGTGTGAGAGAGAGAGAGAGAGAGAGAGAGAGAGAGAGAGAGAGACCTGCTCTTTCTCACGACCCCCTGATCTGAGCTACAGCGTGAACGGCTGATTAAGCAGCTATTGATCAGGCTGGCTTGTTAGCATTAACACACACACACACACACACACACACACACACACACACACACACACACACACACACACACACACACACACACACACACACACACACACAAACACTCTCTCTTTCTCTCTCTCTCTCTCTCTCTCTCTCTCTCTCTCACACACACACACACATACACACTCCTGAGACTCGAATGGATTATCCAGATGAATGTTTTTTCCACAGACAGGACAGCAGCCGACTCACGTCACACGTTAAGAGGAACAGCCGGACCCTCCGGGACCACACGGGTCACTTTTTACACGCTCCTTATTTTGAGATAAGCCTGATAATATGGAAACATATTAGAACTCCAACAGAACTTAAAGGGGTTATAAATTAAGAAATCTAATTTTCCGAGTTTGACACTGTACTTTTGACAAAGTTTACAGGAGACACGGCCCTTTTATAGTGGAGCGTTCAAAAAGCCCTGAGGGTCAAAAACATGAAAGAAAAGAGCCAATTATTTCAAAATTATGATGACTGCTTATGGTGTAAAAATCTTACCAACATTATAAATGTGCCATAGAAACATTATAAAATAATAAAAAAAAAATTCTTAGTATGGTTTTAGTTAGGGTTATTGTGAGTATAATTTTCTTTAGGCCTACATAAAATGAACAATGTGTGTGTGTGTGTGGGGGGGGGGGGGTTTATGTGATTTATGAGGACACAAATTTGTATAATGACATGTGTAGCCTATTACACTGGTATTACAACTTATGGGACATTTCAAAAGTCCTCATAAATCAAATGGCTTAAAAAACAATGTTTTATTAAAAAATTAAAAATGCAGAATGTCTCCTGTGATGGGTAGGTTTAGGGACAGGGGCAGTGTAAGGGGATAGAATATATAGTTTGTACAGTATAAAAACCATTACGCCTATGGAGAGTCCTCATACTGCTGTCGCACCAACATGTGTGTTTGTGTGTGTGTGTGTGTGTGTGTGTGTGTGAGAGAGAGAGAGAGAGAGGAAGAATCTTTAATAACTAGCGACACACACACACACACACACACACACACACTTAGTTATGCAACCTTCAAAAAATGTAATCCATTAAAAATGACTCCTTTTTAATCGTTCTAAATATTTTTTTAAACTGTGAAAATCATGCCACAGATTAACAAATCAAATACCTTTTACTTTTAAACTGTTGAATATCCTGTTTAAAAGTAAAAAGGATCGTGAACTCCGCTTCGTGATGACTTAGAAACCTTCTCTGCTTTAGACTATCAGGAGTAGTTTATCGCGTGCGTGTTCTCGAGTAGAACCGGTTTTTAAGCGGGCTGGTTCTAGATTCGGCCGGTTCTAGATCCGTGTGTGTCTGGACGAGCAGATGGCCGCGTGCGTGTTGAAAACCGGTCTATACTGACACGTCCCTCAAAACATTTCCACGCAGCATTCCTGGCAACATCCAGAGTCCAAGCCATCTGTCTCCAGCACTGAATAAATGTTATTGAGGGACAAATGAATCATAGAGCCATGAATACCATATTATCAGATGACATCATCATCATCACAGCATGATATTCAAACAGCTCTTTCTGCTCGCTCTCATGTTTCTCCTCAACAGTAACAAAACTTCTCAAATGTGTGTTTTCAGACGAGATCTCAACCATGTCTCAAACTGTGCTTAGTTTGCTCATGCAAGATCTAAAGTTGGAAAATTATCAATATGAACTCAAACCTTTCTCATCGAATTCTTCTTTAAAAAAAAAAAAACATGATATATATACAGCATCTGGTAAGCATTTGTCTGTGGATTACACGTAAAGAGAGAGGTTTAGATGTGGAAGAGCCAAAACCACAACACACAAACATAATTAAATACTAAATAAACTAATTAGCAAAATTAAAAATACAAGCTTCAGGCACAAATCTGTCCTTGTTTCCCTTAACAAAATATTAAACCGGATAAATAAAACCTTGAAGAGATCTCCTCCTGGGACAGTCACAGCTCTCTTCCTCTCTCCTGATGATATGCCTTTATTAAATATTATATCTCGGAAAACTGTCTGATGTATTACAGATGTTCAAATCTGTGTCCAAGTGATAATACATTTAATTTTTGGATAAATAGGACAATAAATGATGGGCCAAAGAAACAGATTCAAATGTGCACCATATGCTAGAAAATAAAATGCTTAACTAACATTTGTTGGCCCAGTTATGAATATGGTGCACAAAATACACATATGTTGCACATAATATATATGTGCATTTACGACAACAACATGCATGTTACAGTGTATTGTAATGTCTATTTATATACTGTACTGAGGGGTACTGTAATCTGGAAAGTAAATCTTATTTTATTTCAATTCAGCTTTTATGATGGAGAGCCTGAAAAAGCCCTGTCCTGTAGCAGCATGTTCTCTCTATATGTCACTCACACACGCGCACGCGCACACGCACACGCACACACGCGCGGTTCAGGTGTATTCACACTTCTTTCATGTTCCTTCACTAACATGACTTCTTCATTCACACTTTGTCACCATGGAGACATTAGAACACCATATGTCAAGCTCTCAGTCATATGACATCATCTTTAATTTGCACAAATGGGTTCTTGTATCACCATGGTGACAGAGTCAGAAGGCGACAGACCATGGCGACTCTGGAACTCTCCTGTTTAAGTTATCATTAAGTTACAGCTAGGATTGTAACAAGCAAGTATGCACATTATTATTGATTATTTTAATTAGCTTTGATAAAAAAAATCAAGCATGTAAATGCATTAATATGCACATGGTCCTTGGTCTGGAAAATGTAGGTGACCCCTGCTTTAGCCTGTATGATGCATTATGAAAGTATTTTCAATGCATTATGAAGACGTTTCGGTGTAGGTGTTATCTGACTGGACTGTGCAGATGAACTGAATTATGCAGAACAAAAGAGTAACAGAACAAGTGTATCATCGATACTGAGGCTCATTTGAATTCTGCAGCGGTTCTGCTGAGGATAAAAGACTGAATATTTTTGTACTTCATGACAAAACTTTAACAAAACGCTAAACAGAGAGAACGTCAGATCCAGGACCCAAGAGACTCAAGAGAAGTGTTTTGTGCGTGTGTGTGTGTGTGTGTGTGGAGGGTGTCTGGGGTTGGCGGGGGTGTTAGATTAAAATCTGTTGAAAAGATGAGAGAGAAAGGAGTGAAACAATGAACGAGCGAGAGGAGGTGTTCGTGCGTTGATATTAAACCTCAGCGGGCGTCACTCGATAATGCCAATGCAGAAATGCTCTTGTTTGATCATTTATATCATACTTCATTAACTGAACGAACACAATACAGCATATCCTCCCTTCTGAACTCTCATGCAATGTTGTCTTCTGTGAATATATGTTTATGTAAATACAGTAGATATAGCGACGTCTCTTGTGAGTTCCTATGAATGACCTAGATGACCAAAGATATGTGTGTGTGTGTGTGTGTGTGTGGTGGGGTTATAGTTAGCTATAATTAGGAAACAAATTAACTAAATCTGACAAAACTTTCCTTTGGGGACATGCAAGGACAGTTAGAAAAAAACTATTCATAAATGAAGAAAATTATGAAAGAAGATTTCTGTTGGCATTCAAGACATTTCTATGTATTTGCATATATATATATGTGTGTGTGTGTGTGTGTGATTTTATATATATATAAAAAAAACATTCAAAAGTTTGGGGTTACTTTAAAAAAAGAAGAAGAAATGAACACTTTTATTTAACAACAAATATGCATTAAATTGATCAAAAGTAAGAGTAAAGATATGTATAATGTTACAAAAGATTTCTATGCTAAAAAATATATAGCAGCAAGACTTATTTCAACATTGATAATAATCAGAAATGTTTCTTGAGCAGCAAATCAGCATATTAGAATTATTTCTGAAGGAAATAAATAATATATACAAATATTTTTTTGTGCTGTTTTTACTGTATTTGTTTGATATATCAAAAACATTCAAAAATATTACCGGCCCTAAACTTTTGTATGCTAGTATATAATATACGTATATTAATAAAATAATAAGCAAATATAAAATTAAACTGATGTGCAGTGTTTATTATTAAATTCAATATTTTTAGAGCTGTAACTGTAAAGTTATGTGCTCTATTATGTTTACAAATACTCAACATTGACTTTTGATGAATTTCCAACACATCTTCCCTCTATCAGCACCTCTGCTGAAGCGTATAGGTTTGTTTCAAAGGCAGTCGCATCTCAACACACATAAACAAGACATGCTTCCACAAACACACACACTAACAGTCACAGACACGCACACACCACTCTCTCGGTTTCTCTTTAATTTTGCATGGCTCTCTCACTCTTAACTGGCATTCATAGTGCGGCGCTTTGAACTAGTGCAGTGCAGGATGGCAGATTACCCATGAGACCCTGATCAGCTTTGAAGCCCTGCTTTGATTCCCCTCCACACACTGACACACACCCACTCCTTTCTCTCTCTCTCTCTCTCTCACACACACACACACACACACTCAGCCTGTGCGACCTCCGTCGTTTGACTTCAGCTGTTCAGTTACTGCCACAAACCCTAAAGACTCTCATAGAACAACAACTGCTCACAATGCAATTATAATCCAGAACACTGCACATAAAACACTCGGTATAAGGGGTGAAAATGACCGGTTATTTTTTTTAATAATTGAACACTTTTATTCAGCAAGGATGCATTAAATTGATCAAAGGTGACAGTAAAGACATTTGAAAATAGAAATCTTTTGTAACGTTATTAATAAGTGCTGATCTTTTGAATTTTCTATTCATCAAAGAATCCTGAAAAAAGGTTTCCACAAAAACATGAAGCAATATCATAATAATCAGTAATGTTTCTTGAGCAGCAATTTATCATATTAGACTGATTTCTGAAGGATCATGTGACACTGAAGACTGGAGTAATGATGCTGAAAATACAGCTGTGATCACAGCAATATACATTTTAAAACAGTTTCAAATAGAAAACAGTTCTCTTAAATTGTAATAATATTTCACATTATTGTTTTTTTCCTGTATTTTTGATAAAACAAATTCAGCCTTGATGAGCAGAAGAGACTTCTTTCAAAAAAAAAAAAAAAACATCTTACCAACCCAAAACATTTCAATGGAAGTTTATTTGAAAGTGTTTCATACAATCAATGTTGCATGTCAGAAAACACACGCACGCACGCACACACACACTTAAAAGAAACGTCAAAATTAGTTATTTATTCTTACTTGCGTTTCTGTGCATTCAAATTCAGTTACTTCAGAAAGTAATGCGTTACGTTACTTTTTCTAACCTGGTTGGTTTGTTTTTCAAATGAAGGTCAGCAGCAAAGACATTGTGAGATTACAAAGATTAAACACATAAAGTAGGCTAGTAACATAATAGGTTGCTAAATATTTTTACTGTTTTTATTTATTTTGAGAAATACTGAATCTGTAAATGCTAGTAAATGCACGCTCAAATTTCATCAAGAACTGCAATCAATAACCATCATGTTTACAATCACTCCTGATTTCTCAGGATTTTCCCAGTCAAAAAATGGAAAAACAATGTAACTTGTGTTACTTATTTGAAAAAGTAACTCCGATATTTTGTAGTAAATTTAAAAGAAATGCATTACTTTAGTTACTTGGAAAAAGTAATCTGATTACGTAACTCACGATACTTGTAATGCGTTACCCCCAACTCTGGATACTTGGAAAAAGGGCTTTTCACAGCGATGTCACACTCATTTCTGGTTCCCCAGAGAACAGTTAAAGAACAATTTAATAATCTAAAGAACCTTTTTCCACAATAAAGAACCTTGTGTGCAATAGAAATGTTCCATGGATGTTAAAGTTTCTTAAAGGGCACCTATAATGGATTTTTGAAAATGATCATTCATGTAGTGTGTAACATAGATCTAAGTGAACAAAAACATCCTGCAAAGTTTTAAAAATGAAAGTTCACCGTATACAAAGTTATTGTCTCTCAAAAGTAAGAGTCGATTCTGAGTTGCTGATATGAATCGATAGACGACCGATGTTTTTTCTCTGTCTAGATGACGTCAACTTGACAAGTTATTTCAATAAGATACGCCCACTTATTGCGCTCGTAGACGCCAGGGAATACTTGAAAACATCATGTCGACGAGACGCTGTGTTCTGAAGTGCGACGCAAAAGCGAACTTTTTTCATCTGCCCAGGGAGGAGCATTTGAAGACTAAGTGGCTACAGTTCATATATACAACTATACCACAGAAGTATAGCAGTTCATATATACAACTATACCACAGAAGTATAGCAGTTCATATATACAACTATACCACAGAAGTATAGCAGTTCATATATACAACTATACCACAGAAGTATAGCCGTTCATATATACAACTATACCACAGAAGTATAGCCGTTCATATATACAACTATACCACAGAAGTATAGCCGTTCATATATACAACTATACCACAGAAGTATAGCCGTTCATATATACAACTATACCACAGAAGTATAGCCGTTCGTATATACAACTATACCACAGAAGTATAGCAGTTCATATATACAACTATACCACAGAAGTAATAGCCGTTCATATATACAACTATACCACAGAAGTATAGCCGTTCATATATACAACTATACCACAGAAGTATAGCCGTTCATATATACAACTATACCACAGAAGTATAGCCGTTCGTATATACAACTATACCACAGAAGTATAGCAGTTCATATATACAACTATACCACAGAAGTATAGCCGTTCATATATACAACTATACCACAGAAGTATAGCCGTTCATATATACAACTATACCACAGAAGTATAGCCGTTCATATATACAACTATACCACAGAAGTATAGCCGTTCATATATACAACTATACCACAGAAGTATAGCCGTTCGTATATACAACTATACCACAGAAGTATAGCAGTTCATATATACAACTATACCACAGAAGTATAGCAGTTCATATATACAACTATACCACAGAAGTAATAGCCGTTCATATATACAACTATAACACAGAAGTATAGCCGTTCATATATACAACTATACCACAGAAGTATAGCCGTTCATATATACAACTATACCACAGAAGTATAGCCGTTCGTATATACAACTATACCACAGAAGTATAGCCGTTCGTATATACAACTATACCACAGAAGTATAGCCGTTCATATATACAACTATACCACAGAAGTATAGCCGTTCATATATACAACTATACCACAGAAGTATAGCCGTTCGTATATACAACTATACCACAGAAGTATAGCCGTTCACATATACAACTATACCACAGAAGTATAGCAATTCATATATACAACTATACCACAGAAGTATAGCCTTTCATATATACAACTATACCACAGAAGTAGCCTATAGCCGTTCATATATACAACTATACCACAGAAGTATAGCAGTTCGTATATACAACTATACCACAGAAGTATAGCCGTTCATATATACAACTATACCACAGAAGTACAGCCGTTCATATATACAACTATACCACAGAAGTATAGCCGTTCATATATACAACTATACCACAGAAGTACAGCCGTTCATATATACAACTATACCACAGAAGTATAGCCGTTCATATATACAACTATACCACAGAAGTATAGCCTTTCATATATACAACTATTCCACAGAAGTAGCCTATAGCCGTTCATATATACAACTATACCACAGAAGTATAGCAGTTCATATATACAACTATACCACAGAAGTATAGCCGTTCATATATACAACTATACCACAGAAGTATAGCAGTTCATATATACAACTATACCACAGAAGTATAGCCGTTCGTATATACAACTATACCACAGAAGTATAGCCGTTCATATATACAACTATACCACAGAAGTACAGCCGTTCATATATACAACTATACCACAGAAGTATAGCCGTTCATATATACAACTATACCACAGAAGTATAGCCGTTCATATATACAACTATACCACAGAAGTATAGCCGTTCATATATACAACTATACCACAGAAGTATAGCCGTTCACATATACAACTATACCACAGAAGTATAGCCGTTCACATATACAACTATACCACAGAAGTATAGCCGTTCATATATACAACTATACCACAGAAGTACAGCCGTTCATATATACAACTATACCACAGAAGTATAGCCTTTCATATATACAACTATACCACAGAAGTATAGCCGTTCATATATACAACTATACCACAGAAGTATAGCCTTTCATATATACAACTATACCACAGAAGTATAGCAGTTCATATATACAACTATACCACAGAAGTATAGCAGTTCATATATACAACTATACCACAGAAGTATAGCAGTTCATATATACAACTATACCACAGAAGTATAGCCGTTCATATATACAACTATACCACAGAAGTATAGCAGTTCATATATACAACTATACCACAGAAGTATAGCCGTTCGTATATACAACTATACCACAGAAGTATAGCCGTTCATATATACAACTATACCACAGAAGTACAGCCGTTCATATATACAACTATACCACAGAAGTATAGCCGTTCATATATACAACTATACCACAGAAGTATAGCCGTTCATATATACAACTATACCACAGAAGTATAGCCGTTCATATATACAACTATACCACAGAAGTATAGCCGTTCACATATACAACTATACCACAGAAGTATAGCCGTTCATATATACAACTATACCACAGAAGTATAGCCTTTCATATATACAACTATACCACAGAAGTATAGCCGTTCATATATACAACTATACCACAGAAGTATAGCCGTTCATATATACAACTATACCACAGAAGTATAGCCGTTCACATATACAACTATACCACAGAAGTATAGCCGTTCACATATACAACTATACCACAGAAGTATAGCCGTTCACATATACAACTATACCACAGAAGTATAGCCGTTCATATATACAACTATACCACAGAAGTATAGCCTTTCATATATACAACTATACCACAGAAGTATAGCCGTTCACATATACAACTATACCACAGAAGTATAGCCGTTCACATATACAACTATACCACAGAAGTATAGCCGTTCACATATACAACTATACCACAGAAGTATAGCTGTTCATATATACAACTATACCACAGAAGTAATAGCCGTTCATATATACAACTATACCACAGAAGTATAGCAGTTCATATATACAACTATACCACAGAAGTATAGCCGTTCATATACAACTATACCACAGAAGTAGCCTATAGCCGTTCATATATACAACTATACCACAGAAGTATAGCCGTTCATATACAACTATACCACAGAAGTGTAGCTGTTCATATATACAACTATACCACAGAAGTATAGCCGTTCATATATACAACTATACCACAGAAGTATACGTTAGCCCGAAGCTTGTGCTTTGTTCGCGTCATTTTGAAGAGGATTGTTTCACAAACATAAATGCTGTAAAATGTGGATTCGCGAGCCGGCTGATATTGAAGGAAGGTTCAGTACTAGTTTATTTGGATAAGCTTCCTCCTACGAATCACAACCTGTAAGTATTATTAATATTAATAATTGTTTCTTTTATGTTTTATGTAGCATGCTCAATAATTATTTTGTGTGTTGTGTACGAACAGCGCAGCTTCAATAGTCTTCAATATCAATTGTATTGAAATATGTGAAGTGTTTGTCGTTGTTATTGGAGTTGTCATAAAGAATAGAGCAATACCTCGTAGTACTGCATTATCAATATGTTTATGCGTTGGGCTAACGCAAACAAAGACTGAATGTGCTTTACCACTGAACTTTGGGCTGTGGTCGCTAACATAACTCAACTTAAATTCCTTCTCTTATTTAGATTTTTTTACTTCAAAGCGGTGCACTATAATCATTATTATAACACAAATTGATAAAAGCATTGTACACTGTACTCCGTGTTAACCAATAGAAGTATTATCTCTGTAAACACATTTTACACACATTGTCAATCACAACTGACTGGGTCATCTGACCAATCACCGCAGATTAGCGGCACGCAAAGGCGGGGTTTGGAAAAATGAGTCGTAGAATGATATGGGAGTCATGAGCAAATCATGACATGAATCAGGTAAAAATAAAAATGCATATTATAAAACAACAAACGTGTTTTTTGTCATTGCATGCTTGTAAAACTGTTGTTGGGGACTCCCAAAACAATATTAGGAACATTTTAAATGCCATAATAGGTGCCCTTTAATGGAACCATCAAGGCCAATAAAGAACCTTGGGTGTTGTCTTCATGTATGGAAATGTGAACAACTTGATAAACATCTAATTTTGAGGAAAGTACAGCATGAGAGTAAGTAAATGATGACAAAATAAAAGTAAATTTTTGGATGGATTATTACTTTAAAGGTGCATTGCGCAACTTTTCATGTTAAAAATACCTGTTTTTCTATCCTATACATGCTTAAAGAACTGCCTGATGGGCTGAATGAGCCCTTCTCTGCTCACTGAGATTGCCTCTATAATCCTGTACAGTAAAATATATAAGAGGGATTCGGGCTCGAATTTGAGACTGGGCGTGACGTCATGCGCGTTCACGCTCACCAGGCTATGTCTCGCAGGTTTGTGTATAAGCAGCCATTCTCCGCATCAGCGAAGACAACTCGTGCGTCAAAGGTAGAAGATGGATTCAAAGAGACCGGCTTGTAGTCCATTTCAAACCCCAACTCCACGTAAAGAAAAGAAAATTTTTGTCTAGTGCCACCACTCTGGTTGCAGTTTCGCTTGTCGCCAGAGGGGGCGTAGTTCTGCAAAAACTCAGAGACGTGCGTTTTGCACCTTTAAACTGCGCAAATGTGATTCTGAAATCTCCACTATAACAGACAGTAACCTCAGAGAGATTGGTAACCTGGGACACCTTGAACAAGGACTTCTGATCAATACTATGTGAAATGGATTTATGGTTTCATGAAGAATAATTCAGTTAGGCTGAGTACACACACACACACACACACACACACACACACACACACACACACACAGAGAGAGAGCAGAAAGGACAACTAAAGATGAGTCCTCAGGGTCAGGAAAGAGCCTCTGACCTTACAGCAGCTTTTAGCACATTCTCAAAGAGAAACCTCTGTCGGTCTTACAGATAACACTCATCCATGCGTCTCTCTTTCATCTGCAGTTCTGCGCTGAATAGTGTGTGTGTGTGTGTGTGTGTAAGGTGGTAACTGATCAAAGCTGCAGCCGAAACATGTTGTCAATAGCTGATCGACGTTTAGCGCTCCATAAAATCTGTCAGATAATTAGAATGGCACGTGTTCACCGTGGACTAATCAATCACCTTTAACCCCTCCTGTCACACACACACACACACTTGCCAATATGACATTGTGATGTTACACATCTACATTTAGAAGGTGATCTGGGATCACATGTACACTATAGCATCAATAGTTTTGTTCACTAAGGCTGCATTTATTTGATCAAAAATACACTACAATTAGTAGGCTATAATTGTGAAATATTATATATAAAAAAGTTTGTTTAAATTTAAATTACGTTTTCTATTTGAATATATTTAAAAATGCAGTAGGCCTATATTTCTGCGAGTTTTAGTGTATTTTTTTAACTTGTCCTGTTTAATGACATTACCATGATTTAAGAATTGTAATGTTAGTCCCTGTTACTCCTGGTATTAAGATGCGTTTCGCTCAATCGGATCACAGGTAGACGAGAGAGACACATTCCCGTGTTTTAATCCGTCTCTTTTGTACACTTTTAACCACTTCTGTCCTGATTTCTTCGAGGGGAGGGTCTATGGGTGGGTAAATGTAGGCCTATGTGTTTTTTTTTTTTCAGATCTTTCGATTTAATGGACAAAATAAGCTCGCACAATTTACAAATGAAGGCTTTCTGCTCTGAGCCGCAAGTGTTAGAAATCAGGAATGGTGAGAGAACACTGTGCTTGGTTTTTCATCTTTTCAGCCGACAACGTTTAAATCCCGCCTCATCGGGTCTTTTGTGGCTGTTCGAACGCATTCGACCACATACCTAACAATTTATGGTTCCCAGAATGTTCTGGAAAAGTTCGTTTTTGGTTGCGGGAACATTCCCTTAAGGTTTTGTTTAGGTTTTGGTTCTCATGGAAAGTTTTCTTAACGTTCACAGAACGTTATAACCCTGAGGGAACGTTCCCTAAATATTAGTTTTTGTTTGGTTCAAACTAACATATAGAGAGAACCATAAATTAACGTTCCCTAAACGTTCTGTGTTAGTGAGGTAAGCGTTTACACAACGAAAGCAATCCAGTCGATTGTCTCTAGAAGTGGTTGAAAGTGGGCAAGCTCAAAATGTTTTAGACCCCGTTTACACCAGTATTTAGTGTAGTCCACTTGTGATCTGATCAACCAAAACGCATCTCAATATCAGGTGTAAACAGGGCCTTTCACATAAACATGAAAACAACAGCAGCATTTGATCAACCAATGGCGTGTCTTTGGGGCGGGACCATTTGACTGTCTGACCAATGGCAGAGGGCGAAGTGTTCCACGTTGGGAAACAGACATCATTTTTGCAGTTTCATTTGGTGATGCTAGAAGCACATAAATAATGGGTCTGAGTCGTTTATGAATGTTTCAAATCACATGGTCTGTGTTCACTCAAAGGTTTGTTTTGAAATAAAGCCCCAGTAGTGATTATAATAGTTGCTACACATTTGAAACACGTTTTGGAATAAGGATTGATGATGTATTGACTCATTGTTTAAATTTTGTTGTTTTTTTAACTAAAAAAGTAGAGTAGGCCTACATTTAAAGAGTAAAAAGAGGAAACACTTCACAGAATCAAGAGTAATAGCACACCATCCAGGTAACCTTAGCAGTAATTAGTAGGGATGTAGGGAGAGAAAGACAAAAAGAGAGAGAATGAGAGTGAATCTGTGAAAAGAGTTGATTAACGGCGGGTCATTAAGAGGGTGATGCCTTGTTAAATACATTATCTTGACCTTGACAAACACACACACACCATCTGAGGGCCTGCGGGCTCATTTATACTGAATATCCCAGTTACACGCACACACACACACACACACACATGTCTGGTTCGCTATCTTTGTGGGGACTCTCCATAGGCGTAATGGTTTTTATACTGTACAAACTATATATTCTGTCCCCTTACACTGCCCCTGTCCCTAAACCTACCCATCACAGGAGACATTCTGCATTTTTACATTTTCAAAAAACATCACTTAGTGTGATTTATAAGCTGATTTCCTCGTGGGGACCGCTGACTGGTCCCCACAATGTAGGTGATTTCAGGTTTTACTATACTTGTGGGGACATTTGGTCCCCACAATGTAATATAAACACGAGCACACATACACACACACACACACACACACACACACACACGCACACATGCATGCATGCACACACACTCAATAAAACTTCATATAAAACTAAATCTAAAAACATATTAGATGAACTGATCAAAAGAAAAATTACAAATGTTGCTTGTGAGTTTATTACTCAAGAGAAACATCTGAGAAGCAGGAGACTTCAGCATCTTACACCTCAAACAAACCTTGTGTGTGTGTGTGTGTGTGTGTGTGTGCGTGTGCTGTTTTCATTTGCCTGTGTGTGGCATCTGTCAATGTGTCTGACCAGGTGAGACTGTTACCGTGGAAACAAATCTTTGATTTATCAATGCTATCAATGACAGGGGTGGGTTTACTGCTGTCCTGATCAAACACACACACACACACACACACAGATGTGGTGTTTGGCAGGTATGGATCTGTGTCAGCAGAAACACAAGACAGAGTGTCAGAGACACACAGTTTCCAGGAGGTCAGTTCTTACTGTACGATATGTGTGTGATACACTAATGCCAAAGAGAGAGAGGGTCATGTGACGAGAAGGTTCTGGATGTAAAAGGCTTTATCTTGACAGCATACAGTAACTTTTCTGCATATTTTAATTTTGAATCCATTAGAATCCACAAGAGGGCGCCACCCCCGGTCTCTCATGTTTATGATCTGACATTATCATTTTAACATTTGATCAAACTTTCTCAGCGAGTTTCCAATACAATGTACAGATTTGTACATTTTATTTAAATATTAAAACCTTAGTATTGACTTACGGGTCATGAATTCACATCTTTTGATATACAGTATAAGAGGCTACAAAAACATACTGTATTTTTATTAAAGCCAAGATGCCAAAACAACTAATTTTATAGTTGTTAATATTATTTTAGTATTATAGTATTTATTAATATTTAGAAATTATTTTATTTTATGTTTAATATATCAAAAAAGGTAACACTTTATTTTACAGTGTCCTTGTTACACGTTACATGTAGTTACTATAGTAATAACAGTATATTATGCATAATCACATGCAACTAATCCTAAACCACACCCTAACCCTATAGTAAGTACATGTTGTTAAATAATATTACTCAGTACATTAATGTATAATTACTCTGTTTTATATAACAGTAATATAATAAATATGTTTTTTGTGTATAAAAAAGTTGTTGGCCATACATACAAATCAGAGTCAGGGAAAAGTTTGTAGTATGCCATGTATTAAGTATTAATATGTTGGTACGTCATTCACTCTCTCATGATCACATGGTCACTGCATCAGGGTCAGATTAATCCAGCGGTGCATAATCTCAATCCTAATCTCCAGTCTCTCACAGATCACACACACACACACACACACACACACACACACACACACACACACACACACACACACACACACACACACACACACACACACACACACACACACACACACTTATATAAGAGAATTAAAGACTGAATATTGAATGTAGAAAAATAAGAGGTGACGTCTCTGTCTGTAACGCTTCGAGTCCCTGAAAAACAGAAGCTCAGACCTCACAAAACCTCCAGGTTGTTTAAGTTCAGGTGTATCAGGCAGAATGAAACAACAGATTTAGTCATAACCTTAAAAAGAATATTTCAGTGTTTCCCAAGCAATATTTCAGTGTTTCCAAAAAAATCTAAACGAAAAAAATAAGAAATTATATTTTGCATTAGGACATTACACATTGTGACATTTTTTGTATGTAATCCTCATTATCCTTAATAGTGATTATCATTAGAGGCTCATTAACTATAATATAATTTATTATATTTTTAATACAATAGCAAAATATTTATATTATAATAATATTCAATATATTTTTAATGTTTAACCTTAAAAATCTGTTTTTTTTATTTATTTAAATGTATTATTTTTTAAAGGAAATGCTTTTCAATCAATACTTGAACTTTAGTGGAGGGAAAATTGTTGTTTGGGGCTTAAATTTGTTTAAAAATCTGCACAATTACGTCTGAAAGAGTACAGAATCTCTGGATCAAATTATTTTATTTTTTATTTTTTTTACAGTCTATTATCAAAACACAGGGATAAAAGGAGCAGAAACAAGCGATAAAAGCATTGCTTATGCACATTGTAGTCTTTGGATTCCCCCCCCCAGATTTTCTCAGCTTTTTGTTCAAAATGTTGCTTTTTTATAAAATTGTATAAAACATTTTTTTGTTTGTTTAAAAGGAAAGGACCTGTTCTTTCTATTGATATATTGCATGGTCAGGTATTCATACTATAATATATAGTTGGCATATATATATAAATATTCTGAAGGCCATGAAACTTTTTGTGAAAATTATCAAAAATTCTGCCGGTGGCTTTAAAAAAAGAAATAAACCCTGACAGGGAAAGAGTAATGAAAGAGACAGAGGAAACCTTATGGGAAAAATACTGACCCTGGAAAAAGTTGGAAGAGTTGCAGCACATCCGGCCGTCACATCCGTTGCATGAGTGTTTCAGCGTGTGTTTCACATGTGTGTGTGCTGACGTGACGGACAGCTGAATACACTCAACAGACACTCTGACATCATCACCACCTCATTCTCATCTCTCCTGACACACGCGGGCACAAAAGATCGCATGACTTCCTCTCAGATCAGAAACGTCCTGACATGCCCACCTCCGGATCTGTCCTACAAGGACACACACACACACACACACACACACACACACACACACACACAGAGGGCATTCCCAACAGGCCTGTCGGGATGACCTTGGTTATCACAGTAAGTCACGATTCACGAAACATGAACTCTCTCTCACACACACACACACACACACACACACATGATGAATCTTCTGATGACGTCTCACCACTTGGCCATGGTCTTGATGGGATTGAAATGAGAGCGAGTGTTTGAATCTGATACTCTCTCTGTCTCTCCACCCTGATCAATCATCTCGTCTGCTCAAGAAAAACACAAAGAGGAGAGATGTGTGATAGAGGGATGAGAGCTTGTCCGGAGAAGATGACAGGCCATGATTCCTCTGCCAAAACTTCAAAAGATCTAAATTTCCCATCACAATGTGTTATCACATGACAATATATAATATATGAGAAAAAAGGGATTTGACAAAAAAGTGCACTGCAGCTTTTCTCAACCATGATCAACAGTTATAAAATAAATGTAATTATATATATATATATATATATATATATATATATATATATATATATATATTATAAAATACACATGTATTTGTATATATAAGACAAATGCATTTTATAAATAAAATTAAACTAAATTACACGTTCATTAATTACTACTAAACAAATGAAATAAATATTTGTAGGAAAATAATTTATTAAAATGCATAAATAAATAAATACAAATAATACATTTTACCGGAAGAACTTTTTTATATAATTTATTTATTATTTTAATAATGTATTATTTATTAATATATAAAAAAATACACTGTTTTAAACCACATTAAATGCATTCCCAGCTAACAAAATTATGTTCTAAGAACGTTTTGCTAACATTCCCATTAATTTATAAAAACATTGTTTCTATAACAACTGAACATTCAAAATGTCCAATGTTTTTTGGTTATGCAAACTTTAAGGGAACATTCCTTTTTATCATTTTGTTACATTTAGTTACTTTTGATTGTTCTCTGAACATTCTAAAACAAGTAATAGGCCAACATTTAAAAACTGGGTTTACAGTTCCGATATCCCATAATAATAATGCACTCTATCTCCATAGTAACCCATAAGGTCTATTGCATTTTGGTAAGTTTAAAATGTATTTTAAGTGAGACACACATACACACACACCTTCAGGGGATCTGAATACTGTACATACACGTGTGTCCCATTGCAATTAAAATATCACTGAGACTAAACACTATTATGTGTGTGTATGAGATGAAAATCAGAAAATGTCTGTAGCAAACATATCACCTCCCACATCAACTAGCATCCACTGGCAACTGCTACTGTATTTGTGCAGCTTGTTTTGTTGTGGAAGGTCTGTTTAAACCAAGGGAATGTTTGATCCAGGCCAATTTAGAGGCCTTTACGAAAGTTTGTGTGTGTGTGTGTGTGTGTGTGTGTGTGTCGGCCAACAGATGTAAAATATTCCTCCTCCTGCGCTAATTATCAGCCCTGAACTGCAAGCAGAGACAGACCATGTGTGTGTGTGTGTGTGTGTAATGATTCCCTTCTTTCCGCAGGCAGGGACGCCCTCTATATTACACAATCCTCTACACACACACACACACACACACACACACACACACACACACACACACACACACACAATATCCCAGAATTTATTTAATTAACAGCAGCTCGGGCCCAAAACTAATGAGCGCTCTCTCTCTCTCTCTCTCTGTGTGTGTGTGTGTGTGTCGAAGTGAAGGAATCTACCAGAGGAAACTCACGCTCTGAAAGTGAAATCTAAACGCTACGGTGAGTGAAATCATTAGAGTGACGGAAGAAAAAGATGAAATGATAAAAAGGATGGTGGGGAAAGATAAAAAGAAAAGGAAGCGTGTGTGAGTGTGTTTGCGGGAGAAAGAGAGATTATTTAAGGACAGGTTCTCTGGTGCAGTCATTCAGGGATGAGGCAACTATTTGAAACTGCTCCCATTTTAAATGAGCGAGATACAGGGATGGTTACTGATATGATTTCTAAAGCCAAAAACATACTAAAGCAGACAGACCTGAAGCATAATGCAAAAAAATACACATGTAAGCATGTGAACGCAAGTGTTTCGAGTCACGCTAGTTCATTTTTATGTCTCGTTATGTTTGAAATTTGTAACACATCGCAAGAACGTGTTGCGTTCTCAGTGTGGACACACGACATTAGCATTAGCATTAGCATGATAACAACTGTTTGAAAAGAATCTCGCTGAACAAGTTAAGATGGGAAGAAATCTCTTTTGCTCACCAACGCTGCATTTATTTGATCAAAAATACAGTAAAAACTGTAATATTGTGAAATATGATTAAATTTTAAAATAACTGTTTTCTATGTGAATATTTATTAAAAATTTAATTTATTCCTGTGATCAAAGCTGAAATTTTGAGTCACATGATCCTTCAGAAATCATTCTAATATGCTGATTTGCAGCTCAAGAAACATTTCTGATTATAATCAATGGTGAAAACAGCTTCATATTTTTGCAGAAACCATGATGTAATACCTTTTTATTTCAGGATTCTTTGATGAATAGAAAGTTCAAAAGAACTGCATATATTTGAAATAGAAATCTTTTGTAACATTATAAATGTCTTTACTGTGACTTTTGATCACTTTAATGCATCCTTGCTGAATAAAAGTATTAACTGCTTTAAAAACAACAACAACAAAAATCCCACAAGGACATAGAGGAAAGCATATTCCATAATTAATTGCATTTGATTCATAGTATTTTTTCTTGGTTTTAAACGGACCCGTCTCCCTCAAAATCGATCTTTCTTATGCATTGCTATCCATCAAACGCTCCACTTGTGTAGAAAGACCTTTTTCACATATTTGCATGTGCGCACACACACACACTACAGGCCTAAAAAAAACACACCACATGCATTAATTGATAAACAGAAGACAAAAATGGGGTTTTGTGTGCATTTTTTAGTACGTATATGTACACATGTAAAATGCTGAGCATGTACAGTGCATCACAATGACACTGACAACATAATCACCATCTAAATCAATCTCTCTCTGTCTCACACACAGAACTGGGCCGTTGAGTGCATAACTCTCTTGTTTGTTCTGGTTCATGTCACATCACTTCTTTCTGCTCCCAACAGACTAAAGCACAAACACACACACACACACACACACTCACACACACAGGACTGTGTACTGCAGGAATAATCCATCATTCTCAGGTGAGCGCGGGTTCAGCACTCTTTCTCTTACATACTTTATTCATACAAGCTCCTGGACTGCATTAGAAGATCAGACTGAATCCTCCTGTCTAAAAAACAGAAATCCCAAATTAGATCTTTATTATCTCAATTCTGTCTGCTACACTCTAGATAGAACCTCAAAAGAACCTCATACAGGTGAAACTCGAAAAATTAGAAGATCGTGCAAAAGTTATAATTTTGAGGATTATGTCTCACAGCTTATGAAAACCCCAAATTCAAAATCTCAGAAAATTAGAATATTTAATGAAATCAATAAAAAAAAAAGGATTTTAAATACAGAAATGTTGGCCCTCTGAAAAGTATAATAATGCATATGTATATAGTTATATATACTAAATATATTAGTTTCACCTTTTAATTTGAATTAGTGAAATACACACTTTTGCACAATATTCTAATTTTTCAAGTTTCAGTTGTAGAACATGAAAGGGTTCTTTCAGGTGCTTCATTTCTAGAAGATTTTGGGGGTTCCCATCATGGGATCATTTTATAGATTTTATCCATCATATTTTAAATTTTATAATTAAATTGTAACAAATGAAACTGCTCATAAATATATTTTATCATTAGAATTTTTTTAATAATGTGTTAAAAATGTAAGTATTATGCAATCATTTCAGACATTTCTCCTTATATAGAAACTTTTTGGCATAAAGTGTTCTTAACAATTGAGTTAAGAATCCAAATGAAGCTTTTTAAAAAACGCATATATATATATGTGTGTGTGTGTGTGTGTGTGTGTCATATATACCGTAATTTTTCTTTTTTTTTGTGCTACTTTTGTTCTTTACCTCAATTTTTTATTGTTAATACTTTACAATAAAGTTAATACTAAAATTGTTTAATTAGTGCTTAATTGGGTTACACTTTTTTATGGTGTCCATGGTGTTATGTTATTACAAAGTTAGGGTTAGGATAAGTGTTTCGTTTAGGTTTAGTTGCATGTAATTATGCATAATTTATAGTTATTGCTACAGCAACTATGTAACGTGTAAAAAGGAAACTGTAAAATAAAGTGTTACCCTTGACTGTCTTGGAAATAATGTGCAAACAACTGCGTAAGTAACCCGAAATTACGGTATACGTTTCTGTATTTATAGTGTACTTCCGTGTAGGTATAAGGGAACAATATGTTAAGTTTTAAGGGAGTAATAAGGGGGTAACAAGCAGATATCCAAGCAAATGATTTATAATGTAATTTTTTTTAAACTAACAGGTTCTGTTAACATTCTGTTAATATATTCCAGGCAAAAATTGTACGTCTGTTGTATATAAAAATCTGGCAAAATATGTTCTTGTGCAATGTAGTTACAGGGGAATTTTGACATCTGTGGGTTGTAAATTAAACACATATATCACATCTAGCAAATATGTTCTCATAAAGCCAAACTAAACTGATCCAGAACTGCTCAGACAAAGCAAATCCATCAGCCATTAGAGAGACCGCTTCACAACACTGAACTCAACTGATCTGTGACGGTTCCACAACCAGAGCAGCTCCAAACCTCAGAGAACCTCTCTATGCCAATCTTACATCAGATTTCTATCATTCCCACAGATCTGAGTGACTAATATATATCTAGACTTCCTACTGGTGCTTTCGGAGCACCACTACGGAGATTTGCTAACAAAAAGTTCTTTGTGGCGCTTAAAAATATGATTCTCAAACTGTAAAACTCATTCGTGTTCTAATTGGAACCTTCATTTTTAGAATCTTTAGAATGGCTTCGCTTCAGAATTCTCCACTGGTGATCTGATTTGACGTCTTTTGAAAATGTATTTGAGCTGGAAATCAATCTGTGTGTTTGTACCTGCGAGCATGTTGTGTGGGTTGGGTTTCTCGCTGTAAAAGAGAGCAGCAAACATCTGTCCGACTGATTGAAAGA
The DNA here is from genome assembly GCA_031834385.1 of Semotilus atromaculatus. NCBI lineage: Eukaryota > Metazoa > Chordata > Actinopteri > Cypriniformes > Leuciscidae > Semotilus > Semotilus atromaculatus. The sequence goes on along the minus strand of JAULUF010000053.1, from coordinate 3,229,456 downwards.
GCCCTGTGGACCGCTTTCACCACTAATGAGCGTTTACTGCCTGGAAAACAAACCCAGATACACTACACACACACACACACACACACACACACACACACACACACACACACACACACACACACACAGAAGGGAAAAGGTTACACTTTATTTCCATGGTCCACTTTGGACATTCTACTAACTAGAAGGGACTTTGCAAGAATGTTTTCCTACTTTTTACTAATGTCTGTAAGGGAGCATCAAAATAAAGTGTTAGCAGATATTAAGCAGACAGTCTACTAATGCTCTAATGACTGCTAGTTGACATGTAGTTGCAAGTTAGTAGAATGTCTAAAGTGGACCATCGAACGTGTTAAAAATGTGAAAAATCACATACAATATTAAAAATATAGTTAGTAGGGTTGGGGAATATAGCTAAAATAATTATTTATCAATATTTTTCAAGCCATATAGATATTATATGTAATGTTATGAGATATATCAAGATATTATAACTTGATATTTACTGTAATCACTCTGAAATGGCTTCAAATGGATTTTTTAAAAGATTCATAGTAGATAAAAAAAAGCAATAATCAAGGTTATTTTTTACTAAAGGAAAAACTTATCCCCCTATTTCAACTTAAAAATGCAAGTTCAGCTGCTGCTTTAAATTAGGATTAATCAATTTAGTCATTTCAACTTAAATTATATTTAAAAAATTTAGTTGCATCTCATATAACTTATTAAAATCTGCTTAAATATTTGGAGTTAAAGTCATGTAAAAGCATAAGTTGTCTATCTATCTATCTATCTATCTATTATCTATTTATCTCTCTATCCATCCATGTCTATCTGTCTATCTATCCATCCATCCATCCATTCATATCTGTCTATTTGTCCATCTATTATCTATCCATCCGTCTGTCTATCCATCCATCCATATCTATCTGTCTGTCCATCCATCCATCCATCCATCCATCCATCCATCCATCCATCCATGTCTGTCTGTCTGTCCATCCATCTATTATCTATCTGTCTGTCTGTCTGTCTGTCTGTCTGTTCATCCATCCATCTATTATCTGTCTGTCTGTCTGTCTGTTCATCCATCCATCCATCCATCCATCCATCCATCCATCCATCTATTATCTATCTGTCTGTCTGTCTGTTCATCCATCCATCTATTATCTATCTGTCTGTCTGTCTGTCCATCCATATGTCTGTCCATCCATCCATCCATCCATCCATCCATCCATCTATTATCTATCTGTCTGTCTGTCTGTCTGTCTGTCCATCCATCCATCTATTATCTATCTGTCTGTCTGTTCATCCATCCATCTATTATCTATCTGTCTGTCTGTCTGTCTGTCTGTCTGTCTGTCCATCCATATGTCTGTCCGTCCATCCATCCATCCATCTATTATCTATCTGTCTGTCTGTCTGTCCATCCATATGTCTGTCCATCCATCCATCCATCCATCTATTATCTATCTGTCTGTCTGTCTGTCCATCCATATGTCTGTCCATCCATCCATCCATCCATCCATCCATCTATTATCTATCTGTCTGTCTGTCTATCTATCTATCCATCCATCAATCCATCCGTCCATCTATTATCTAAACATTTTAAGATGTTTAAGAAAACAAATGTTTAGCCTGAAATACGAAGGGATCATCGCTCTCACCTCAATGGCTGGGAATTGTACATTGCCAAAAAATCATCACAAATAAACATAGTAATTTACACACACACACACACACACATATATATAATAGATATATGTCTCAGGCCTAATTTCTGCTGGTTTTCAGATTGCTGCTGCTGTCTTACTGTCAATCACACACACACACACACACACACACACACACACACACACACACACACACACACACACACACACACACACACACACACATCAAAAGGCTTTCTTCACACCCACAGGAAACAGGATATGCACATGACAAACTTTTAACTGATGAACTTCTCCTGGTAGTCTGGTGTTCAGATCTGTTACAAATAAAGGAACGCATTAAAGAAAAGTAGCAAAAGAAAAAGTCATATTTGAAGCGTATCAACACCTGCCAGAAGCCAAAAATCACTCAAAGTCTTTTATGATCTCAATGTGAGTGTGGAGGAAAGGATTGGAGAAGTTTACAGACAGAGAAAAGAACAAATATGGTGAGTATAATTAAAAATAAAAAAACACTGTAAATTCCCCTCAGAATTCAATGAAAGATCAAACATCTTCTTTGAGCAATGTTGAACAGAAGTATGAATAATATTCAAGCATATTTTGTAAAACAGAAAAATCACAGAATATCCAGCCTTAAACAAATGTTTAACAGATTTAGCCCATCACACATCAGAATTTGTCTTGCTTTTGTTCTTCTTTAAAGGAATATTTCATTTCAATTAAACTGCTGTTGATCACAAAAGAAAATCACATTCATACAAAATAAACTGGGACAGTCTCCATAAAATTAGACATTTTGCTGATTTTTTATGTATTATATTTGCATTCTCTTTCTGGTATGTTTATGCTTATGCAAAAATGTTGTATATAAGTGCATCACTGTAATGCAAATTTTGATTTTCAAAAACAAAGGTTGAAATTATTGTCTTTTGTAAACAATAGCGTGAACAAAAGTTCAACTTTTAGAAATCATTGGCATTATGGATATTATAAAAAGGAGACTAGAGAAAGTGTGTGTGTGTGTGTGTGTGTGTGTGCGTGCGTGCGTGTGTGTGTGTGTGTGTTTTGGCACTAGAGCAGGTGCGCTGGGATCTCCTGTGTCTACAGGAACAGCCGGAGGGCTGAGCGTGATGTCTTGATACAGCGATCACAGACAGACACACACACACACACACACACACACACACACACACACACACACTGTGGTTAAACAGGTACTTTAACATCCTTAACACTCCCCGAACGACAGCGGTAAACCCTGGGCAGTTAGCAGGAGCAATCACACACACCGTAAAGCCTGATTGTTAATTACAATAAACTGAACCCTGGTAATACGGGAAATGATGTCATGCATACACACCCTCACAGTAAGTGACAGTGATGCAGTGTGTGTTGTGTCTGAACAGTAGGGAATATCATTGATAAAAGACTTGAGCAATGCAGATGACTCAACAGGGGTCACACACACACACACACACACACACACACACACACACACACACACACACACACACACACACACACACACACACACACACACACAGCGGATCTAGTGAGCAGTCTTGATGTTTGTTCCCTACATAGGCAGCATCCTGAAATGGTGACTGATTTATTTAAACTAAATTACTCTCAAATAAGCAAGAACATCTATCTATCTATCTATCTATCTATCTATCTATCTATCTATCTATCTATCTATCTATCTATCTATCTATCTATCTATCTATAAATCTTCTATCTATCTATCTATCTTCTATCTATCTTCTATCTATCTATCTATCTTCTATCTATCTTCTATCTATCTATCTTCTATCTATCTATCTATCTATCTTCTATCTATCTATCTATCTATCTATCTATCTATCTTCTATCTATCTATCTATCTCTATCTATCTATCTATCTATCTATCTTCTATCTATCTATCTATCTTCTATCTTCTATCTATCTATCTTCTATCTATCTATCTATCTATCTATCTATCTTCTATCTATCTATCTTCTATCTATCTATCTATCTATCTATCTTCTATCTATTTATATATCTTCTATCTATCTATCTATCTATCTATCTATCTATCTATCTATCTATCTATCTATCTATCTATAGAGAGAGAGAGAGAGAGAGAGAGAGTCCTGTCACACAGAGTAATAATCAGACAGCTGTACACAAGACCCTTCCAGCAAGGGCAGAAGCTACTGTGTGTGTTACTAGTAATGCTGAAAATGACACCTAACAGAAGTACAAGATGATCGTGACAGATAGTGAGACAGATAAAAGGGGCCGAAGAGAGTGAGATAGAGAGATGAATGGATAAGCTGTATACTGATGGAGGCCTTCAGGGACGATTCTGCTCATCTGTCACATAAGGAAGGATAAAAAGAACAACTGTTCCAGAGAGAAAGTGTCACTTGGCTCCGGCTCCCTCTCTCTGCAGCAGCTGCTGTGATGTTCCCTGCACACGGATCAGATCCTGCCAGGAAAACTGCGCCTCTCACCTCCAGCCTCCACTTACGTGACCAGTGACCCAATGGAGCATCGCCACAAAATCATCCCAAACTGAACAGAGCTGGTATGCCATTTTGAAGATTGGTCTTTTTTTTGTGTGCAGGTTTCCTACAACAGGTTTACATGCATCCAAGTTCAAAAAACACTTTAATTTCTCAAAATATAAATTGCAGCATCAACTCTTTTCTTACAGTGTCTGAAACGGTTTGGGATTTAGTCTCTTGTTCTGAGAGTCTACTCTGCTCTGATTGGTCAGATGGCCCAGTCTGTTGTGATTGGTCTACTCTGCTCTGATTGGTCAGATGGCCCAGTCTGTTGTGATTGGTCTACTCTGCTCTGATTGGTCAGATGACCCAGTCTGTTGTGATCGGTCTACTCTGCTCTGATTGGTCAGATGGCCGAGTCTGTTGTGATCGGTCTACTCTGCTCTGATTGGTCAGATGACCCAGTCTGTTGTGATTGGTCTACTCTGCTCTGATTGGTCAGATGACCCAGTCTGTTGTGATTGGTCTACTCTGCTCTGATTGGTCAGATGGCCCAGTCTGTTGTGATTGGTCTACTCTGCTCTGATTGGTCAGATGGCCGAGTCTGTTGTGATTGGTCTACTCTGCTCTGATTGGTCAGATGGCCGAGTCTGTTGTGATCGGTCTACTCTGCTCTGATTGGTCAGATGGCCGAGTCTGTTGTGATTGGTCTACTCTGCTCTGATTGGTCAGATGGCCGAGTCTGTTGTGATCGGTCTACTCTGCTCTGATTGGTCAGATGGCCCAGTCTGTTGTGATCGGTCTACTCTGCTCTGATTGGTCAGATGGCCCAGTCTGTTGTGATCGGTCTACTCTGCTCTGATTGGTCAGATGCTTCCTCAGCACTTATATACACAGTGATATGAACGGGAACATTGGCGTTGTTTTTTTCCATATCAATCTCATCCTTTTAAAGTGCATCTTTAATAAAGTGCAAGTGGATTTGCAGCACTGAAAACAGCATCTTCTCGACATGTCGACAACACAAACCAAAGTCTTCCGATCTCAGCCACAACTACAGTGTTTGAGGGGTGAAATAGACGATGTTCACAGGCAGCCAACGAAGACCATATAGGCTGGCAATGGCATTATGCTAATTTATTACAAACCTATAGGTTCAGCAGGAAGTGAAACTGGAATTACTGGTGACTCGTTTCAGGCACTTCAGAATCGGTTCTTTCTTTTCGGAGACAATAGAGTGCCGAAGATATGACGTCACTTTGTAGGACAACTCGGAAGATAGCGGCGCATGGGTTCCCTCGATCGAAATGCTATGCATTTTCCCCATAGACTTTTGGAAAATCGCAAAAAATAAGATCTGTGTTCAACAAAGAGTTGTGACCCTTACACGTTTTGTCTATCAAGATAATCTTTAAAAGGTAATCCAAAATTTATACATTTTGAAGCCTAAATAAAGCCGTCAGATATAAAATGATAACGGTAAAAAGTTAAAAAAACTTATTTCAGGCGATTTAGCAAAAACCCATTCAAAAAACCCATAGACTTTAGGGCGAAGGAACCGGAAGTGCTAAAATGCTAACTCACTTCAGCGTTTTGGCCTACAAAGTGGCGTCATAACTTCGGCACTCTATAACACCATTTATCTGCACTTTGATCTTTGAAACTTTGAGACCTTTTACATTCACAAACAGCTATATAATACACTACATGAAAAATAATATCGAAAAAGCATATAAGGGGCACTTTAATCACAATAATCAGTAATCACTTGAAACACTTGAGACTTGAAACAATCACAGTAATCAAAGTCTATTTTGAAATTAAAATGCATCTTATTATCATGTGTGTCTTTTTCTGCACTGTAAAATTGTATTTTTCAGAAGATTATTGGAGAACATTTTACAAGAAAATACTATTTCAGTCGTTCTACTTCAAAGTTTCACATACTTGCCATTTCTTTGTAATTATTTGTTAATTTACTAGCGATTTCTGTGTGAAAATTGTTTCAACGTTTTTTTGCTTCAGTTTTTTGTGTCTAAGCTGCAAAATGAGCCAAACAAACAAGAATAAAACAAGCAACAAATGTCATCCAACTAAACATTTTAAATATTTCCAAGATTGGGAGCTCATTACTGAAAAAGATCTGTCCTAAAGAGTAAACTTACAGTGGTCATGTTAATGAGAGAGACGTTTGCTGTCTTTTGCTAATGGTGTGAAACAGAGCAAAAATGGTTTCATCTTCCTCTGTTAAAGAAACGATAAGCCAATTACGTGACTTATCACTGGCGGCAAAAAACTACATGAAACAGATATGGATGTCTTGAACATGGTTACTATGGGTAGACCGTTGGACCCTAATGACCCCCTTATAAACTTTATCAGTATTCATTTTATCAACATTAACAGTTCAACTTCTAAGTATTTTAGATTGAAAATATTGTTTTTGGCACAAAGCACAAGTATACAGACTGCAAAAAATATGTGCTCGTTATAAGTACTTGTTAAACGTCACTATTAGCTGTTTTTGTACGTACTTGTAACATTCAATCCCAAAATAAGACAATAAAGACATCTGCCATCTTTCATTAGCACTGTAAAATAAAATAAAAATTTATAAAATAAAATAAAATAAAAAATTATTAAAGTAAAGTAAAATAAAATAAAATAAAATATATTTATATAAAAAAGATTTGGAGCTTGACATAAACAAGAAAATGTCACGAAAAGTACATTTAAATAAATAAAATGAAAATGAAGTGTTTAGTGAACAAGTGTCCGTATACTGCATTTCAACCGAGTTAATATCATGAACGTGCAGTAAAGATCATTCTGAGGAATTGTGTGTGCACTGGGGGTCTTTGGTTAAAAAAGCGTGAAATGGTCAGGGTCTGGGGAAAAGGGAACCGATCAATCATATGAGGACAGCCACTGATCCATTTATATCTCTCTGAGTAAGCAAAAACCACCACACACACAAACACAACCCTAGAGACACATAAACTAAACAAGTACAAAGACCCTCTAAACAATGCAAACACATGCACATAATTAAACACAACACACATTTATGCATGCTCAAACACACACTCACAAACGCTGGAGTTTTTGAAAGGCACCTCAAATGTTCAAATCGATTGGTCGACTCAAGGTCGTCATGGCGATTACCTCAGCCAAATTCAGCCGAGTGGAAGAAGTGGACGTTAGGAGAGTGACTATTGGGTCAATTACTGTTCATTTACTGAACAAGGTCCAAGTGATGAACAATCAGACTAATCTTAATATTGCATCCTAACTTCGGCCAATAAGCAACCTAACAATGTCCTATAGAAACCACATAAAACAGGACAGGATATAAATGTAAACCACCAGTCAGACCACCTGAGGAACTTTATTGTAATGCCATAGTTAAACATGACTTTATAAAATAATCTAAATTTCTAATCTGATATAAAAACCTAGTTTATATGTCACAGTTGTTCTTCTCTGTCTCGGTCTTATTCTCTAGGCATTTCCCACAAACCTCTTTCCTCTCTCTTTTGCCCTCTGTCTTTTCAGAAGAACAATGCATCCGTGGTGCATAAATTATTTTAACTTTGCAGCCCCCGGGGCTCTACATCCCATAATAATAAGTCTGTTTAGCATGGTAACCACGGTGATGCCAACACTTCCCCTGGCTCTCTCTGATTTGCTCTATATCAGTGATAGCACTTTATAATTCCTCTACGGGTTTTGTGCATAAAGTTGTTATTCAATCTTATGCACGTAGCAAAATATTCACAACTTGAGCTAATTGATTGTTTATGAAAAAAGAGCTATAGAAAATGTTTACGAGAGCAACGTTTTCTTTTGCGTCAGTTGAAGAAACAAGTCAGCGTTGTGGAAACATGTTGGCGTACTTTTTGTCCCTCTCTGCTATTATAGTTTTTCAAGATGGCGGAACTACATGGAAGCCTTCGTGGACTTACCCGTCCCATGTATATAAATATAATAAATTCTTCGTTTACGAGGATAAATCAGATAATTACACCATTGGGGACATATTTCTGAATAAAAATATTGATTTTAGATAATAAATTACCTAAAAAGTTACTTATAGTCCCTTTAAAATCTTAAAAAGCAAGCAAATTTTCAAAATATGTTTCCCCATAAACAAATACATTTACCAGTCTTATTGAGACCATTGAGATACTATTCTTGTTTTTATTTAAATTTCAGTTAAAGGTTTAGTCAGTTTGCTGTGTTTTGTCATTTTTTTTGTTTTAGTTTCTTCAAAAATGTTTATTTTAGGGCTGTCAAATGATTAATCACGATTAATCGCATCCAAAATAAAAGTTTGTGTTTACATAATAAATGTGTTTGTACTGTGTAAAATTATTTTGTATAAGTACACACACATGCATTTATATATTTAAGAAAAATGTGTTATTTATATATAAAATATTTATATTTATATATAATATAAATTATATATAAATCTATATATAGTATATACATGCAAATATTTCTTAAATATATACAAGCATGTGTATGTATTTATATTTATAAAATAATTATACACAGTACACACACACATTTATTATGTAAACACAAACTTTTATTTTGGATGCGATTAATCGTGATTAATCATTTGACAGCCCTAATTTATTTCAGTTTGAGTTATTTTAGTACAAGTTTTGTACAAGACTTTTTTGGCAACAAGCTGAAATAAAATAATTTAAAGTTGTTTTAAATACATTTTATTTTATTTCAGTTAATGTTTTATGTTTTTAATTTTACTAAACTATAATACAATAAATAAAATAAAATAAAAATGTACTACAAAAGCAGGAGGATAAGGACTACTCTATAGAAAAAAGTATAACTAAAATAAAGACATCTATGACACACAGACAATTAGACATGCCTGAATCTGCTCACCGGAACATCCATCAGCCTCCACGATAACAAACTCAATAAAGATGTCAAATTATGGACAAAACAGCTCATATTTCAGTATTGACCCTTAGAAGTCTCTTGAGTTCAGATGGGTCAACAGAAAATCCTGACATCCCATTAAAACAAGACAAAACACTCAGTAAGGATATTAGCAAAGCTCCATCATGCCTCATAAATATTGACATGAGAATTGAAAACACAGTTATTGTGAACCGAAAGAGAGGAGATCAGCTCCTTGGTTTGATGATGTCGTCCTTGTGGACTAAAATCTGCTGACGTAAAAACACTGTGATGACTGTAATGACCCTCTTTAAGTTTTAAACAGAAATAAGCCTCTTTATTACCTAAGCCTCTATTTCAGAGCTTGCTCTGCAAATGATGTGTCCATGCTGATGTTTCAAATGGTTGAGCACAAAAAAGTTTTGGTCACAAATAAAAATAAATAGACTAGTGCTGCATGAGTCTGGGGAAAATCTGATTGTGATTTTAAAAAAAAAACTGTGCTTGTTTGTAGGGCTGCACAATTTGGTCCAAAATTTTACAACTACAGTTTTTAAGAAAAATAATATACTACTAATAACAATTTACAACTCTCGTGTGTAAAACAGTGGTGTACTCTGATGTAACGTGTAGCCTATGTTTGGTTTCGGTCAGCCTATGTTCTCTGTCATTAGTTCATTAGTTTGTTCCTTTGCTTTCACCTGTCGTTCAGTTCATTATCTCAGTTCATCAGTGTATTTAATCCCTGAGTGTTCCTTAGTTTTTGTCGATGCAAGTGCATGCGTTTCTTCTCTGTATTCCTGTGGTTAACTGTAATAAAAACCTCATTTCCTCATTCATCTTCATCTAGCGCTCTATTTACACAACCATCTGAAACACACATTGTGCCATATTGTGATTTCGTGCAGCCCTAATATACTGTAGAAAAATAATGGGCAAGTATAATTAATATTTCTCAGATTACAGATTTAGACATGCACTCAGCTATATGTATTAAACTGTTTGAGTCACAGACTTGAATGACGTCTAACTGATCAGATGTACGTTTTGAGGTTTAATGTTGGGCTCAACCATCCAGAAGACTCCACACAACAGTGTGTTGACAGCCACTCTTATCCACCGTACTGCAACGCACTGGGCCATTCACAACATCCCAGCATCCTAGCTAGAATGCACCACTCACATATTCTTTCTTAAATGTAAAATCTCTTTCTTGTTCTCTTGCACAAACGCGCACTACACGCTGCATGAGGCCAGAATGTCAATGTCGAGATGTTTGAATAACGCTGTGTCACATCCTGAGTCAACACTTCATCTGCGAATCCACATCCACAGTTCTGAACAAAAGAGTGTGCATGTATCTGGAAGTATCTGTGTGTGTGTGTGTGTGTGTGTGTGGGTTGGTTTATGTGATTTATGAGGACACAAATTTGTATAATGACATGTGTATTACACTGGTATTACAACTTATGGGTGGTTTATGAGGACACTTCAAAAGTCCTCATAAATCAAATGGCTTAAAAAACATAAAAAACAATGTTTTATTAAAAAATTTAAAATGCAGCATGTCTCCTGTGATGGGTAGGTTTAGGGATAGGGGCAGTGTAAGGGGATAGAATATATAGTTTATTAAAAACTATTACGCCTATGGAGAGTCCTCATAATGCTGTTGCACCAATGTGTGTGTGTGTGTGTGTGTGTGTGCTCGTGTTTATATTACATTGTGGGGACCAAATGTCCCCACAAGTATAGTAAAACCTGAAATCACCTACATTGTGGGGACCAGCCAGCGGTCCCCATGAGGAGAACAGCGTATAAATCACACTAAGTAATGTTTTTTGAAAATGTAAAAATGCAGAATGTCTCCTGTGATGGGTAGGTTTAGGGACAGGGGCAGTGTAAGGGGACAGAAAATATAGTTTGTACAGTATAAAAACCATTACGCCTATGGAGAGTCCCCACAAAGATAGCGAACCAGACATGTGTGTGTGTGTGTGTGTGTGTGTGTGTGTGTGTGTGTGTGTGTTGAGATGGGAGTCCCAAAAGTTCAGTTAAGACATTGCAGGTCACGCACTAAAACCCAAGACTCTTACCTGCATACAATACTGATTTATATACGTCATTCTAGTCTTGCTGCATTGGAGTCTGCAATCCTGCTTTTTGTCAATCTTCTATAGAGAGAGAGAGAGAGAGAGAGAGAGAGAGAGAGAGAGAGAGATGAACAGAGTCAGGCCACAGTGGGGTGTGCTTGTGAAGGGTATACCTTCATGAAGGTCTGCCAAACAGGCCACACACACACACACACACACACACACACACACACACACACACACACACACACACAGCCAAACTTTCCACATTAATCATCAGCTTTCACTCTCTGCATTTGACAGAGTTCATCAATTCATCCATCCATCCATCCATCAGTCCATTAATTCATCCATCCATCCATCCATCCATCCATCCATCCACCCGTCCATCCATCCATCCACCCGTCCATCCATCCATCCATCCATCCATCCATCCATCCGTCCACCCGTCCATCCATCCATCCATCCATCCATCCACCCGTCCATCCATCCATCCATCCACCCATCCACCCGTCCATCCATCCATCCATCCATCCATCCATCCATCCGTCCACCCGTCCATCCATCCATCCATCCATCCATCCACCCGTCCATCCATCCATCCATCCATCCATCCGTCCACCCGTCCATCCATCCATCCATCCATCCATCCGTCTATCCATCTCCATTCTCCAAACAGTCAACCCAGCCCTTTGTGTCTATGGTTTACAAGGCTTGTGCAACCTTCAAACTGCAAACATCTCTTCAAACTGCTCAAGTCAAACTACAAACAGTTGGAATTCAATATAACAAATTAAAAAACAATGTTTTCTTAACTGTTTATTAGACTGACGCCACTCGAGGTCAATCTAAAAACAGGTCTCTCGTTCATTATGTGGGTGTTTATTCATGCCAAAAACAATGAATGTCTGGACCAAAATTAACACAACGGCATGACTAAAGTGCCATTTCCTCCTCAACTCATGAATCTATGAATTAGCCCAGCATGTGTGTGTGTGTTTTTCCTGGTTGAGTGGATGAGTGTGTTGTGGGCGTGTGAATGACACCAAGCGTACGGCCTGAAACAGGCTGCGTCTGGATGAAAAGCGCATGTGTAAATGACTTCTAAAGCTTCCTACGCTGAACACAAACAGACGCCAGTGCAGGGGAGGATTTTGTTCTTTTGGAGGGCTCCAGACTCATAAAGGGCTGGTTCATCCAAGAAATCTGTCATAGTTTACTCACCCTGATGCCGTTCCAGAACCACATGACGTTCTTCCTCCTGTGGAGCACAAAAGGGAATGCAGAATATCAGTCGTGTTTTTCCAAAGAAATGATTTGGAACGGTATACAAATTTACACATCTACCCAATTCAACCACTAGTGTAGAAAAGTCCCAAATCGTGCTTCTCGTCATCACTGTTGAATCATTTTCTTTTTTATAGGTCACAATAAGCAGTTTTGACCTTTAAGTACGTCACAGATAAGGAAGTTTCATAAACTCTATCCCGACTTCACTGATCACAATCCCTAATCTATGGCTTATTAAGACATGATATGTCAACATTGTGACAGGTGCCAGTGGATTACGCACTTCCTCGGATTCATCCAGCAGACGTGCCAAGCAGACGGTCAACCCGAGCAAAGTTCGGCAGACGGTGACGTCATCACGGAGAGGGGATAAAGGAGTTTCCTTTTCCCCCGTTTAATTGCAGATGGATAATCCCCTTTGTGTTTCAAGTACAACCATTCAGATGAGGATTAATTGGAATCATTTATATATTACATCGCTTTCCCTTCTGGAGCAATCATTGGCTTCTAATGTGCAGCAATATTTTTATAAACAGGTTTTTTAGCGGTAATAGAGAGGCTGGGTATGTGTCAAGAGAGGGAAAGTCAAGTCAGCTCTGATAGAGAGAGAGAGAGAGAGAGAGAGAGATGCGGAAATCTTTCCATTGAGACACAGCAAGGACAAACTATCGATCTGATCCGCACTCCTGTCAACGCAGACCGTCCAGAGCACAGACTCACACCAACTCTCTCTTTCTCTCCGTTCTGCTCTCTTTAACATCACACATACTTTAGAAATTCATATATTGAGATATTAAAAAAACTACACATTTCTACACGTATTCTACTTTGAGAAGTATAAAGGTGAGAAGTTTGACAGGCTTCCCCCCCCCACCCACCCACCAAATCAAAAGCAAAAATTTGAAATTATAGTTTGCATAAACAACATGTAGCTTATTTTAGGATCATTAAGAATATAATTTTTTGCATTATGACATTGAATTTAAGAAAATTAAACACACCTGCACAGTTCTCATGTGAAAAATGAAACAAAACAACAACAAATAATAATATAGTATAGTTATGTATTTATATATTTATTTTTATGAGAATTAAGGGAATTACAAAATCTACATAAATATCCAGAGGTATAAAACTGGAATCTTGGGGAAAATTTGATTAATATCACAAAACAAAACAAATATTAACTGTCCTAAAATTGACAATTTTCTTCAGCCATTTCTCTCAATCCCGTCTGGGTCTGAGTCAGGCTGGCCGGGCTGAACTACTGTCTTTTTTGGGGTTGAAAATGAACAATCCCATTGCTTTTTAAGCAAGACTTTGCATTAACGGGAGTAAACTAGAGAACTGATGTAGATCAGTCGACCTGTTGGCCTTAACGGGAACTCAGAAACACTGTATTTGGATATCTGAACACACAGTGACCCCAAAAAGTCTGGACCCTTAAGCCGCAAGGCATGGGCCACACATTGATTGCATAAATAACATTTCAAAGCAAGTGTCTGTACATGCATGGGTCTCAAATGCTGTTGGATCCTTCAATTTCTTCATCATTCTCGCTCAATGTCTTTCAGTCAACTGGTGTTTTGATGATTTTTAGTGGATGTATGAAGTCAGTTCACACAGGTGTCTTATGAAATATAGATCATCACATGAACTATCAACATGTTTCACTAACAACAAGCAACCCAAAATGTCAGTATACTTTTGCCTTATTTTTTAACATTGTAGGCTATATAGTGTTTTATCATTTCAAACCCACAAACCTTATTTTTTTAAAGGCATTTGTTTTGATATTTTTATTTCCTAAGTGTACTTTTTGGGAACTGCTGTACAGTTACACATAGTGTGTATTGGAAATGTAAATTCAAATTCAAATAGTACATTTTAGTGTGAAGGCACTGCTAACGGACTCTGCCAGATTAGCATAGACCCGCCCTCAGTGAGCTGAACACACTCCTCCATGTTTATCTCCTCGCCAGAGCATTGAACAACAGCATTCAAGCAGGAAATGTGTTCTTATTAAAGCTACTGAAGTTATTCAGTCAAGAGCAGTGAGTGATTTCCTGTTTTTCTTTTGTTGTTGGATTCATATTAACAGCATATATTGCAGTAGGTCCTGTATATTACACTGCTGTCGCTTTAATACACAAATCTAATATACACATGTGATTTCTTTCCCTGCTGTTTACATTCACCGACTGTGTTTATGTTACCTTTGTGTGTTTTTGACAGTTTAAGCGCAATAAGACGAGAAAGAGAACTTGGTTTAATACTCACGGGACGAGCCGTCTGACATCCAGCTTTCTGATCTCGTGCTTAGGATGTTTTAGTTAGGACCTTAGGACCAAACAGGACCAAACAGATGTTTTAGTTTTTGGCTGAGTATCTGAGGCGGGAGCTGTAAAGGCTCCGCCCTCTTCTGGAAAGTGGGTGGGGCCTCAGCAGCTCATTTGCATTTAAATATAAATGCATGTAAACAGCATGTTTTTCCTTCCACTCAGAAATTGGTATAAACATGGTATAATAAATGATCTGTGGTATTTTAGGCTGAAAATTCACAGACACATTCTAGGGACACCCAATACTTAAATCTTGTAAAAAGGGGCATAATAATTCCCTTTTAAAATAACTACTTTTTATCTTAGTGTGAAGAACACTTTCCACCAGAACAATCTTTTTCCACCATAAAGCACCTCTTGTGGAATACAAAGTTTCCATGGATGTTAAAGGTTCTTCATGGAACCAATGAGGCCAATAAAGAACCGTTGTAATGGGTACTTGAGTTTGTGGTTCTTTGGATTTTTTTCCCCCCAAGTTGCTGTAACCTACCAGCCCCGAACACTAAACAGCAAATATTGCACTGAGTTGCTCTAAAAGCATATTTAAATCAAAGTCTAAGGAAACTAACAGTATCCATTAAAAAAAAAGAGGACAAATGTGAACCGTCAGAGGTTTCCCCAAGCAGGGAGGTCTGCGTAAAAATGCGGATTCCCTGGTGTCTCAAGAGCGTGGCGGTTTAGTTTCAGCCCCTCAGAAGACAGTAGAGCAGCCGGGCCAGCCTGACTCAAACCCGCAGATAGTGATTGAGAGTGATGGTTAAATGGATTAGAGAGAGAGGGAGGGAGAGGGAGAGAGAGAGGAGGGAGATTTGCCATGAAGCTTTCTGCCCTTGAACACACAGGGCAAATCTGATCCAGTAAAGTAGACAGCACGCGCACTACAAGTCCATATTCTCACTTTTGGATACTTCGCACACACGCGCGCGCACATACACACACCCTCCTCCAGTAATTCAGCATCTCCTGCAGAAGTAGGGCACCGTCCTCCCGTGACGAACCGACAGAGTGTGCATTAAAAAACTATCCGGCTGGGAGGAATAATAAAAAAAACAAACACGGAAGAACCGCATCCTCGCTGCGGGAGGCGATGCTGTTTCGGGCGCTCGGTGAGTCCATCTCAACTACTTCAGCAACCCGGATGCACGCAGCTCCCGTTTCAGAAGCGAGCCTGTCAAAGCGTCTCACTTTTGATTAATGTTTGACACCCAAAAAAGTTGTTTCTGCTCGAGTTTAAACGTAAAAGCAGCTCTCTTACCGCGGAATGTGTTTTATTGGAGCTCCATCTCGCAGTTCCTCATCTTTACACGCGGGACGCGCGCGCGCGCGACACACCCCGTCCGCTCTGCAGAGGGAAGACGATTTAAAACTGTTATCTGATGCTAAACTACAACAATTATCAACTTTAGTCACGTTTTGTGTCACATTACGGATGTTGGATTACCTCCAGTGTGTGTGCGAGGAATATCGATGCTTGTTTGAGATGTTTTACAGTACAGTATGGAGGAGTATAGCCTGTTCTGACAGCGAGTGGAACTTGTACGTTTTTACGTGAGGCAAAGCGAAAATATAATATCTAACAGTTTTAATTACTTTTCTTTACTAAATTAATCTCTGAAATGATCAGACTGGTGGTGAATGAAGAATTAAAAACAGCAGGAATGCGATTTTGCCGTTATGTACTACTCTGCACTGTAAATATGTTCAATTTGGAGGTAACTAAACACTGGTACTGTAGTTGTGGCTGATATTGCAATCATTACGGTAAGACTTTATCGTTACAGTGTAATTACATATTTAAGTACTGAGTAATATTATTTAACAACATGTACTTACTATATGGTTAGGGTTTGGTTGAGGGTTAGTTGCAAGTAATGCATCATGTAACATACATGTAACAAGGATACTGTAAAAGAGTGTTACCATATATATATATATACACACACACAC
The DNA here is from genome assembly GCA_031834385.1 of Semotilus atromaculatus. Lineage (NCBI taxonomy): Eukaryota > Metazoa > Chordata > Actinopteri > Cypriniformes > Leuciscidae > Semotilus > Semotilus atromaculatus. Next base: position 3,212,692 of record JAULUF010000053.1, on the reverse strand, counting down.
ACACACACACACACACATATAATATGTACATTAACCAACCTACAGTAATTGAGCTATCAAATGTACAAATGACTTGCAGTTCACCAGAAGTGTCAGCTCAGTGTTACACACAGGAACATATTACACTAAATAAATCTAAAAACATTAACTAATTTTAAAGTTTGTATTTGTTTACATTTAATGTTGATTAAAATATTTTTGACTTGAATAAAACCAGTTTATTCAATGGTTACGTTACCTGATAAAATATTTGTACATTTACTGCATTTGCAACCTCTGAAATTGATGCCATCACTATGTGCGTATCTGCACATATGAGACCATTCCTCACTCCTCCCTTTCCCCAATGAAAATGAAACGTAGTTCATTCAGGAAACTATTTAACATACAATATCAGTATGCAATATATGGTAGTATCTGCGCGATATATAATGCACATCCCCTTCTCTGCTCTTCCTTGAAGTCCTGTCTTATATAATTTTTGCCTGTTAAATGTGTGTGTGTGTGTGTGTACAACGCATGTTCCTCACTCTAGACTCGTGTTGTATGCGAGATCAGCCATCTGTCCAGACTGGTGGCGGTTCACAGGATGACATGCAACGTCTGTTTAGGGGGGGTTTGGCAAATTAGACCATCAGCGGAAAGCATTACTAGAAAAAGCAGGCTGACATCAAGTCCTTGTGTGCGAGTGAACAAAACAGCAGTGAACTAAAGCACTAAATTGTGTGGTGTTTGATTTCAGGACCATGGACAGCAGCTGCTGAAGACTGAAGGATGAGATCAGATACTTCTGAGTTTGGAAAGGAGGATACACTCTTCATGTGTGGGACACAGACCTTCAGCACATAAATATGCTCTATGGTGACGCAGTCCAGGAGCTGCTATGGATGTCAGTCTGAGTAAAAGCATCACACATCAGGACAGTGTCCAAACACACAGAAGTAAGACTTGCCCTCTCAGTGCAAACAATACACACAACAATAAACTTGCTTTACAAGAATTTCCCTCAACCTCATAACAACAAAGCACGTGCACATTTTTTTCTATATATCTGACTTTTTTCCTCTTGGAGTAAATGAAAGCATGACTGTGGCGAAGTTATGGGATGTTTTAACCTGACCACCGGTGTTGCTGTTCCATGTTAACGCATCCCACCTCTGAACCCACGGTGGTCCCTTTCCCTTCGGAAACCCCGTCTCGGTCACGTGCCTGCCATGCGTGCACGCGCGGGACTCCTCTACCTGCTGGTGCATGTGCTGGCGAGAGCCCGAGGCCAGTACGACCTGTGCAAGTCTCTCGTGAGCACGGACGAAGGCGCCGTGTGGGAGCATTACGCGTGCCAACCCAAAGCCCAGTTAATGAAGGAGTACATGCGCATCCGCGTGGAGCCGCCGGGCATCACCTGTGGGAACCCGCCGGAGAGATTCTGCACGCTGGTGAGTCCTCTGAACTGCACTGGAAGAAATTATGTTCCCATGACAGATATACCATCTAAAAGATTTTTTTGTTTTTTAAAAAAAATATATAAAAAAATTCCACAAGGATGCAATGAATTGATCAAAAGTGACAAATACATTAAGAATGTTACAAAAGTTCTTTTGAACTTTCTATTCATCAAAGAATCCTGTATCACGGTTTCCACAAAAATATGAAGCAGCACAACTGTTTTCAACATTGATAATAATCATAAATGTTTTTTTTGAGCAGCAAATCAGCATATTAGAATGATTTCTGTGACATCAGTAGTGATGCTGAAAATTCAGCTTTCATCACGGGAATAAATTACAGTTGAAAATATATTCACATAGAAAACAGATATTTTAAATTGTAATAATATTTCACAAATTTACTGTTTTTACTGTATTTTTGATCAATTAAATGCAGCCTTGGTGAGCAAAAAAATCTTACTGACCTCAGACTTATGAATGGTAGTGGAGGTCTTCTGACAAATCAGTAACAGTAAAAGTAACAGCCCCCAAAAACATATCAAATTTGACATATTCAAAAACAACCAGAAATAGTAGACCACCCGGGCAACTTTGGCCTGCTTTTGTCAACATGCCATGATCAGGGGACATACTAATTCTACTCTTGCATACTATTTAGGACAGATAGTGTGTGAAATAGGGAAGTAGGGTGTTATAAATATACAGCATGCTAATTCCTGCTTCTCACAACCAGAAGTTCAGAGTTTACGTGTCACATGGTCAGCAGGCTTGACAGTGATGTGTTTCTTCCTGCCTGCCTCTTCCGCTCATTACCCTGACAAAGACAATTAATTAAGTGACGTAATGTTTTCCCAGTAGCCGTAACGGACTTTCCTATAAGCTAGGAAGTGGGCGCTCAACACATTAAGATTACTGTTTACCAGTTGCACTCATTCATTTAGTTAACTGCTAATGCATTGAGTTTGCACACACTGAAAACAAAATTGGTGTAAACACAATTTTCACTCAGAAATTGCTAGTAAATTTCACTATTAAAAGTGACCCATATTTGATATCTGCATTTACACAATAAACTTGGGTTGGCGAAACAACCCAAGGCTGACGTACCGACCCGAAAAAGGCGAAAAGGAAATAAAAACGATGCGATTTGCAATGGACGCAGATGAAATGATAATACAAGCTTTTGCTTTCTGCACCAAGTCAGCAAAACATCGGTCTCTTAAGGCAAAAAAAGAAAAGAAAAAAAGTGTTTGTTGCAGCGTGGGCACTGAAAAGAGTCATGTGATCGCGATTTGAGTTTATTCAATGACGTACGACTCACATTGATAGGGGAATACCCGGTCTGTCTGCTTACATGGCAGACGCAAACACACGTATCCTTTTCATATCAGATTTATTTCCACATATGAATGAGGCCTGAAACCGATCTGAGAATATCGGAATCCTTGTGCTTTTTTACTTCTTATACGTTCATGGGTCATGATCTGATCTGTCCCACACGAAATTGGGTCACTTGAACCATGTACTGTAAGTGCAGCCTCAGTACCTGTGATGGGACGGACCTCAGGCAGATGTTTCCGGTTTGTTCTCCGATCCATTTTTTGACCACCGTGGTCAAACTAAGCAGGGCTGGCAGAACGGTGCCAACTTGCGCCCATCATGTGGGCGGAGGTTTTGAAGCAGCGTTAATTTGAGCAGGATCTGCCATGCAGGTCACCGACCGCAGCAGAAAAAATGCAGCTGAGGTCAGCATGCGTGGAGAGCAGAAGGCCGAGGTGTTGTTTACCCACGTGGGTTAGTTGGCAGAGTCAGGCTCACAGGAACAGAGGACCGGGAGGATGTTGAATTTCGACTCCCTAACAGCAGGTTATTCTCAAGGGCAAGGAGGTCACCTCAATTGAGATTATGATGAAAAGATTCAGAATCAAAAGGTATTCCATCAGTCAATGAGTTCTGTTTGTAAAAGAGATTGAAATATACATTACTATATATTGTGGGTGGTTGCCAAGGTGTTGTTATGCAGTTGTTCTGGGTGGTTTCAAGGTTGTTTCTTCCTTTCTGGCACAGGGAGAACAAGAGCATAAATAAATACTAGTGTCAAGGGAAAATAGGTAACACTGATCAAATTATCCAGAAACTGCAATGTCGTACACAGACACACAAGTTTTGTACAGATGATTAGGAAGGATTTGAGACTTTGCACAATGAAGCTGCTGATGGAAAAAAACAGACAGTTATTGGTCTCCTATGACAGCTGGAAATGGACACTGCTCTCACACACTTAACAGTTAATGATATGTTTAGTGTTAGGTTAAAGGAGACCCATATTCTCATACTCTCTCTCTTTCTCTCACACACACGCACATTGTAGTGTAGTGACTTTTAAATTGTATGTATGGCAAATTTTATGGTGCTTTTTAAGCTTTTTTGGGTAATTTTTTAAGCTTAACAGAATCTGTCTTTCATCGTATGGAAAATAATTGTGTGAATATTTTTCGAAACATCTCCTTTTATGTTTTATTGTATGTAAATCATGACAGAATTATGAACTATCGCTTTAAACCTGCCTAGATGGATTTGTTTGAATATTGTGGCATGCAAAGTTACTCTGAAAATTTGGATTCTTACTTAAACCCGGACTGGAAAAGTTAACACGCATGTCACACATTTACACAAACACAATTTAAAGGGATATAATTCAATTCTGTCATCATTTACTGACCCTAATGTTGTTCCAAACTCACATGAGTTGGAATATGGTGCTCAAATTGTATGTATGACTACTTTTATTATACTTTAATGATGCTTTTCATTGCATGGAAAAGTATAGTGTGAACGTTCTGCAAAACATCTCCTGTTGTATTTTATGGTATTTAAATCATGACAGAATTATAATTTTGACTAAACTATCAATCTGAAAATCAATTGGACAAATGAAAACTGGACACATTTAAAGGGATAGTTGACCCAGAATCATAATTTTGTCATCTTTTACTAACCCTCATGTTGTTCCAAACTACATGAGTTGGAATATGGTGCTCAAATTGTTTTTATGACTACTTTTATGGTGCTTTTTAAGCTTGACAGCATTGGTCCACATTTACTCTCATTGCATGGAACAGTCATTTTGCAAAACATCTCCTTTTGACAGAATTATAATTTTTGACTGAACTATCCCTTTAAACCCTAGTTGGATTTGTTTGAATATTGTGGCACGCAAAGTTACTCTGAAAATTTGGATTCTTACTTAGGAGGGGAAAAGCTAACACACACTCACACTCACACATACACACACACACACACACACACACACACACACACACACACACAAACCTCTGAGTCTTGAATTGTTGTGCTGGAGTCGTCCGTTAATGGACTGGCCTCTGGAATGTTCCTCAGGTCGTCCCAAGCTCTTTAATATTGATGGGGCCCTTAATGGTCCCGCAAGCAGACATCCACAGCGCGCCCGAACATTTTCCTTTTACATTCTAGACGTGACGAGGTCGGGCAGGCTGGCACAGTCAGCACTTTACAACAGACGGGATCCTCCCTAGCATCTCTCCTTCCAAGAAAATGACTAACACAGATGCGGAGTGGAAACCGTGTACAGTTAACCGACAGCCTGGTTAAAATTACTGCATTCAACTTTACAATAGGGAATCTTTTGAAATACAGTTTGTGTTGTGAAAACATATAGTAAGATTCAGCACTCACAACTTCCTGTGCAGTCCAAAAAGAGCATCTATTAAAACTTAAATGCAAAAATGTCTTCAATTTTCTAAACTTCAGCTAGATGAACTCATCAACCCTGTCCATGTTTGCAGATTAATGAAACCTGGCTCACACACACGAGGAAGTAAGACTATAAAAACACTATTATTAGAGAAAAAAAGTCATGGAAAGAGGGAGTGTATACATTTTTCTCATATTTTGATGGTTTAATGTCAAAGCTATAGGGTCATTAAAAGCAAATATCCCATCTGGACATCACTTTTGGGCAATAATGTACTTGTTTTAATGACCCTATAAGTTCCTGTTTGTCTGATGTCACTGAGTACTATTTTATAACCATCTGTCATATAGAGAAACTAAACATCAAAATGAATAAAAGTTCTGTCCTACATTTTTTATCTTTGTACAACATACTGTTTCAATCAGAAATATGTCAGATTTCGCAAATGAGTTGCAAATGTTATTTTATGCTGATTGTAATATCTCACATCTCACAACAGCTGCTCTTTTTAGTCTGTGTGAGTTAGTGTGTCCATTGCTGTGGTTGCATGCTTTATGTGTGTGTGTGTGTGTGTGTGTGTGTGTGTGTGTGTGTGTGTGTGTGTGTGTGATGTGTGCTCATGTTTATATTACATTGTGGGGACCAAATGTCCCCACAAGTATAGTAAAACCTGAAATCACCTACATTGTGGGGACCAGCCAGCGGTCCCCATGAGGAGAACAGCGTATAAATCACACTAAGTAATGTTTTTTGAAAATGTAAAAATGCAGAATGTCTCCTGTGATGGGTAGGTTTAGGGACAGGGGCAGTGTAAGGGGACAGAATATATAGTTTGTACAGTATAAAAACCATTACGCCTATGGAGAGTCCCCACAAAGATAGCGAACCAGACATGTGTGTGTGTGTGTGTGTGTGTGTGTGTGTGTGTGTGTGTGTGTGTATGTGTGCTCATGTTTATATTACATTGTGGGGACCAAATGTCCCCACAAGTATAGTAAAACCTGAAATCACCTACATTGTGGGGACCAGTCAGCGGTCCCCATGAGGAGAACAGCGTATAAATCACACTAAGTGATGTTTTTTGAAAATGTAAAAATGCAGAATGTCTCCTGTGATGGGTAGGTTTAGGGACAGGGGCAGTGTAAGGGGATAGAATATACAGTTTGTACACTATAAAAACCATTACGCCTATGGAGAGTCCCCACAAAGATAGCGAACCAGACATGTGTGTGTGTGTGTGTGTGTGTATTCTTCTGGCCAGGGTCCAAAATTAAAACTCACTGAGCTGCATACAGTATGTGAGTAAAAATGTCCTTTTCAGGGTTACTCCTCAGTAGGTTGGTAAATGCAAATCAAACTATACTAAAGAAAACATCTGTCATGACTCAAAACACTTTTACCAGTGGAAATTTTATATATAAATCCATTTTCTTTTTTTACAACATCATGTGGTGACAATATTTCTCACAGGAAGCCACCTAAATCAAAATGTCTCTTCATGTGAGATCTGGCTTGTTTTATACAGTATAATGCTGCAATTGTGATAATGACCTGCACTATTTGTCACGATAATGCATGGAAAACCGCTAAATGAGTCCATTGTCATGGGTACAAAATGTATTTGTAATAAAATAATGCAAAATACAGTTTCATGCCCAAAATCTTTCAATTCACCGACCATTGGCAGATCATGTGACAAAAGTTAAAATTTGGACCCTGTGGCATAGTTTTCTTTCAAGTGGTTTCTGAGTTGTTCATATTATCAGGAAAGAAAAAGGGAGAGAGAGAGATCCCTAATGATGGGGGAATCACAGCTTAGTTCAGCGGAAAAAAGAGCACACACACACACACATGCACACACCACTCAAACTAAATAAGCATGTGTTGTTCATGCATACACCTCTCTAAAAGTGCAGAACCTCAAGGCACATGAAACAATGGGACGTGTTAATGCGTGAACATATGTTGTGTGTGTACGAAAGTGGAAAACCCTCGTGCTACACAACAGAGCTCTCTGATTTAGAGGCACAAATGAGCCAATGCTATAAATAGAAATGAGAGAGAGAGAGAGAGAGAGAGAGAGAAGCGGGAAGTGAAGAAGAAAGAGGGGGAGGAAACAGGAAGAAGGGAGAAGAGATTTGACAGAATATAGAAAACAATGAGACACTGCTTATGTTCAGAATAAAATACTAACTTATTACTTACTAAACATACTGTATACTGCCTACTTTTTAAAAATAGCAAGTGAAAAAGTAGGCAATATCCCATTTCACAAAATTGGATTTCACTACGTTGCATGCGTAATATTTTCTACAATTCAATAATGCACAAAAAACAACACGCTGTCAAGTTGAACATTATGCGGTACACTTTCCCTGCGTCTGAAATCAAATACTTTAGAAAAAAGGGTTCATTGGGGTTCTATATAGAACCAAAGGGTTCTTTACTCAACTCCAAAGAACCTTTTACGCTAAAAAGGTTCTATAATGACAAGAAAGAACCCTTTTGGCACAAAGGTTTTTCATAGGTTATTATTCATTCATATATTACATTATTCTGCAACATTTCGTAGTTGTAATTAAATAATTGTTTATTAAACTGTTGTAGTAACTTAATATCACATTTTAATCATGCTGATTTTTGAAGGAGAAAAACTGAAATGTCACTCTTCGTGTGATATCGATTAACTACAGAAAATGATATAAATATATACAATTTCTAACCCCCATATCTTGAATTTTGTGATCATTCACATGCATTCATAAATACATTTTAGGGTCTTGATGTTTGTCAATAATATGAAATATTTAATCCGGAAAGGACAAAACAAATGATAATGAATGAACCCCTAAAGGTTCCATATAGAACCTTTTTCCTGGTTACAAAGGTACTTTGTACTAAAATGGTTACTAAATGGTTACATTACTAAATGGTTCTTTTTATTGAACCCTTAAAAAGGGTTTTTTAGGGGTTCCAAATACGTAGTGCCGATAGAACCTTTTAAGGTTCTATATAGAACCTTTTCTTCTAAGAGAGTACTTTATAGTATGTGACAACAGTACCAACAGAGTAATATGTCCGAATCCACAGTGTTCAGTAGGTGAAAAGTAGCCGGATGACCTACCAATCCGCTTTCAGTGGACACTTTACTATCCCATGAGGCCACAGGAGAGGAGTTGTGAATGGCAGTGAAGCAATGCAACTGAAGTAACAACATGGCGGATGTAGTACGTCTGAATTTAATTCATACTTTTTTAACGGGTGTGAAGTTCAAATGTAGGACCTACTCAGACAGTACGTGATTTTGGACACACACCGGACGCCACTCTCAGAAGAAAAGGGTCTATATAGAACCTTAAAGGGTTCTTTCGGGCACTTCATAGAACCTTTTAGGGGTTCCTATCATGGAATCATTTTGTGGATTTAGTTTGTGGATTTAATTTATTTTGTATCATTATTTTTTTTTGTTAATTTTCATTACATTTTATGAATCAAACAGCTCATTACACTTTTATCACTAAAAAATACATTTGTCCTAGAATCTTTTTGACATAATGAATAACATAAGGGTTCTTTAAAATTGAGTCAAAACCCCTAGGTCTCTACATAGAACCCCATTGAACCTTTTTTCATAAGATTGTATACTGCACGTTTGGCCAAAAGTAGTCATTTGGGTTTTCTGTGCACACAGAAAATGTGCTTACTGTGCACAGTATTCATACTACATACTGTAGAAAGAGAGTAGTACAGAAACAATGGGAAAGAACTGAGTGAAAACAGCTTGAGATTGACAGTGAAAGACAATAGACAGCTGGCAGCTGGACTACTTTAATAGGATGAATCTGTCGCCTCACTCTGATCTCACTGATGTCAGCGCACACATTCAATTTGACCAATGCATCTTTAGAAGAACTCAACTATAAAGCAGAGAGAACACTTTTAAGAGTTCTGGAGATCTACAATGAAGGCTTGTGGACAGTATTGGAAATGTTTATGCCATATATTTTCCATATTCTTTGTTCTAAACTAATGCAGTTTAATGCAATAAGCATCTGAGGAAGCACTACAGTGATTTTACCATGGTTTAAAAAAATTTAAAAATCACTGCAATACACTGCCTCAACTGCAACATGATACAAAAGAAATAAATGTATATTCAAAATAATTATCATAATAAACAATTCATTCATGGCACAAATCACACATTACATGGAATGTAAAATAGCTTGCTCTGAATAATATTTGAAATGCAGGAACTGCAGAAATGTTCCAATCACATATTTAGTCTGTCATCCTTGAACTTCATAATATCTATAACAAAAATAATAAAAAAAGATTGATTACATGTTAGGTTGTATGAGATTCCTACAGTTTATCTTAACACCCACAATACTAATGTGAAGAACTTATAAAGAAAGTTTCCAAAGCTTTGACCTCATAGTTTTTTCATTTCGAAAAGACGAAAGTGTTTGCAAGCCCTTTCCGACGCTCCAGAACTTTTATTAAAGAACAGCCTTTTTAGGTTTTGCCATCTTGTGTATTTTGTCATGAAATTGCAGTGGTTTTTCCTTTGGCTATATTTACACTTAATCATGACGCGCAGCTGTGCCGAAACACCAGGTGAGCGCCGCTGTTTGCAGATCTGTTTGCTAATTCGTTGTTTTGATTCTTTACTACTCTTTATTTAAATCAGATACATGTACTATATGTATATTTCTATACTTCATACCAAACAACACTGCAAAAATAATAGTCCTGCTCAATCCAAACTTACATCACCACATCTACAATAAATAAAATAAAGTTTGTGAGTCTTCATAAAGGCTTCATTAAAAGAATCAGCTCAAACGAATCATTTGTCCGTTAAGCATCAATAGAAAGACATTTTTCATGTTATTACAATGCATTCAAACTGCATACTCACATTCAACTCTGGTATTTTTTTATTTTAATAATGCTGAAGATTCAGCAGTGCAGGAAACTTAAAACATAAAAAAAAAAATACACACTTCTCTTTTAAGCTCTGTTGGAAATCCAAGTGACCTACCTAAATAGACAACATTTTAAGAAATTGTAGCAAGCATGCAGGTTGCTCTAAATAGTAAGCAAAAAATAATAATTGTGCCTTCTAAGATACTGTTATATGCTATTCATGCAAGTTCACATCCCACACCCATTGCATATTTGTTTATGAAATATTTTGTGTAATGTAATAATTGAATTAGACTTTTAGCCATCAATAAGACTGCAGTGCAGTCAGCTCCGTTGAACAAATTTTATCTCTGAAAGGCACAGAATATACAAAAAAAGTCCATCTGGGGATCTCATGACGTCCCAGCTCAGTCAGGAATCAGGATGCTGCCTTAGAAGGAAGCCGCCTATGTAGACTACAGTCATGGACATCAGACTAGGCTTTGGAACAGAAGCACACTATTCCTCAGAGTGTTGTATTCTTAGTGATGTTCTCGTAAACCAAATGGGGCTCACATTGTGTTCTCAGTTTCTTAAAGACCGCTATAACTCACACACTCACACACTCACACACACACTAAGAAGGTCTAAAGGTATATAAATCCACAGAGACGACAAAGAGTAAGACAGATTAACCGATTTTACAATACTGATGTTGTACTCTAACAGATTGCACGGGATGCGGATGGTGCTAGGTAAAGTTCCAGTGTAACGGTGATGTAATGTCCCAGTTGGTTGGTTTAACAGGCTGCTATATGGACGCTGTGACAGGGATCTAGCTCCATGCTGATTGTTGTCGCAGCGACGGGATTCCAACGTGGATAATTGCTCTAGGAGCTTAGTGATGTGGGCCACCTGCTGGAACAGTTGGCCGTGTGTGTGTGTGTGTTTATATGGGGCAGGAGGATGGGATTGTCTGGAAAGGATATATACATGCTAGTTTTGCATCTTTGCCACATGCATTATTTGGCCATGGTCATGGCTAAAACATGGACAAAACTCATTAGTGAGAAAACCTAATCCTGGATTATAATATTAAAACCGTTTCTCTTAGACAGCAGAAAGAACATGTATTCATTCATGCATGCACAAACTCACATGTAAACATGCACACATGCAAGCGCACATACATCCATGCATAAAAGCAAACATGCAAATACACGCACACACCGATGCAAATATATATTTGCAATGCAAGCACAAGCATGCATACTGTACAGTCACATACAGTACAAGCATGTAAATACATGCACATATACACACAAGCATTGCCAATACATGCACACAAGTATGCAAAAACCCAAACACACATCGATGAAATACACATGCACACGCTCACACATTTACTGTACTTTTCTACTGTACGTCTGAATGTATCTATGACTTCTATAATTTTCATAAAAATAGTACTAATGATATTTGTATACCCTGCTCTAAACATACCCCTCACAGAAAACATTCTGTGTTGTTATATTTTCATTATTTAGCATGTTAATTAAGCTGTTATTCTCATGGGAGCCCTTGGCAGATCCTCAGAATGTAGGTGATTTCAGGTTTTACTATCATTTTGGGGACATTTGGTCCCTGCAATATAAACAAAAGCTGACTCAGATACACACATCATGCTGTCAGTTGCACAATGCACACTAAGTGTGTCAGAGGGTTGGCTTTCAGTGGATTTGGGGGTTGAAGGTTTCTGTGTAACATTCTCTTCCTTAATCCAACTATAGCTTAGCGTGTCAGGGGTCAGAGTGTGTTTGCGTGCTTGAATGCGTGCATGTGTGTGCAGATGTTGAAGTCAAGTCAGATGATGATGTCTGCAGAGGTTTCTCTCCAATAATATTACAGGAGGGAGAAGAAACATTGGATTAAAAGAGAGAGAGAGAGGTGCGTCTTGAGGAAATAGAATTATGTTGAGCAGAAACGAGTGTCAGCGTCGAGGCCTGTAAGAACGGAGCTGTAATGTGATCCTGGGGAAGACGGTAACATTAAACCCTGCAGGGAGCAAAGAGTCAGACGATCAGTCAGAACAGAATTAGTGGACTGTAGAATGTGTGTCTGAAAGGGTTAAGATCTACATGTTGACCAGTACAAATCCAGAGGAATAACTAGTCACTGAGTTTTCCAAACTGCACAAGGTCTGTGGCATCAAATGAGTTTTGTTGTAGACGCTTAATAGCAACTTAATGGGATAATGCAATATATCTGACAGAACTGCACCCACCCAGTGCCAAGCATTGTGCATTACATACTGGAACTGGTCAAGCAGAAGCTGGTAAAGTGTTCAGGGAAATTCCTCATGCATGTTGCACAAAAAAGACAAAGGCTGACAAAAGTTTGATTTAGTTTGATGCTGCACAACGTCGAGCGCACAGGTTTTTACCTGTCCAACGGGAAAGTTGAGGTGCCAGGTTGCGAAAATAGGAGCTTTCGAGGAAAAGTACTGGACTTCCAAAAATGAATTTTTGAAAAATATGCAAGAGGATGTTAGTAGCAAGTCAATGAGATATCAGATTTGTAGGTAATAATAATCTAAATAATAATATAAAAATGATTTTACTACCATAAATTGCACAAAAAAAACAGTTTGGGGTTGTAAGATTTCTGAAAGAAGTTTCTTCTGCTCATCAAGGCTGCATTAAAATACAGTAAAACAGTAATATTGTGAAATAGTATTACAATTGAAAATAACCATTTTCATTTTTAATATGCTCTTTTGGTAATCAAGAAACATTTTTTATTATTATTAATGTTGGAAACAGTTGTGGTGCTTAATATTTTAGATGTATAAAGAATTTCGAAATATAAATCTTTTGTAACATTATTTATGTCTTTACTGTCACTTTTTATAAATTTTTGTCCTTGCTGAATAAAAATATGAATTTCTTTCAAATATTTTTTTACTGAACTGTAACAGTATAGTGTAAAATGTGCACAAATATGACAAATATATATATATATATATATATATAAATAATATATATATATAATAGCTTAATAACTATTATTAATGTAATATTTGTGCAATCTTGTGCAAAGTTATTACTATTTGTGCAACAGCATTTTGTAAATCAGTAAACTATATAATTAAGCAATATATTTCTTATTTGAGAATGAATGGCTTATGTTAAAAGTTGAATAATTATCCAAACGATACATTAATCACTTGAAAATGTTGAAAAGTATGAATAACAGTAAAAAAACATCAGTCAAAATGATTATCGGTCCATCTGTAATTCAAGTTTATACAGACAAACTGTGAGTTTGACTAAAACTAGATTCAGAGAGGCTTCATCGTTTTACCGCCTCTCTTTATTCTTTCTCTGTCTTTCTCTTACATGCACACACTTTGTTTTATCTCCCCTTTAATTTATTTTTTATTCTCTGTGTGCCTGACTTCATAAATCAGATGATGTATTTCCCAAGATGCACTCTGCTGTTCAAGCTTCTCTTATGAGGCGTGTGTGTGAGCGTGTATTTCTCTGTCGAGGTGTGTACAACACACACAGATACTGAACACATGCTCAATGACAGATTCAAAGCCGTCATACCTGAACGCAGCTGTGTTAGCATGTGCTATTGTTAGATGATCATCTACTGTGTGATTTTATAAAGAAAGCTGATAGAATTGACCCAGATTTTTAATGATGTGCTTGTGTGTGTGTGTGTGCAGCAGGAGTTTGTGTTCACAGATCAACACTCCCTGCAGTATTTTCTTTTAATAAAAGCCCACGACTTCTTCACTGTAGTTTTACAATGACAAGTGTTTGTGAGTTTACAATCTGTCTCACTCATGGTATCAACCCCTTCATTTTCTGTGCATCACACACTCTTTCTACCTGTCTCTATCTCTTTTTGTCAATCAATCCCTCACTCAGGCTACGTTTACATGTGGCCGGCTATTTTCATAAATGGACATTTAACCCTATCCGTTTTCAAAAATAACATTGTGCACACCTGTCAGTTTTTTAGAAAAGTGTTTGTTTACACGAACCCGTGTATATATGCCGTCAAGAGCATGCCAGACCTGTAGGTGTCAGTGTAACGAGAAGCTCAAGCCCACGTTAGCCAATCAGAATCTTGAAAATAGCAATAACAGCTCCTCAACATAATCAAGCTGTATTTGCAAATGCAAACAGACGAAAAGGGTTTGCACCAACATAAATGCGACTGCTACTCTGAATGCATCCATGATGATCACCAAAGCCAAATGAAAATGTATACATGGGTCGCAGTTTTTGACACAGTGCAAGTTCTGTCGCTTACAGTGACATCTTCTGCCTGTTTACATGCAAACGAAGTTTTCCAAAATCTCCACTCTGGCCGGAAGTTTTAGAAAGAATCGGTTTCAGAGGCGAATTCTCCGTTTGTGTGTAAACGAAATGCACAAACGAAGGGAACATTTTCAAAATAACCATGTACGTGTAAACGGCCTCACTCACTCACTCAATCAATCAATCAATCAATCAATCAATCTCTCTATCACATCTCCTGTCTGAACACTGTCTGCCTTTGTAAAAAATACGTGTGATTAATTGTATTGAATGTGCACTTGTGTACTTTTTCAATACTCAATTTAAAAGTTAACATATTTGAAACGTACTAAATTTAAAATGACTAAATTTACTAAATGTTGTTAAATTCCAAAAGTTTCAATCAGTATAACAAAAGTTATCCTACCTTTAATTTAAATTTAAACTATAATACATATTAATTTAATCGAATGATTATGATTATCTTTGATTTTCTCACAGTTTTAGAGTAAAATATGTTTTTGAAAATATATATTTCATATAAAAATTGAAAATAGTATTTTTGCACATTTTTCATTACAATACATGTACAATTCTGGAAAAAACCCTTTTTTTAAGTTAACTACTTAACTTTTTTTTCACTTATAAACAGCAATAATCTGCTAAGTGTCGTCTTTGAAAAGAGACCAAACTTAAGTCTGTTGCTTAGTAACATTTAAGAATTTAAGTTGGAAATTTATTTTTCAGGTCCATGCTCAAAAAGAGAATAAATGGATCCTAAATACAGCATAAATATAATTTAGTACCATATAAAAATCCCCTAAAAATGCTATATATATATATATATATATATATATATATATATATATATATATATATATATATATATAAATATATAAACATTACCAAACAAAAATATGTATATTACCCTACCTTTAATATAAATTTAAACTATAATACATATTTTCATTTAATTGCAATTAAGAAATTAATTAATTTTTTTATTAATTAATAAGAAATGAATGAAAATATTACATTAAGTTGTTTTAAAGTAGATTCTCTGTATAAAAAGTGCTCTGTGTAAAGTGTGCTGGCTGTTTGTGTGTGTGCAGGAGAACCCGTACCTGTGCAGTGATGAATGTGACGCGTCTAACCCTGACCTGGCTCACCCGCCGCAGCTGATGCAGGACCGCGAACGCAGCGGCCTGATCACATACTGGCAGACGGTCACGTGGCAGCGCTATCCCGAGCCTCTCCAGGCCAACATCACCCTGTCCTGGAACAAGACCCTCGAACTCACGGACGACATTCAGATCACCTTCGAGTACGGCCGGCCCACGGTCATGGTGCTGGAGAAGTCTCTAAACTTCGGACGCACGTGGCAGCCCTTCCAGTACTACGCCGACGACTGCGTGGACGCCTTCAACATGTCGCCGAGACTTGTGCACGACCTGAACGCAGCGAACGCCACGCGCGTCATCTGCACCGAGCAGTTCTCCCGCTGGGTCGGCTCCAAGAACGAGAAGGTGGTGCGGTTCGAGGTGCGCCCGCGCTTCGCCACCTTCGCCGGCCCCAGGCTGCTGAACATGGAGGGCTTGTACACGCGGATGGAGAGCATGAAGGGTTTACGAGATTTCTTCACGTTCACCAATCTCAGGCTCCGGCTCCTCAGGCCCGCGCTCGGGGGAACCTACGTCCAGAGAGACAACCTGCTCAAATACTTCTACGCCATTTCTAACGTCGAGGTGCTAGCCAGGTAAGAACACACAAACTACAGCAACAAACTAGCAGCGGGAGGCACAAACCTGCAGAAATGAAAAATAAATAAATGAAAACAAATATAATTATTTTTAAATTACATTTAATCCTGAATTTTATATACTGAATAATATAATCTATAATTATTTTATCATTTTTAAAATAACGTTACATTATTGTATCTCTTCTGCAATTTGTCCCCATTATACATTTGAAAAAGTAACCCAGGTATATGTGAATATATCCAATTTAAAAAAATATATATATATTTATTTTTATTAAAGCTGCAGTCTGTAGTTTTTCCTCTTTGTCGCCATCTCTGTTCGAAATCTGCAATTGCAGTTATTTGCGGAATTATCAACTTTACGTAGGTTGTGCCTCGGCACGGCACAGCGTGGATGAATCCAATGTTTTGAGAATGTGCTGTCAGTCCCGCGCCGGTGTGGATACACTCTTTTACAGTCTATGGTGGATACTGGCATTCGCAATCACAGATTCTACTTTTTGAAAGTATGACCAACATAAGAATTTTCACTGGAAAATGTCATCTGAACAAATAAGTGAAATCCACTTTTGTTCTGACCAACTGGGAAAAAGCATTGCAGTAAATCGCTTATCATTATACTTTGTTCTCACATTGTTAATGTTAACAACATCAGCATTGCGTGACTACATGTAATGTGTATCAGGGCTACCTGTAGTTCAGTACTCCGTAACTGTGTGAATTAAGCGAACAAAGTGCGCTACGGTTACATAATTGAACCATTGAAATGTCTGACCTGTCCAGCAGAAACAAATATCCGTCTCTGCGTTCGTTTTGAACCCCTTCAAAACACGGAGTTCACGCCACCTTTCAAAAGCCCTTTCGATATCCTAGTTTTCACATGGGCCGGCGCCGGTTGCAGTCTCTTTTTTTCTGTATCTGAATCTCCAGTTGTCACTGGTGATTGTCATTTGAATCTTTCTGGATCCGCCATCAAGTGCTGTGAGAAAAGGGTATAAATCTCCACCTTCAACATCCACACACTCATAGCCTACTAGACGAGACCCTTCTTTATGTGTACAGATGTGACGTAATGACGCAAAGACATGCTCGAATTTCCCGCGGAAATCCACCAGTACCACTGGAATTAAAAACATTATTACAAGCTTACCGCTTTGAATCGAACTACGGCAAGCAGATCGTTTTGAACAC
This sequence comes from Semotilus atromaculatus, assembly GCA_031834385.1. Taxonomy (NCBI): domain Eukaryota; kingdom Metazoa; phylum Chordata; class Actinopteri; order Cypriniformes; family Leuciscidae; genus Semotilus; species Semotilus atromaculatus. The sequence goes on along the minus strand of JAULUF010000053.1, from coordinate 3,195,334 downwards.
TGGCTAGTTATGTACGTGCAACACAAATTTTTTTGGATAATTTTTAACCCAAAAAAAGTTACAGACTGCAGCTTTAAATTGATTAAAATATATATTTTAATTATTAATTGTAAAATAAAGTATTATTAAAAAAAGTTCAATTCATGGCATCCCACTATCCCCAACAACTTAACACAGAGGTAATGACTGTGTTCACTTACTTGGTATTAGATGATGGCCAATCTACCCCATGCTATCATTGTGAGTAAAGCTACTCTACTGAGTCAGGCCAATTATTATCCATAAACCATTTGGAGCAACTCATCTAATCAGACTGCGCTATGTATAATTATAGAGGCAAACAGATACTTGTTATCATAATGCACCCTATCATAACCAATAACTATTATAACTATCAGGAGGCACACAAATGATCTGCAATAATGCTCGAGTCATTACTTGTACAGATATTGACTGTCATAAGTGAATAAATGAGACACTGAGGTCTATCACAGATAATTGCAGTGACTGACAGTTAACAATAACCCTTTCGTTCCTATCCTATCATGACATGACATCTACTGCGTTAAAGGAATAGTTCACCTAAAACAAAACACAATTCTGTCACACTGCTTCTCTTCACACACATTTTGCCAATCAATTAGTTTATAACCATGTATCACAACTGGGGTCATTAATCTAACAAAGTTTTAAAGGTACAATAGCAAAGAAGTGTGGAAAATGTTCATGATAAACTTAATTATGATTGATCCAAAAAGTCTTTGGGCCCTATCTTGCACCCGACGCAAATGACTTTGTACACTGACGCATGTATCATTCGTATTTTGCATCTGCGCAAAGCGGACTTTTCCCTACACAGACGCACGCCGGCAAACTAGAGAATGAACTTTGCGCTCCCTGGGCGGTTCAGCGCAAAAAAGGAGGCGTGTTCCGGCGCAAACAATCCCTGGTGCTATTTTGCAGTTCCAGAAAAACAATTGCGCCACTGACCAGAAAAAAACTAGTCTAAAGTCAGTGGCGCGTTGAGCGTACATTCAGATGCTATTTTAAGCGCGCATGCTTGGTCATAATACAGAGTGTGAACAACGCGCATACACTGTAGATGATTCTCTCATCTACACAGATGCATTTTCCTTTTTGCAAATGATACATTATTATAAGGAAAAATATTAAAACACGAGGGAAATCACTGTTGTGTCCATGACGATGGGAAAAATAGGCATAAATCTTACATATTTACCCAAATTATTATATGCATGTATATCCGAAGCTAATTTGGGTGGGTTTGTCCCGTCCCCAATGTCACTTCTCTTTCTTTTACGGCACTGACGAGAACATCGATCTCCTCGGCTGTGAACCGATTCTGAAGCGCTCCTGGTAAATGCGCCGTTATAATAGTATTGCACCATGGAACAAGCGCACCTCGTTCATCATGCTCTTAAAGGGAATGTGAGATGACGCTGTGATTGGTTTATTTCACGTTACGCCCAAACCACACCTATGAATAATGAAGCTACTTCAGACCAACCCCTTTTAGATTTGCGCCAGGCGCTAGAGGCATTTATCCCGCCGGGAAAATAGCAACAGCGCCGGGATCCGCCCACAAAGTTACTTGCGCTTTGCGCTTTGACACTTGCGTTTCAGATCGTGCGCTGAGTGCAAGATAGGGCCCATGATGTGTTTAAAACGAGCCATTTGACATTCAGTCATTTATCCCGCCGGTAAAATAGCAACAGCGCCCAAGACCCGCCCACAAAGTTACTTGCGCTTCGCTTGATACTTGCGTTTTAGATCGTTAAAATAGGACGATAATCGACTGCTTTGGACTTCGACCGAAAACAGGAAGAAAATACAGGTATGTGAGCTGGCTGAATTAACATCATTTTTATTAATATCTTTCACATCTACTGCAGTCAGATTGACCGTGTTCACTCTTAATAACACCACTCACATGGCTGTGCACTTGTAATGACAAATCAAGGATGTTAAGAGGCTAAAGCAGGTTTAAAACTTGCCCCCTTGAAGTCAACAGGGTGCACATTTTAAAAAGAAAATAACACTGTGTAGGCAACGCCGATTTTTGTCGTTGTTCTCTGTATTGACAGCACTCCAAATTTACAAAAAAATTAGCTCAATGTTAAAATTGACCGGAGTTCTCCTTTAAAATGCTACAAAATGGTAGAAATACATACCCTACATCTGACGTGTAAGATATGAAAGCACATCACAGACAGACAACAGTGAGCATTAAGCTGAAGCTGTGTCAGAGATCACAGAGAGACGCCCATGGGCAGCCCAGATGGAAACCACACACTTTCCCTGTTTCCTGCACTGATGCTGGGGGGAAATCTGTAAAACTACGGTACAAATGTGTCAATCAAAACTTTTCTGTGAATAGGGCTCAATAGGGTGTCCTGTTACACTTTTAAAGCATGATTAGAAGTTCATATTGCACAAATGTATCTAGATAATTATAGCATAAATTGAATATACTGAATGTCAAATGGCTCGTTTTAAACACATCATGGGCCCTATCTTGCACTCAGCGCACGATCTGAAACGCAAGTGTCAAAGCGCAAAGCGCAAGTAACTTTGTGGGCGGATCCCGGCGCTGTTGCTATAGAGATTGCTAATGTGACGTCACCAGTGACGTATTACCAGTGGTGAACGCAAAGCATTTTGGGGATCCGCGGCACAAACCGAAGGCGCCAGACTTGATTGCATGGAGGGAAGAACGCAGTGTACAAGATTCCGTCTACCTGCTGTGTTGTAAACTGCAGTAGTCGTTCTCACGATAGAAGTGGCATAAAGCTTAAGAACGGAAAATCCTTTTATCGTTTTCCAGCGTGTAAAAATAATAGTACAAGCCATGTTTCAGAGGTGACAAAAAGGCGACGAATGGCATGGATAGCAGCAGAGTTTAGAGTGTGACAAAAGCACAATGTTGTGTTTTATTGCGAGTGTACACAAATATAAGTTAACACTTTGCAGTTCTGTTTGAATTATGTCCTGTTATGAACAAAATGACGGAGTATGTTTTTATGCTTCCACTGTTCGATGTTCGATCGCGCCTCTCTCTCTCTCTCTCTCTCTCTCTCTCTCTCTCTCTCTCTCTCTCTCTCTCTCTCAAACACACACACACAGTTCGATCCATAGACTGTAAAAAAAGATCGCGCCCGCGCCTCTCTCTCTCGCGGGCACACACACACACTCCAGGATTGCAATCTTGACATGAATTCTGACTGCATGCAGATAGATGAGAGAGAGAGCGAGGAGTGTGGTGCTTAAACTTGCGACTTGAAGTTACTGAAAACGTCGTGTGTGTATGCACTTGCCACCCGTCCCTTAAAATACGGAATTGTCCCGTATTTACAAGTAAAATGATGCGTCCCGTATCAAATCAATAAGGGACGCGATTTGTCCCGTATTTTACATAAGGCCCACACATAGCCTAGTTGGATAAAAACATAAGGATTTACTATAGACTACTAATAGCAAATAGCCTATAAGAAATCAATTTCGCAATAATGTTACATTATGATTAGAATCAAATGAATTTTGTCCATTTTCTAAGCTTAGAAAATGCACATTTATACGGGCTGAATTTTATAGGCCTAAAATATTGTTTAGTAATTACTAATTAGCCTATGTGAATTACACTGCACAAACCAAAGTAATACTACCCACCGGATGAAGAAGGGTTGGCTTTCAGTCTCCACAGAACAAAATATTCATTTTATTTTTAGTGTTCGCATTTATGAGGAAAAAACAATGTTACAGACATGATGACAGTTCTCCATTACGGACGTGAGCGCTCTGAAAGCGGCACTAAAATATGCTTTAAAACTTTCACAGAGACATCAAACAGAAAGCACAAAACCTTTCTTTAAAATGAATTTCGTTTTGTATTAATTGTATCTTAATTTTAATCAATGTTTCATCAACCAATTGCCTGGATTTAATAAATAAGAAGTAAATATAGCAGCGCCGGCGAGTGAACTGGAGCTCGTCTCATAAACGAACCGAAACTCAGCGTACTAGGTAACCTAACCTAGGCTATTGCCTCACAGACATGTCTACTTTTAAACAGAACAATTCAAAACGAAAGAAAACACACTACAGACTGCTCTCTGCTAATGTAATCCGTATAAAATGTGCATTTCTCTCTTGCGCGTCTACTGCGAAGATCGCGAGTCAGCATGTCCCCCCCCCCCCCCCAGCATGTCCCCCCCATTTTGTAGGATTATAATATGTTTTTCACACTACTGTTTTATTTTTTTCATGCCAGAAAGCAAGACTGCTATGCCAGCCAATGTAAACTGGCCAAACATACCCATAATTCTTTGCGTTCTGATGACGTTGCCGCCCAGTTGGTCACATGTCTTAGCGATCTCTATTTTCCCGGCGGGATAAATGCCTCTAGCGCCTGGCGCAAATCTAAAAGGGGTTGGTCTGAAGTACTTCATTATTTATAGGTGTGGTTTGGGCGTAACGTGAAATAAACCAATCAGAGCGTCATATCACATTCCCTTTAAGAGCATGATGAACGAGGTGCGCTTGTTCCATGGCGCAATACTATTATAACGGCGCATTTACCAGGCGCGCTTCAGAATCGGTTCACAGCCTAGTAGATCGATGTTCTCGTCAGGGCCGTAAAAGAAAGAGAAGTGACATTGGAGATGGGACAAACCCACCCAAATTAGCTTCGGATATACATGCATATAATAATTTGGGTAAATATGTAGGCCTAAGCTTTATGCCAATTTTTCCGATCGTCATGGACACAACATATTAATACTGTGAAGCTGCTTTGATACAATCTCTATTGTGAAAAGCACTATATAAATATACTTGACTTGACTGGACAACAATGATTTCCCTCGTGTTTTAATATTTTTCCTTATAATAATGTATCATTTTCAAAAAGGAAAATGCATCTGTGTAGATGAGAGAATCATCTACAGTGTATGCGCGTTGTTCACACTCTGTATTATGACCAAGCACGCGCGCTTAAAATAGCATCTGAATGTACGCGCAACGCGCCAATGACTTTAGACTAGGTTTTTTCTGGTCAGTGGCGCAAATGTTTTCTGGAACTGCAAAATAGCATGAGGGAAAGTTTGCGCCGGAACACGCCTCCTCTTTGCGCCGAACCGCCCCAGGGAGCGCAAGTGTATTTCTTAGTTAACCGACATGTGTCTGTGGAGGGAAAAGTCCGCTTTGCGCGGGTGCAAAATAGGAATGATACATGCGTCAGTGTACAAAGTCATTTGCGCCGGGTGCAAGATAGGGCCCCATATGTCTCTATCCCCTTGTTAATGCAGATTCTGGCCTGTCCAACCATAATCATAATTTACATATTCTGTTGAATTGATATTCAGTTGACTGCTGTAAAAACTCATTTTAATTACCACGAATAATCTCATTCCATTTTTCTTCATCTGATTTTAATCAATCTTAGCCATTCAACCCTGTACCTGTTTTTATTTTATTATATATTATTAAATAAGTATATAAGATTATTTATTACTAGAATATTAATATAAATAATATTATGTAATAATAATAATAATAATAGTTATTATTAACCCTCTTACACAAGTTGTATACATAAATAAATGTAATACATTAATACATGTTATCATTGATAGCTGAAAATGTGTTCATATATTTCATAAATGAACATGAAAGCGTCAGAAGATGAAGAACTTTATGCATTATTATTATCATTATTATTATATGAAAAATAAGTTTATCACTAATTACCAACAGAAAACAATAATCATACAGTATAATATGACCACTGAAGGTAAGTATCACCTGTCAGTTATGTTAATTATTTTAAATAATTTTAGGACCTAATTTGTACATGGTCTGTTCTAATCTGTTCATGGAACGGGAACTTTCATCTTATTAACAGCTGAAAACATAAAATACTTAATAAATGTGAGCCATCTATATGAGTGTGAGATTGTGTGTGTAACAGTAGATCACACTCATGTTTATCATTTTACAATCTCAGTATATATGATGAGTACATGAATACTGAGAGAAGGTGTTTATTGTAAGATTTATGGATTGTCATTTACGCACTGAAAGGATTTCGACATCTGTATTAAGATACACTTCACTGCACTTGACTTTCACTCATAATATCAAGCGTGACCATGCACGCACACACACACACACACACACACACACACACACACACACACACACTCATCTTTTGCTATGACGTACAGTTCTTCTATACGGACGGCTGCTGAGGTTGCAAAGCGCTGTGATTAATTTGACATACAGTTAGTTGCATTTAAAGACACACACATAAACACACATACATCTGAATTTATAAAGTTCAATCCTGAGCTGTGTAGCTCTACATACCAGTTATGATGACGTGTGTGTCATTGGTGAGTCATTTCCTGTAGTATTTAGTCATAAATAGAGCCGTTTAAACACACCGATGCACACACACACCCTTGGAAACACAATCTGATGATCAATAAGTTATTCTTAGGCTGAGACTGGGTAAGATACAGCTGACGGCTCTCGATCGATCACAACAAGTGTGTGTGTGTGTGTGTGTTGTGTTTCCTAAAGCAGACTGTAGTGATTGTGTGGAAATATGAGTGAGTGTATTTTGTGTTATTGAGTGGATGTTATACACTGAAAAAAAATGACTTCTCTCAGAAATTACTAGTAAATTTCACAATTACTAAGAAACAACAAGTAACAGATTGAATTAAGCATGAAGTAGAAAAACTGAAAAAGTACAGTAATTTCTTATAAAACATACTCCAATAATCTTTGTTTTATTTACGACTACGACTGAAAAATATTTTTTTTACAGTGTAAGAGCCAGAATTAAATTTTTCCTACACTTTTCCCTAAACTATTACACAGCATTTTTGTCCCATGAACTCCACTAACTGTATGTCATTAAAAGTTTCTTGCACCATAAACATATTTTAGTTTGTCATGATCATTTCCCTCTGAATTTAATGTAAATTATTGACTAACCTTAACCTTTAAATGTGAGGTATTAAAGGGATAGTTCATTCAAAAATGAAAATTCTGTCATTAATTTCTCACCCGCAAGACTTTCGTTAATTTTCGCGGTTTGGTCCAAATTTTCTGAAGAGACTCGATCACTTTATATGATGAACAGATTGAATTTAGGCTTTTATTCACATATAAACATTGATCAGTGAACATAAACAGCTCACCTGAACCTGCGTAACACGAGAATGAACCTAAAACATTCAAACTTTAGCATTTAAAATCTAAATTGCAGTTTTAATATGAACTTTTTAATTATATATATATATATATAAACTTGTTTTCATGCCAGATTTATTCAAACATACATTAAGACAACAGGTTAAGTAAAAATATAATGAATATGTAATATAGTGCATGTATTTCGGCAACAGCGACCTGACACGTCACATTTAAAGAGTGTAAAAAAAAAAAGTTTATTGTTTGAATTCCATTATAAACCTGACAGAATATGAACGCTGAGACTGTTTTATATTAAAAGTAATAAAGCACAAAGCTTATTGCGATTATAGGCCTACTGCTACAAATAACGTTTAGTGAAGCTTTGATCACATAAACTGAAATTGACCTGTTCATCGAAACAAGGATCGATTGAAACCAAGAAATCGATATCATCAACCCAGCCCTAGTGTCCACATAGCTGACATCTTATCTTATACACAGTCAAAGAGCATCAGAGGAGCACTTATTAAACATCACCCTTTCATTCAATGATTTCAGCCCTCAAAAACTGAAGCTTTTTGGACAAATATTTTTCAGTGCATCACTAAAGTCTGAGACAGGAATTAAATGGAGATTCAAGCGAACTGACAAAAAACTTCAAAATCCAGTTGAATTATCCAGTTGTTTACAGAAGTTCTGCTTCCATTAATAAATGTCAATGTCGAGTCAAGAGCATCTAAATATTTCAAGGCCCAACACTTGATGCAATCGCACCTATATGTATTTCATTACGGTGTAAGAGTGGAGTGTGACAGCTACAGGTCGCCAATGAATAATCTGTGCTCTCAAAGCTCTGGAGGGCTGACTGGTGTCAGTACACACACACACACACACACACACACTGCAGCTGCTACAGGCGTAACGCGGTGTGACTTTGTGAAAAGCCAGGATGTCTGTCTCTCTGAGTTATAACTATAGCTGTGTGTCGTCCTCCCCTCGAAGGGCACTAGAATACGGAGTGTGTTGAGATTGTGTTAACTGTGTGTGGTCGACCCCCGGAGAGATGTTTTAAAGAGTTCTCTCAGGAACCACTGCAGATTGAGAAGAGCAGTGAAGGGAACTCAGAAATCACAACTTTATAGAGTTTTACAAACACTGCAGCAATCATGAGACACATGCTTGGGCATGTCCAGATCACTCTTCACCCAAAAATCCAAGAAAAAAAATTAGGACATTATATTTTGCATAAGGAAATTAAGCCTTTTTTTAAATAACATAAAATAGTTTTTTTGGACATTATTTTCATGATAATTAAACACATTTCCCCTGAAAACGTACTTACTGTAATGTGTCCAGATTTTTCCCTTTTTGAGGCGTATGAAATTCTCAATTATACTAATTGATTTTTTTATAACTGTATTAGAAATTAAAGGCACTACAACCAATATAAAATAAATGAATGTTAAAAATGTATTAAAATTCAATGTAAATTTAAATAATAAATTAAGTTAGTATATAACAGAGTATATAAAATAAAAAACATGTATATATATGTGTGTGTGTGTGTGTGTGTGTATCAAAGTACATAATTTATATAAAATATATTAAAATATTATAAGTTAAATTAATAATTAAATAAAAGGATATAAATTTCAAATCAATCTATATAAATAGTAAAAAATTATATTATTATAAATTATATATACAGTATAATACATACATATATATGTGCTTAATTGTCATGAATATGTCAAATACAAAAAATGGTTTAATTTTCTTTAAGCAAAATATAATTTCTTTTTTCTCTGTAATGTGTTTATGTATTGGTTTCATTTTTATTGTTCCCTATTCTGCTTTGCCTGAATTCATTTCCCTAGTTGGTCTCCACAGTTTTTGATTAAGTTATGCACTTGTTTCTGGTTACGTTAATTATCTCTGTGTATTAGGGCTGAAACGATTAGTCGACATTGTCGACAACGTCGACAATAAAAAATTGTCGACAAATTTCTTTGTTGTCGAGTAGTCGTTTGATCTCACGTGACCTAATGTAAGGGCCTGCAATATCGCTATTTGACCGCTACGATGTGAACGCAGCATAATGAACAGGCTGCGATGTCAAGATTGCAACGCTGGAGTGTGTGTGTATTGCGCGTGTGCGCGCAGCTGCGCGCGAGAGAGAGAGAGAGGCGCGGGCGGCGCGATCGAACTGTGAGAGAGAGAGAGAGAGGCGCGGGCGGCGCGATCGAACTGTGTGTGTGAGAGAGAGAGAGGCGCGGGAGGCGCGGGCGCGATCTAACTGTGTGTGTGTGTGTGTGTGTGTGTGTGTGTGAGAGAGAGAGAGAGAGAGAGAGAGAGGCGCGATCGAACAGTGGAAACATAAAAACATACTCCGTCATTTTGTTCATAGGACATCATTCAAACAGCAAAGTGTTAACTTATATTTGTCTACACTCGCAATAAAACACAACATTGTGCTTTTGTCACACTCTAAACTCTTGTCAAACTGTAACCTACAACTGTCACCTAACCACACACACACACACACACACTCTGTTTTAAAAGCAAAACATTTATCCAACCCCATTTCAAAACAGTCTGTGGGTTCCATCTTTTGGACATTCATCATATCGTATTGGTTTTCATTTCTTGTCCTCTGAGTCGGAGCACTAATCTGTTTATTTTTAAGTTACACATTCTACATTGATTAAAAAAGAAAATCAAATGTGTTTTTATTTTATACGGAAATCAATAATTTATAATTCAGATGAGAATAAAGTTAGGGTTAATTAAAATTAAGGAAAACAAATATATTGATCTGAAATATAGCAAATTAATTTTAAATTAATTCAGGTACAATTACCAAACATATCGCAAGGTCTTTTTGTAAATAAAACTATTGTCAGTGCATTACAAATAAACTGGTTCTATGCCTTTATTAATAAAACTTATTCGAAAAATACAAGGCTTAAGATATTCATGAAAATGCCTTCTGCATTTTTGTTTTGCTTTTTTACTCCATTGAACCGAAACCGTACCGAACCGTGATGTCTGAACCGAGGTATGAACCGAACCGTGACCTCTGTGTACCATTCCACCCCTAGTTAGAATATGTATAACTCAATGTTTTAACTAATTGAAAAAGCTGAATAATTCCAAACTTACTGATTAGTAGGCAGAATAATCGGCGATTAGTCGATTAATCGTTCTAATAATCGTTAGATTAATCGATTATCAAAATAATCGTTTGTTGCAGCCCTACTGTGTATCTAAACCTTCTGTTCATTCAGTATTTCAGTGTCCGGTATCGTCAATGTTTGGCTATGAATGATATTTTGTGAGATTCTCCTGCGTGTTCCCTTTTTGGACATCTCATTAACTTCTCATTTTTGTTTCCTCCTTTGTGCGCTTTATAACAGCCACACGTTGCAGGATTGCGCTGGCTCCTCTCAGTGAACATGTCCTGTGTCCTTGCGAGTAACTTGTGAGCATCAGTAGCTGTGCTTTACTTCCTGTGATCTGTCTATCTTCATCTGATATTAAGTCACACAAGGACAGATGTAATGTTAGCGGCAGCATTCAGAACAGCTCAAGTCAGTAAAAATCACAAAATAAGCAGCGCTGCTATTACTTTCCTGAAAAAACAAAGTAAGCTCCCCTGAGCTGTGACTCCCCTGGGTCTCCCGGATTTTATTGCATGTCTTTTACCTTGTAACCATCTTGGCATTTAGCAATCGTGAAGGTTTTTTGCTGATTGTGTGCATTTAATTGTGCTGCATTTGCAATACAAACATAACATATGCATATTTCAAAAAAATGTATTACTTTATTTTATATAATCAATAAATATTAATTTGATTAATTACATTTAATAATTAAATTATATAAATTAAATGAAATTATAATTTAATGTACATTAATATATATATATATATATATATATATATATATATATATATATATATATATATATACACACACTACCGGTCAAAAGTTTTAGATCAGTAAGATTTTTTATGTTTTTAAATGAAGTCTCTTCTGCTCACCAAGGCTGCTTTATTTGATGAAAAAAAAAAAAAGACAAACAGTAATATTGTGAAATATTATGACAATTTAAAATGACTGTTTTCTATTTTAATATATTTTTAAAATGTAATTTGAAAGCTGAATTTTCAACATCATTACTCCAGTTTTCAGTGTCACATGATCCTTCAGAAATCATTCTAATATGCTGATTTTATGCTCAAAAAACATAAATGATTATTTTCAATGTTGAAAACAGTCGTGTACCATTTTTCCCCCCAAAATTCTATGATGAATAGAAAGTTCAAAAGAACAGCATTTATTTAAAATAGAATCTTTTCTAACATTATAAATGTCTTTACTGTAACTTTTGATCAATTTAACTCATCTTTGATGAATAAAAGTATTTTCTAATTTCTTTCCCCCAAAAATAAAAAATAAATTCTTACTGACCCCAAACTTTTGAATGCAGTGATTAATGTTACAAAAGCTTTCCATTTCTATTCATCAAAGAATCCTGAAATAAAAATGTAAAAAACTGTTTTCAACATGGATAATAATCATAAATGTTTCTTGAGCATCATATTATAATTAATTTCTGTAGGATCATGTGACACTGAAGACTGGAGTAATGATGCTGTAAATTCAGCTTTGATCACAGGAATAAATTACACTTCACTATATATTCACATAGAAAACCGCTGTTTTAAATTGTAATAATATTTCACAATATTACAGTTTTTTTTTTTTTTTTTTATCAAATAATTGCAGCCTTGGTGAGCAGAAGAGACTTCATTTAAAAACATAAAAAATCTTACTGATCTAAAACTTTTGACCGGTAGTGTATATATATATATATATATATATATATATATATATATATATATATATATATATATTAGGGCTATTATTTTTTACATTACAGTTATCAGAATTTTTTTCCCATTACTTTATACTTGTCATTCGCACCCTTGTCATACTTTATTATGATTATTTAATTACTATATATTATAGGCGGCTGTACATTTATATATACATATATATATATATATATATATTAGGCCTATTATTTTTTACATTACAGTTATCAGAATTTTTTTCCCATTACTTTATTATTATTATTTAATTACTATATATTATAGGCAGCTGGGACTTCACCCAGCCATTAAGGTGAGAGCGATGATCCCATCGTATTTCAGACTTTCCCATCTGGCAACCCGGTGACTACTATGAAAGACTAGTTGGCAACCATGAAAGGATGGTGACAGCAAGGAGAGACTGCTGGCATCTGGGGAAGACCAGGCAGGGGTGTGACGGCTTGCCAGGCCAAAACACATCTTCCATGAGGAGGAACCCAACACACTCGCTATGAACAAGTACGTGATCAGATACCTACAGGATGATCAACCTACAGGACGGACCATGGCAACAAACTCGGAAAGTATAAATCGGACTTTGACACAGGATGACGGTACAGCTGTGGTTTGCACATGTGGGAAAGTTTGCAAGAACACGAAAGTCCTTAAGATCCATCAGGCACAGATGGGTTGCCTGCGCCCTAGTAGTGTGTGACGGACAGGGCAACCTGGTGAGACGGAGGAGAGGCTGGGACTGGTGGCCAACCACAGTACCCAGAATCTCCAGGCACACAGCAGAGAGAGCGTGGGCAATACCACTTCAGATGTACCTCTGAGGGCAACACCAGGGCAGAGTGGGGGCACCCAACAGTAATAGCAGCACAGCCAGGAGGCTGGGAAGCAAGCAATCAACTGGCCGGCATCGTATGCAAGGAAGGATTGGGACAGATTTGACCGGGAAGTGGACGAGGTGTTGGAGCATGTTCTTGCAGGGCAAGAACCTTCCATAACGGCAAGATCTGACCATAACGGCAAGATCATTCCCAGAAGGTCGGTGGATTCTGGAAGATCTATGCAAGATCATTGCAGGTGCCAGGATGGAGTTTAAGCCAGCAAAGTCAAGTAGCATTGTGCTGAAAAAAGGACCAGTTTCGCTTCAGGATTGGAGAAGACCTCATCCCCACTGTCAGTGAGAGACCCATTAAGAGCTTGGGAAAATGGTTTAGAGCGGAACTGAATGACAGAGAGTGTGTGAAGGAGATGCTTGGGCAGGGGGAAGCTTGGATGAGAGCCTTGGATAGGAGTGGGCTACCTGGAAAACTGGAGAGCATGGTGTGCTCCTAGCATGGTGTGCTCCCAAGATTTCTTTGGCCACTGCTTATGTATGAAGTGCTGTTAACAACAGTTGAAGCCTTGGAAAGGAGGAGCGAGCGATGGAACAACCCACCGGGTAGGGATGGAACATGGGGTTAGCTGTCAAGCCCTCTGGAGGTGTTGTGGGTTAATGGACGAAACACTGTTGAAGGAGGGTACTCGCCTGATGACCTGAAGAAAGCACCTTGAGCCCACACCACAAAGCTCAGTAGGTTGGACTTGAAATGCGCAAGTTTTTAAATGCCATCGTATTTCAGATTAGATATGACAATGTCCCTGGACTGTTTTTTACTCTCAGCCTGTGACTGGACTAGACTACTTAATATCTGGCAACTTCAGAGGGATTGTAGTATGTTTAAATCAGAGATAATTCAGATGGAGCAGCTCTTCCTCGCATGTTCAGAGGAAAGAGTTGAGAAAGAGAGAGAGGTGTCAGTGCAGACGGAGTGATTTATGCTCACACGTAGACGGCTGATTTGATAATCAGTGTATTCTGCCTCCGCTGCCTCCAAACTCACTGTCAGCATTTTTATCAAATCTTTTCCTCATCCTCCCCGTTTCTTTTTTTTAATGCAGTTATTTTCCTGAGGATAACTCCTTCAATGAACAAACAAAGTAAAACAAACAAACGAGCTTTAAAGTCTCATGTCTCTCATTTTACATCTCTACGTCTCTGTATGCCTCCTTCTCTTTAGCAATCCCCATATTTACTGTTTATTTCTCAAGAGAACCACTTAGAGTGAGAGAGAGATAGAGAGAGAGATAGAGAGAGAGAGAGATGGTGTGAGGATGTCCTTGGAAAGAGTCTGTTTTCACAGATGCTAAAACATTAGCATACTCAAAGCTTTCACACTCTTCAGCAGTGTATTTTTTTAAGTGCTGGCACTATACAGCCTGTTACTATAAACACTCAGTCACTATACATCACAAAATAATAGAATAAATGAACAGAAATTGAATTATCTATCTATCTATCTATCTATCTATCTACCTACACTATACAAATCACAACATATAAATAGAAAAATGTTGGCATTATTTTGTCACTTATTGGGAGCAGTATGCTAGCTGGAGCCATTTACTTTCAGTCTTTGTGCTAAGCTAGGCTAGCGGTGGGTGCGTCAGACAGAGTTACAGCACGCACGGAGATGAGAAGGGTATGTATGGATTTATCTTACTCTGGGGGATACGGTGAATAAGTCCCAAAAAGCAGGAGTGTTCCTTTAATACCTATGCTCTTAAGCTGTAATATATATGCGCGGATGTGTGTTTCCTAATTGAGTGCAATGACTGGGAAAGAGACATAGTGAGGAAGAGTCCAGAATTTAATAATATTTTATTGCATTGTATGCTATGAAAAAAAGCAGTAAACAGTGTGCATGTGTGCAAAAAAAAGAGAACTATTGAATCATGCTAAGATCTTAATCTTTATCAGCTGTAAACATCAATCTATCCAGTTTTTGAAGACAGCATCGACGTATCCTCTGCTCTCTATGAGAGATAGATACCAATAGATAGATAGCATTGAATATCATTGAAATAGTCATTTGAATATTTGTTTGGTTCTGTTTAAAGCTCACTTGAAATTAGATATGATGTTATAGTCTATGTGCAATATATAAAGTGTGTTAAAGTGTGCAATATATTTTGAAACCCATTATGATGAATATAAATGTAACAGAAATTTAAACCTGGTAGTTCACAAACCTTATTCCTTTTTAAATATGATTGACAGCAAATGGCATCGGTTCTTATCGTTAAAAATTTGACAAAATGTCACGAGTGTCTCAAAAGTGTCACTCACAACAAGCTATCGTATGATTAAAATATTGCCTAAAAGTTCTATGGATGGCTTTTACAGAGCTTTTTTGTATGGAAAATACACTTTCCTTGAATGGAAAATGACATGAGAGTGCTCACAATTGACACAAATTTGATTATTTGCTCAAAGACTTTCAAGGCAGCAGAAAGCCAAAAATACTGAAGAAAGCATCACTTCTACACTCTTAAAAATAAAGGTTCCAAAAGGAGGTTTTCAATAAAAGAACCATTTTGGGTTCCTCAAAGAACCTTTCAGTTCTTAAAAGAAAGTGTGAAGAACATTTTATTTAGAACTCTTTTCCACTATAAAGAACCTTCTGAGCAATGGAAACATTCCATGGAACCATCAATGCCAATAAAGGAGCCTTTATTTTTAAGAATGTAAACTTCAGTCTGATTCCTCTGTCTTCTGCTGCATTTCTCCTTCCCTCCATCTCAAGCTCGGTCTTTGCGTGTTGAAGAAGCTTTGAGGAGACATTCTGTGTGTGAGTGTGTGTGTGTGCGTGTACAAGGCCGTGTTTTCTCTGTTTGTAATCTATTTTCCCCTACACGCACTTCAAAACCTAGTTTCTGCACTGAATTCCTAGCTTGGATCTCTGGCGTACACAAACACACACAGATAGACGTTTTTTTTTTGCTGCAGTCTATGTAAATTATTCACTTTCTACTGTGCAGTTAGACGCCCCACTGAAACCACACGCTGCGACATGAAGAACACATGCAGAAATACTATTCTCAAAACTACACAAATCCCCAGTGCAACCAATACATCATTAACGGTTACAGGTAAAAGAGAAGAAAAAAACAACACTTTTAACCTTTTAACACACATACACACACACTCAGTTGTGTTCGGTTGAAGGTCATCTCTAAAAGCTCTGTCTGAACTCCTCTGGGGTCTGAGCATGCAGTGACCCTGTGACCTTAATGCTTTTATCGTATGGCATTATGGGTAATGAATGGGTCTTAGGTGGGGGTTAGTTTGAAGTGAGTCTCACACATACACACACACATACAGTAGTCAAGGGGAAACTACCTAGAAACTAGTTGGCTAAGCTACTCATATTTGTAGTCATAGTTAAATTACAGTCAAGCAACTCCTTTAAAAAACAGTTAGCTGGCTACAAATAAAAAAAAAGGTAACTTATTACTTATAAAGGTTAGGGACAGGTGTGTGTGATACGGGTAAGGTTAGGGACAGATGTGTGTGATACGGGTAAGGTTAGGGACAGGTGTGTGTGATACGGGTAAGGTTAGGGACAGGTGTGTGTGATACGGATAAGGTTAGGGACAGGTGTGTGTGATACTGGTAAGGTTAGGGACAGATGTGTGTGATACGGGTAAGGTTAGGGACAGGTGTGTGTGATACGGGTAAGGTTAGGGACAGGTGTGTGTGATACGGGTAAGGTTAGGGACAGGTGTGTGTGATACGGGTAAGGTTAGGGACAGGTGTGTGTGATACTGGTAAGGTTAGGGACAGGTGTGTGTGATACGGGTAAGGTTAGGGACAGGTGTGTGTGATACTGGTAAGGTTAGGGACAGGTGTGTGTGATACGGGTAAGGTTAGGGACAGGTGTGTGTGATACTGGTAAGGTTAGGGACAGGTGTGTGTGATACTGGTAAGGTTAGGGACAGGTGTGTGTGATACGGGTAAGGTTAGGGACAGGTGTGTGTGATACTGGTAAGGTTAGGGACAGGTGTGGTGGGATGGGTCGGTTTAAGGGTGGGTTAAGGTGTAAGGGAAAGGTCAACTGTGTAATTACAAATGTAATTACATGAATGAATTACAGCTGTAATTACAATCTGGTATTTTTAAAATGTATGCATGTATGTACGCAAGTCCATTGTATCAAATGATTAATTTCAATGTTAAGTACATAGTACTTAAAGCCACTTAATATAAAGTGGGACCCAGCATTTTATTAGTCTTGAAAACATGCTATGCATGCAACACACAATATTTAATGCAGATGCTTCTTGCTACACATTTTGTGTGTTGTTGCTTTCTAAAACACAACAAAAGCATTTGCATAAACTGTCTTTTACATGCAGTTCTCTTTCAGTTCAACTAGAGAATCCACAATTAGTTAGTCAACATGTTCATTGCAGTTTCCTGAATAATCCAGTTTAAAAAACACAGTTATTTGAAGGAAACTATCGCACGCCCTGAGTACTGAGATGTCACCGCCACACTAACACAAGACACACATCATGCACTGAACACACACACTACTGAAAAATGACTTAAGTAACTGTTTGAAACTGTTAAATGGGAAAAATGTGGACAGACAGATGGAAAGATGGGAAAGAGTGTGGCTGGAGGAGGAGAGGAACGAACCAGAGTTGGAATGAGTGGGAGTTGGAAGGAATCGCGGAGGGAATACCACTCTCACTGAAGCGTGACTGAGCAGCAGAGAGAGAGAGAGAGAGAGAGAGAGAGAGAGAGAGAGAGAGAGAGAGAGAGAGAGAGAGTGTGAAAAGCAGTGCTACTGTAGAATGTAGTATTGATTCTTGTAGAATGAAACACAAAGTAATGATTAAATCAAAACGGTGTGATTATGATGATTGAGATGATTTTAGTTTGTTATTGAAACTAATACTGTAATTGAAAACTAAAACTTAAAAAAATGGTTAAAAAAATCATTCTGAAAACAAAAACAATATTGATTTTTTTTTGTTGAAATATTGCTTCTGCAACTGACTGAATTTAGATTAAGTTAAAGTACTAAAATAACTCAAAATAAAAGTATTAAAGTATTTAATAAAAATATTTAAATAAAAGCTAGTATAGGGGCTATATATATCAAAATATTAATAAATACTATGGGGTTAGGTTTAGTTGCATGTAATTATGCAAAATGTATAGTTATTATTACAGTAATTACATGTAACATGTAAAAAGACACTAAAATAAAGTGTTACCAATACTATAATAGTATATAAAAAAAGTAATAAAATAACACTGATTGAAATATGGAAGAGAAAGACACAGAAGAGCTGTACATACAAATACATTTACAATACTCAAACTATCATTTCCAATTACAGAAAACACAGATAGAATCAGACACATGCACATACTAGCATATCACACACTATTATTTTGAAATAAAGCTAATTATGATAAAGCAAAGTACTGAAAACGCCTTGAACTTGAAGAACATTGACATGATTTATGAATCACTTTTATCTTTGAAGACATCGCCAGAAGAAGGCTGTGTGAGATTTTACAAATTACATGAACAACATTCATTAAAAAAACATTAACAAATGGGGGCAGAGCTTAGAAAAAGGGTCCATCGAATCTAATCGAAATTTACTATAGCTTTTTGCTACACAACAATCACATAGCAAACAAATAAATGTTTTTTTCTCTCAGAACAGAGCACAAGATAAGCGTCGGTTTACTTCATTAGATTTCACCAACTGCTCTTTATACCTTCATCTCTTTCTGCTCTGGAGTGTCTCGCAGGGAATGAATCGCTCATAATAAATTGCAGGACATGCGTGTGTGTGTGTGTGTGTGAGAAACAGAGAGATCTAGTGCTGCTCTCATCTAATGAACAGAGGAGGAAAAAGAAGAGACAGGAGCCAGACAGAGAAAATCAGAGAATGAGAGAGTTCCTGGCTTCTGCTGAGTCTCAGTGCGGATTCATGTTTGTTTTGTTTTGTTTGATTTGCTCATCGTAAAACCGCTCACATAATCCATAACTCACAGAGACACTAAGAGAAAGACAGCGACAGCTCCAATTAGAATTCTGATTCCAATTCAAAAAGGCTTTTACGTTGTGATGTCATAGTAGAACCTTTTCAAATCTAAAAAGAACTTTCTTTAGAAAACCTAAACATGCATCTGAAGACATGAAATTTTAAAACTAAAATTTTAAATATTGTTTTGGTTAATTGAATTGAAATAAAATTATAAATATTAGGGGGAAAACTTTAAAAAATAAATGAACAAGAAATTTTGCCTTGTCAAATAACTTGGATGAAGAACTACCGTATTACTAAACTTGGAACTGAACAATGAAAACTGAAAATATAAAAACAAAATCTAATTCTAAATATTATTAAATACTAAATCTGAACCTATAAAGAAACTTCATGAACTTTTGTTATCATCGTACCTGAATCCAGTCGATTGCAGGGAGGATGAAAACGTTGTTCCGGGAATCAGGCCATAATTATTGAACAGGATTCTCAGGGTCATGGAAAACATGGAAATGACAGGGAGTTTGAATGATTTGCAGACCTGAAAAAATAAAATAAAATCATAGGAAAAAAAAAACAAGCTTGAGCTTGGAGTCAGGAAGTGGAGAATGAAGGTCAAGTTCATCCTCGAATCCCAATGGAAACACGTCTATTTTTACTGGATGTTTTTGAAGTAACAATTCAATTAAATTACCGAATTAACTAGTGGCTACATTTAAAAAAAAACGTTTATTGAACCTTTGAAAAACGTTGCATATGTGTTTTTATTGATATTTGATACATCAGTTCATACTCGAAGAGGAAAAAACACTTCATTTTATTCAGAGGCACAAACTGAGCAATAATATGCAATTTGGTGCAGATGCGGATATTTAAATGGAAGTAAGATGAAAATTCTTGTGATGTACATCAATGAGATCTTTATTACATGTAGTATAACAGATTACTTATGTAAAATGTATTTAAATATCATTCATCACTCAATATCTGCAAATAATATGTCTTAGTAAGAGGATTTTCTTCAGTTTTATGATCAAAGCTCTGTAGTTTAAAAGCATATAATGGAATGGAATACAATGAAGATTGAGAGATGAAGAAATAAACATTTTCTCAAAAGGCCTGTTGATCATATTTGAACATGATTTTACTTTATAAAAATCAGTTAAGATTTCACAGGAAAAAAAAGACGTGAACCACAACCTACAATTACACTAAAAGGCCTTTTACTTGCTAAAAAAGTTTAAACTATATCAATTGAATGACAGAACGCATGCAGTAGATGGTATGCAACAGGTTTTTCAGCAAAGTTTGATCGATCATTTAGAGGCCTTAGAAATGTGGATATCAAAGTATGATACAGTGGGCTTTATAAGGTTAAAGTGCGCTGGTGTGTGTTGAAGGGGTGGACTGGAATCCACTGCTGCTTCAGTGTATATGTAATGAGTGATTATAATCAAGGTATTAATCAATATTTTTCCTTCTAATATCAAATGAGTTGAATGACTTCTCTGGAGATTTTACTTTGTTATATAAGTTACCATTGTGATTACTGAAATGTTCTTTTCATGTATTCTCTAATAATGTCTGTATTTGATTTCTGAATGCAGTAACAGTGCTTGCTCATTTATTCCGGCTTCCAGAAATGAAATATGGACTTGTTTTGTGTTTGAGAAAGGTCTTCAACGTGTTAATACATGTAGGGGTCATTGAAGCCAATAGTTTAAGGGACCATCTCTTTGTTAAAGCCTTACTTTCCAGTTAGACTACAAAGTCGAGCTCTCCTTGAGAGAGAGAACGCATTATCTTGATGTTTTGAGACGACTCTCTGGTTTATAGTTAGAGCCTGGACAAATCCAACCTTGGAAAAGCTGTGTGTCGGTGTGTGTGTGGGTGTGTGTTAGTCTTCTGGGTTGCAGGTTAAGGAACCACTGGCATTATGGGAGATTGACTGAGTTGTTGTTCTGGACATGTTGGCGCCCAGAAACCCAAATCCTAACTTCAGGGTCTGAGTGTCAGCTGCATAATCAATGGAGATATGTCTATCTGTGTGGAAATTACTATATGTTTATCTATTTCTAAGCCAATGAGAATCATTCCACCTGTAAGCAGGGACGTATCTTAGACCTTGGAAGTGGTAAAACTGCTGTGATCTTTGTAACTGTAAGCGGGGCGGCCTATGATCTCCTGTGTGTGTCTTGAAGATGACTTCTGCTGATGAAACGGCAAACTATCTTCAGCAAAACTTTTCTTTAATTTATTATAATTCTGACTCTGGGTCTTCTAATTCAAATATCTGGTTCTTTGACTGTAGTACCCCTTACAGTGTTTTACATTCTGAGCTGATATGAAGAAAATGTGAGAGTGTGAGCGCAGCATTTGTGAGAGGTGAGGGCCAGCAGATGGTGGGAGTAATTCTGCTGTCCCAGCTGCTATAGGACACTACAGACGCATCCTTATCCCGGCAGGACCCCTGCTCAGGGGACAACCGCACATTAGACCCACACACACCACACCACACTGCAAATCCAGCCAGAGAAACATTCAAACTCATAGTCAGTTCTGAATGAGTCTCTAGACGCTTAAAGAGGTCATGACATGGACAACGGGGTTGTTCTCACTCACATCATAATCACATTAACACATGACCATTTATACATCATATATTCATTTATCATTGTTATCGGCGGTCTTTAAAGCACTAGATCACACATGCTTTTCTAAACAATAGAGAATAAAAACTTCTTTGTAAAGCTTTTAAAAGGTTCAAACGTTTGGCATTAGACTGTTATATGGCTATAAACCCTAATTGGAGCTTTTATTTTTTAAAGTCCACATGACGCCCACGGAAAGGTCTGATAAATGAAGTAACGCGTCACACTACTACACTACAGACAGCTTAAGTCAGACCACTTCAGTACACACTACACCGCATGCTGGAAGAGCTATGGTGTCGGAGAACGAGGTTAAAGGAGATGGAGGGAAGGAGAAAGAGGGGGAAAATTGTTCACAGGCGTTGGAAAAGAAAAAGCGAGAAAAAAAGAGTGTGAGAGAGATAGATGAGGGTTGGCTCAAGGTACAGGATGATGTTGTGAATATTTGATGCTGATGGATCCATGTTCACTCCAGCGGAACAAACTGGATTGAAGCTCGACAGTAACACACACACACACACACACACTGTTCTGCTCAGGTGGAAAAGTCTCATTTAGGATCAGGGCCATTTGGTCTTACACAAACGCTCATTTCTGCTTTACTGGGCCCAATCTACAGAAGCACACCTGTGTTCATTGCTCTGGATGCATTTCCACCTGTCAACACACACTCACACCTGTATTTTATGTCTCTGAAAGCGCTCAGCCCTGCTTGAGCGCAAATTATAAAGGCGGTTTGAAATGCTTAGACTGGCCTTCATACCATATTCATTCATTTCTTAATGACTTTAGCACATTAAATCATTTAAAACCACAATGTCAAACTGTCTCAAATACTTTTCCCCTGTCTTTTTTCTTGAAAGAAAGTTATTTCAGAATCAAATTCAGGCGCAAATTTACATGCACATTAATATAAAAATAAAAAAATCACATTTATGTTCACATTCAAATAAATTTAACAAATTCACATTAGAATTTAAATCAAATTCACATTCACATTAACCAGTGTCATTATTGGTACTGTAGCTAAAAATAATATTGTTTTAGTTCATTTAAAGTTAATTTGAAATAAATATCACATAACATGACATAAATAATAAGATAAAATAAGTTGAAAAACTAAAATTACTATATTTGAAATAAAATAACAAAACTGCTAAACCTTAAACTGAAATTAAAATGAAAACTAAAAAGTAAAAGCTGATTCTAAATATCATTAAATACTATAATAGTATATAAATAATATTAAAATAACATTAATCAGTCATTATTGTTAATTAAAACTAAAATTTTAAATATTGTTTTTGTTAATTGAATTGAAGCTAAAATAAAATAAATTATAAATATTAGGGGAAAAACTTAAAAAAATAAATGAACAAAAATGTTTGCCTTGGCAAATAACTTGGATGAAGAAGTATTACTAAACTTGGAAATGAACAATGAAAACTGAAAATATAAAAATAAAATCTAAATACTAAATAATACTAAAATAACAGACATTAATGTTCACAAATTCACATTCAAATGCACATCAGATCATCCAGATGGCCTGTATTACAGTGGCATGTACAAAGCTTCACAAAAATGCAAGTAATGTCAAATAATGATTCTCCATCTTTCTGTCGTTCAGGTGTAAGTGTAATCTCCACGCATCTCAGTGTGTGTATGTGGAAGGCAACTTACAGTGTCAATGTGAACACAACACGACCGGACAGGACTGTCAGCGCTGCAAAAAAGGATTCAAAGCCAAGACCTGGAAATCAGGATCATATTTACCGACACCCAACGGATCCCCCAACTCGTGTGAGTAAAATACACACACTGACAAATGGAACATATACAGGGGTTGGACAATGAAACTGAAACAGACCTCAATAATGTATTAGTAGGGTGTAGGGCCTCCTTTTGTGCCCGATACAGCGTCAATAGATCTTGGGAATGACAGATATAGAGGGATTTGGAGCCGTTTTCTGACTCGCTCAAAACATTTACATCTGGTGACTACTGTGCCGGCCATGGGAGATCAGCTTCACTTTCATGTTCATCACACCATTCTGACACAAGTTTTGCTGTGTGTATTGGTGCATTTTCAGGCTGATACACGGCACCGCCTTCAGGGTACAATGTTTGAAACATTAGGTGCACATGCTCCTCCAGAACGGTTCGGTAGTTCTTGGCAGTGACGCACACATCAAGCACAGTGGGGAATGCCGTGATATTGCAGCCCAAACCATCACTGATCCACCGCGCGCTTCAGTCCGGGTGTTGAGACTCTTTGGGGCTTCTCCACACCGTAACTCCCACAGAAAGACAGTGAAGGAGGACTCTTAGAGAACAATGCATGTTTCACATTGGCCAAGATTTCCTCTATTGGCACCATTGAAACACATTTAGCACAAGTGGCCAAAGGTTTGGCAATAGCAGCCTGACCATGAATATTGAGTGTGGAGCTCCTGACCAGGTTTTGTGGAAACAAGTTGCGCATTTAATTCTGCTGTGAGTTGGATACAATCCGGGTTAGTACCTGGTCATCCCTGTCAGACAAGCGTCCTCTTGCGTCGACAGGTACTCCTTTTAAAGGAATTTTTTTTATTGATCAGTAGTAGAGATTACTACACTGTAAAAAAAAAAAAAAGTTGGATTAACTTAAAAAAGTAAGTTACCTGGTTGCCTTAATTTTGAGTTCATTGAAATAAAAAATTTGAGTTAATACAACAAAGGAGATTGATTTAATAAATAGAAACTCAAAATATTATGTTATCTGAACTACATTAATTATCTAAGTTGATTTGACAAAATATAAAAAGTTGTGAAAACAAATCATCAATATTCATTTTTACAGTGTAGGCAGTCTGTTATGTGTTCCTATTGAACCTTCAATGTATTGTGTGTTTGCATTTACTCTCAGTAGATACTGCAAAGGAATGCAGAGAGATCAGAGAGGGGGGACTCTTCTGAAATGTATGTATGTTTATAATACCCGGGGAGGACGGAGCGGGACACCAGACCAGGTCAGAGGTCATCTAGGCAAGGGGGGCTAAAGGGGTAATAAATCTGAACTAGCAATATGGGTCCTTTGTGGAAAGTTACTGGGAGGCAGGCCTATAGGGAAACAGCAGTATAATGATGGCTCTGGTCTGTGTTCTGGGGGTCACTCGTACACGGGTCATTTCTGTGTACTGGACTGAACCTATTCTTGCAAGAATAAATACTTCTCTTTTATTTAATTTGACTCTGAGTGTCTCTTACACAGTGATGATGTTTCATGAGAATTTTTGCCACAACACAATCCACATTACACTGGATACTCTCGATACACCACAAAGACTTGCGCACCGACAATTTGCCGTCTTTTGAACTTTGATATGTCCTCCATTGTGTTGTGTGGATTGCAATATTTTATGTACAGCTGATCTATAGCTCTGCTGATTCAACGCTCTACTCTTACCGATGGAAACCAGTGAAGATTGGCCACACATATATAGATGTGAAACGCTGTATTGGTCAGTGTTTCAGTGTCATTGTCCAACCGCTGTAGATACCGTTCCACTCAGACAAACTTACTACTACTAATAATAATTCCTTACATTTATAAATTCTCATAAATCCTCAACCACCGCCAATGTGCAGCATCACCTGGATAATGCGACGGCAGCCATAATGCACCATAACTCCCATCACACACCAGTTTATTGGTGTAGAGACTGAGTAATGAACCAGTCTGTATATGGGGAGATTAGGAGGCCATGATGATTGATAGGAGCCAATGGGCAAATTCGTCCAGCATGTCGGGGTTACACCCCTTCTCTTTTTCCGAAGGACATCCTGGGATGTTTAATTAACACAGAGTCAGGACCTTCAGTTTAACGTCTCATCCCAAGGATGGATTATAATTAAAGAAAAAACATTGTTGTTCCTAGTTGCTGTACAAAATCCAATTACATCAAGTGGGCGAATATATACAGGTACACACAATAATCAGATTTGAGCAAGATTAATTCATTATATAATATTCTATTCTACAATAAAAGGAAATTCAATATCTCCGAAATCATACAGGTCTTGCATATCTAAGTCTATATCTAAGTCTATCTCATTACTTTCTGGGTTCAGAATTCCTCGACCAGAATTCCTCTGAGCTTCAGAGATCTTTACACTCCGACACACACACACACACACACACACACAGAGAGAGGGAAACCAGACGGACGGTTATCCACCAGCCTGGATCTGATTTATCCCTGAAAATGTGGACAAAACGATCAGGAGGGACTGAAATGAGAGATAAACCAAAAAGCAAGACAAAGAAAAAAAAGGCGGATAAGGGCACAGCGATAGAATGAGAAAAAGAGATAAAGCGAAAATGAACACGAATTTCATTTTTCCTCCCTTCTGTACAGTATCCAAAGGGAGATCCTTTGGAACACAACATCCCTCCATTTTACCAGCAGCTCTCATGATAAAATAATAATCTAGGGCATCACACACACACACAGATGAATTCAGCAGACTGCAGATCTCGACTCACTTCACTTACACACCCGAGCGCTGCAGAGCCTTTTAGACTTCACAGACCTGTCAGCTCACAGTAAGATCAAGACTGCTGGTGTGGCGGCCCAATTCCCAGAGAACAGAAGAGAAGCGCGCAGACGCACACCGCCATTCTGCCTTCCCAGCCTACCAAACACACTCCACCAGAAACACACACACTTCCTGAACTATTTAGAACTATATCTTTATCGTTATTCTGTAATTATCTGGCCTTGATAGACTAGCTCTGTTACAAAACCTAGTGAGCTGCCCACCTAGATGGCAAAAAGAGAATACCTGAATGCATTGGAATGAACACAGTGATTAAAATTGCTGTTTGATTATTTTTAATCTATGCATATATTTATTTAATATACTGTATGCTTATGAAATCAAAACTGACTGTTCTTATTTTTCATGGAAAGCTGCAGTGTTTACTATGAATTAATGTGTTTCATGTTTAGAGGCCTATTTCTAAATTCTGCTGCATTTGGTCAATTTTTGGGGGTAAAACCGGACAAAATATTGAATGCCTGAATGCACTGCAACAAGCATAGCATCTGATCAAAATTGCCGTTTGATTATTTGTATAATTTAGTTAATATATGCATATTTCATTTAATATTTAAATTCAAATACACATTAACATAAACATTCATTTTCATGTGTACATTCAAATTTGCATGCAAATTCATAACTAGCGATGTTATTGTTAACTTATACTAATTAATTAAAACAATTGTTCATTGTTTTTCATGTTAGTTCACAATGCATTAGCTGATGCGAACAGATTAACTTTTGCTTTAAAAATATATATATATTAGTAAGTCTTGAAATTTACAAGAACTAAGATCAATAAAGTCTATAGAAGTATTTATTAACATTAGTTCATGTTAACTAATGCAGTTAACTAATGTTAACAAATTAGATCTTACTATAAAGTGCTTTGTTAAATTTTCTTTTCTACTTAAAATTGATGGCAGCACTATTAGCCAAATAAAAAAATCTTGAATTATTTACACTTTTGCACTATATAATATGACACGAAGAATGATAACCGTAAAGATGACTATATCAGCGTCAACCAGCGGACGAAATCGTTCTGTTTATTCTAAGCTAACGCTTCAGTTTTGTCGTCTGTCACTTTAAATGCTCAAGCTCAGGATTCTGGATTCTGATTGGCTGTCAATGTTTTAATTGTTCATTGGCTGGACAAAACTATTCTGATTCTAAATGATTTTGTTCCTCTGTGCCATTATCGTCATAAGTGTGGTGTGGGCTCTGCTATTCTTTTGCATTTAGAACGGCCAATTTTTATCAGGCCATAATAGACAATAAGCTTGGATGTTATTTACGTCTAGCAACGTCTGTGATGCAGAATGTTCCAGATCAGTCACTCATGATGATCCATTTCAGTTCGGATGCTGGCTTGGAAGGCAGCTGTCTATGTAGAAAACAACTAACTAGGTTTTGGAACAAAGCTACTGACACACACACTTTCTCTCTCTCTCACTTTCAGGTTCTCAGGCGCTGGCTGGCTCTTCTTCTGGTTCCAGTAAGTACAGAACCCTTAAGAAACAAGAGGATGGCTCTTTCATCCGCTCTCTCTCTGATATGTCAGTCATCCCTCGCTCTCTCTTTCTTCGTTGTCTCTGTGCTCCATCCCTCGTTATGTCTTCTTCATTTTTCATGGGCCGCCCGTCCCGTGGCTTTCATCATCGTCAAATCACCGAATCTAGCCGCAATTCAGCCTAACATCAGAGAGCAGGAGGAAGAAAGATGAAGGGAGATACAGAGGAAGGAACATAGAGAGACGCAGGAAAGATGACGTGATTCCTTAAGGGTTCAAAGAGAATAAGAGAAATTGTAGATTTACTCTGAGGACACGCCTACATCATTACATGCACTAAACACACACACACACACACAGAATCTCAGCCAACATCTAAGAAGGGATTTCCCACAAAACAACAGTACAGTTGGTGGTTTGCTCTCAGAAACACCCCTGCAGAAATTCACCATGATAACCATAATAAAATAAAAGTTTTTGTTAATTGAAATAAAGTAAAATATTAGATGAAAAACTTCTACTTACACTTATTTTATTTCAGTTAGTTAAGGCACTAAACTGAATAAAAAAAGCATTAAAAATTACATTACAAAAGCACATAACAAAATTAATAAAAAAATGAAAACAAAGGCTAAATCAAAATATTACAAATATATTATAAAAGTGTATACATAATACTAAAAAACAGTGGAAATTACTAGATTATATTAATGATCTATTATTTATATTCTAGCTATATATGCTTAATTATACATTTTAACTATATTTTAATCATTTAAAAGCTTAATTTTTTTATTAAATGTGAGACAATTGTTGTCAATATAGTAAGAAATTACAGGACAAAATTACAGGACAAAAAACAAACAAATAAAAAAAGAAAGCTTCCTATGTTTATAGTGGTTTACAGTAGTAACAATAACTATAACTAACTAACTATGATATATTTTAACTATGATAAACAAATGTTTCTTAGCGATATCTCTACAGTTGCTTTCCTCCATGACAACAGTTGCTACTTTAAGTATTCAGCATTGTCTTTCAGATTAGACGGCCATTGTGTGTGAAGGTATCTAACACATTTACAGGATCTCGAAGCACTCATAACTCCAGAACGGTTTACAAAATACATGTGATTTAACTCCGTCAGAAAGTTTTCTCAAACTGGCTTGATTTATGCGTTGTGGCGAAGCATTTTTCAAGGAATGCTGAGTAGATCCTGTCGCCGTAACGTTAGTCTAATTTTAAAGCTGTCTGTGTTCCTGCAGAAAAGCACTTAGTGGAAGTGGAGCCCGGGACTCCGTGATGTCAGGAATTTAAGAGCGTTTGTGTAACGTCGTAAAGCTTTAAACTGCCTTCCAGCGACATGACGCTGGTGCATCTGAGCTGCCATTCAGGAAAATGAAGTATGGGAATCAACAGGAAATGATGTCACTGGAGCCACATTAGAATTTAGAATGCAGTCCTGACACTCTTAAATTCACTGTGACGTGATGGAATTCCATTTTTAAAAAGCAGCTTAACAGACAGTGTGTGTGTTTTTGTGTAAGGCAACTAACTACACGTGTGTGTGTGTGTGTGTGTGTGTGTGTGGCAGCATATGGCCTAGAGAAATCAAACTCATAGATCATGTCCGTGTTTTTTCTCCCCTGTAGTCTAAAGGTCTACAGGTCTCCCACACAGGGGGAACAACACACACACACACACACACACACACACTAACACAAACACAAACACAAACACTGGGTCAAATGTGCAAGAAGATGGGGAGATGATATGTAGGCCAGGGTATGTGTTGTAACCTATAGTTCATTGTAAATGATCCACATGACACAGGTTCCCGTTAACGGTTGTATTTTGTTAAAAGAAAAGCAGAAACCAGAACAGAATGACGTATAGCATATATTCACCTCCATCGAATGCAAGGCTCGGGGAAACCCCAAAACATAGGTCTTGTAAAAAGTGTTTAGTTCACTTGCTTAAAAATTTTTAGTAAACCCGTTGACTTAAAATTTGGAGCATTAAGTAAATAAACATAATGCTTAATTGACAAAATTAAGTTATGTGAACTTGACAATTCCACATTACTTAATTTTTTCGATTAAGCTTGAAGTTTAAGACAACAGGTTTCCTCAATTTTTTTAAGTTAAGTCGACTGATCACTATTTACAGTGTAACAAACAGCCACACCATTACAGTGTGTGTTAATTTTAATGTAGGATGAATGTCCTTCTGCACACGCACGCACGCACGCACACACACAGGGATTATACAGGGTCAGTGTGTGTGTTCAGACAGGGATTACGAGGTCAGAGCGGCGAGTCTGATCCTCTGGATGCTGGTTGGTCAGTTGGGCAATAGCCACAAACCAGTACACACAAGCACCACAGGAAATGACAGGAAGACATTCTCTCTTTCATTTAGGAAAATTAGCATAATTCAAAACAAACATTAATTAAAGCGAATGACGTGCATTTAAGGAGTCAAAGTTCCAACATTACATCTTAAAAATACATAGGTCAGTATTTGTTTTGTTTACTATACTGTTCAAAAGTTTGGGATCAGTATGAATTTTTGGAAAGAAATTAATAATTTTTATATGGCAAGGACGTATAAAATTAATAAAAAATACAAGAATCTGCAGCACAACTGTTTTCAGTATGTTTTCAATAAACATGATCATGTGACACTGAAGACTGGAGTAATGATGCTGAAAATTCAGCTTTGATCTCAGGAATAAATTAGTTTAACATATATTCAAACAGAAAACCTTTTTTTTTTTAATCAAATAGAATTTCACAATATTACTGTTTTCACTGTATTTTTAATCAAATAAATGCAGCCTTGGTGAGCAGAAGAGACTTATTTCAAAAACATAAAAAATCTTACTGACCCCAAACTTTTGAACAGTAGTGTATATGGTCAGAAGCCAGAGATAAAGAAGGAATAATCCGCACTTGACAGCATAAAATGAGAGTGTGTCTGTCTGCGGTTCTTCTGTTGCTGTGTAGTTTCAGATCAATTCCTGCAGGTGTTGTTTTCAAATGCGTATTCATTTGCTATTGTTCGTCTTTAATGCCAACAGTGACTGACACTTCAGCTGAAGATTTCACTACAGCTATAACAGAATCACCAGCTTTCAACACAGGTGGGACAGGGTGACCCTCAAAGGCTCCCGTAGTTGTATAGCAACAAAGTAGGAAAAAAGCTAGAAATGATGCATGGCATCTGCATAGACTGTAGAGATTCAGATCTAGAAACCTAGTTACATTACCCAAGTGTACAAATAAAATAATTTAGCTAAAAACAACTGAGAATTAAAACCTACTAATTAGATTCACTTTTCATCTATTATTATTATTAATAATATTCATATTCATATTATTATTATTATTATTATTATTATTATGAATTATTACACTATATAATGTTTTATGAAATCTTTTATGTATGAGGTGGGAGAAAAAAAGATGCTGGATTAATACACATCTAGATTAATATATTATGAAATATAAGGTACTTTACATAGACTATACTAGTTGCTGCGTTACTAGCAGAGCTTAATGATGATGTAATGTGCCTTAATCCAACGGTGCGCCATCTGCAACTCCACGAGTGCACAAACACACATGCACAAACACATGCATACTGACAATCTGCAATAAATCGCAACTTCACAATCTAACAGCATCTCACTTAAGAGCTCTGCTATTATACGTGTGCTCTGGTCAGATCAACTGATGACGCACTGAATATGTTCCAAATTACCATGCTTTCTGCAGACTGGCAAACGGGAATACATTTTATCTGAAATAAAATAATACAAATATAAAATCACTGTATGTGTTTTAAGAATGTGTTACATACTGCATACCATTTTCTTTAAAAATAGTAGGCAATTTCAGGGTTGTGCGACATTCAGAACTGAATTGGAAATTACTTAAATTCTCAGTCAATTATTGAATTTGAATTGATGTAGAAAACAAGAATGTAATGCATTTCAAATTTGAAAGTAATTTTAATTGCAAAAAAAGCAAAGACATTGCAAATGTTAAAAAGTAGTTTAAACGTTTTTGAAAAAGGTTTTAAAAGCCTTTAAGTTTGAATGTTTACTGAGGCCTTGTGGATAGATAGACAATAAATGCAAATTAATAAATGGAGAAAATGGAACACTTCATTTAGCAGAATGAACGTGTAGAATTACTTTTAATTGCAATTCCTCTTCCTGTGATTGCAGTTTGGCTTCCTGTGGGGTGTCACAGTTCAACTGAAATTAATTTTTATGAATTGACGGAGTCGATCGTTCAATTCTGAATTTTGCACAACCTTGGCCAGTATACACTGCACAGTAAGCAGTACGCTTGTATTCCATTCTGAATATTTTAACACACAGATTGAACATGGAATGAATTCATAACTGCCTCTGCAGTGCAGAATGGAATTACACTTGACACTTGAAAGCAACTGCAAGAACCGAACTACAAGATTTAAAATGCAAGAGGTTTTGTTAAGCTCAGCACTTTGTATGTTTGCACGTATTCCATGCTGACTCTGGTTTCTCTAACCCGTTTCTATTACACTCCCCCTCAAATCCCATTAGATGCTCCTTCAGTGCACGTAGATACTGCAAACCATGTCCCACCAGCTAAAATAGAGCCCAAGGCACTTTATACCACTACAGAAGCCCCGCCCCCTGCCACACCCCCTTTTCATATTCTCACTGAGGACACGCCCCACAAAGCCACACCCCTAGAGGAGGGGCCTGTTCACAGACATATAGAGAGCACAGGTAAGGGCACTACTGTGTGTGTGTGTGTGTGTGCTAGTGTTACTACTCTGTTATAGAAGCATCTTTCAAAGACTTGTATTGGCAGTCAAAGCATTGTAGCCAAGCCAAGAGCTCAGCGACTCTGCTGCCAGTAAGTCATCTACTCAAACTTACCCCTAGAGGATTGTGGGTAACGGCTCCAAAGCACGTGCACAGTGGGAAATCAATGCTCAATTAGACAGTGTTTTCCTCTGTCAAAATATAGAGTGACTTTGCATCTTTCAGCACAATGCGGATTAGGGCAGCCTGTGAATATATAAAACAAAGAACCACCACACACACACACACACTCATTGATCGAAGCACACATACGCACCCGAGGAATGAATACTGCATGACGTTTAACGAGTGAGCGAGAACTCCAGCTCGAGCTCAGATCAGAAAACGTCAAGCTGCCATGAAAAAATGGAGGGAGGAATAAACCGCTCAGCTGAGACGTGAGACAGAGCAGCTCCTCGGATGGATTTAATAAAGGTGGAGATCTTTGAGATTCCCAGTGGCATACCGCATACGTGTGTTGATGAAATTACAGCATGGTCGTTGTGTACACGCAGGAGTGTTTGTGTACCTCAACACCGATTTGTCGTTCGAGATTAATTACAGTTTGGTTTGTCTGTTTAACGTCTTGTATCACTTTTCATGTATTTTATTACTCCCTTGCAACCACATAGCAATCACTCAGAAGTGCAGCCACTACTGAAGCTACATTCAAATTAAGAATCACATCGATGAAGCTCACAAGCAAAACCACTGAAAAGAAACTGTAGTTGCACTCCATTACACAGCTGATTCATTCTATGAAATGCAAAAAGAAAACAAATTTGTAAAAGTAAAAGTGTAAGTGATAATGGGACAGTGAGATAAAAATAATTCCTTGTCACCTCCTAAGCTGTGATAATATTTTTAAACCACATGCCATACAACACTGCACAAGCCTAAGGCAAAAGTTACTGGGAAACAGAAGGTGAAAAAGAAAGAGACACAAATAAAAGCCTTTTATTTGTGCTTCTTTCTTAAAGAGATTTTGGGGGAATAAAAGTAATTCATGAAAAATTATCCATTCAGTTTATTTTACATACTAAGTCAATATATATATATATATATATATATATATAATAAGTTTATGTAAAATAAACTGAATGGATAATTTTTCATGAATTATTTTTATTTCCCAAAAATCTCTTATTTACTAAACCTGTTCTGGCTGGTGAATGGATGAGATTCTGCCTTGTGTAGTACTTTCAAAGGAACCAGTAGAGATACCTGTACACACTGGCAAAAAAGCTGACAATGCGAATGAACACAAAAAAGAAGAAGGTAACATGTCATTTAAATTTCATTGAGACATAATGTGATTAAAATTAAGTAATTCTATGTTTTCAAAGCCCTGTAAAGCCAAAATGACATTTCCCTCTTTCTGATAAACTGCAGTATCTCACAGACATAATCCCCAAACCAAGCACCCAGGACAAAACATGATTCCCGTTGAAAAAGATAGGGCACACCACAGAGAATCTGAGAAACAGACTGTGGAAGGTATCGTTAGGCGTCCAATTAAGTTCTAGTATCGTGGGAAATGTGGTTTCACATATCCCTAATTTGTGGTTGACAATGAAAAGTGTAGTAGAGACCACAGAGTTTGTGGTCTGTGGTTGCTATAGATTAAATGTATAGTGTGAAAGTCTTACGATTGATGTACAGGTTATTTCTGGCTATGTGCTGGCTGTTAGTAGAGCACAACACAGCGTGTTTGTGTGTATGAACCAACATTGTGATTATTCGAATGATTGCTCCCAAGCAATCCCTACAGCACCACCAGTGGATGATTCTGGGAAGGGTGAGGAGATTTCTGAGAACAAAGAGAATACTTCTGGGAAACACAAAGTAATTGAAGAAGAAGTAAAGAGAGTGGAGAGTGTTCTGGAGCATAGCAGACACAGGGAAAAAACTGGTATGAAGAATCTCAATGTGTTTTTTACTCCACTGTTTATCTGCTGTATGTGTTCAATCTCTGAATCATCTTATTAGTCACCAGTGCACCTGAACCTGCTGAATCAGAGCCAGAGTCTGTCGAGTCAATGCTAGAATCAAAGGAGTCAATTCCAGAGCCTGTCAAGCCAGTATCGGAATTACATGAGACAATGTATAAACCTCATGGTCATTATTCAATACCTGAATCTCATGAACCAACACAGCAATCACATGAGTCAATACAGAAAAATAAAGAGCCAGCACCAGAATCTCATGAGCTAATAGTAAAACATCATCAGCCAATAGGGAATCCTCATGGGCCAATTGTGAATCCTCATGAGTTAATGCATAAGCCTCATGAGCCAATAGTGAATCCTCATGGGCCAGTAGTGAATCCTCATGGGCCAGTAGTGAATCCTCATGGGCCAGTAGTGAATCCTCATGGGCCAGTAGTGAATCCTCATGAGCCAGTAGTGAATCCTCACGAGTCAATGCATAAGCCTCATGAGCCAATAGTGAATCCTCATGGGCCAATAGTGAATCCACATGGGCCAGTAGTGAATCCTCATGGGCCAGTAGTGAATCCTCATGAGTCAATGCATAAGCCTCATGAGCCAGTAGTGAATCCTCATGAGTCAATGCATAAGCCTCATGAGCCAATAGTGAATCCTCATGGGCCAGTAGTGAATCCTCATGGGCCAGTAGTAAATCCTCATGGGCCAGTAGTGAATCCTCATGGGCCAGTAGTGAATCCTCATGAGTCAATGCATAAGCCTCATGAGCCAGTAGTGAATCCTCATGAGTCAATGCATAATCCTCATGGGCCAGTAGTGAATCCTCATGAGTCAATGCATAAGCCTCATGAGCCAATAGTGAATCCTCATGAGTCAATGCATAAGCCTCATGGGCCAGTAGTGAATCCTCATGAGCCAGTAGTGAATCCTCACGAGTCAATGCATAAGCCTCATGAGCCAATAGTGAATCCTCATGGGCCAATAGTGAATCCACATGGGCCAGTAGTGAATCCTCATGGGCCAGTAGTGAATCCTCATGAGTCAATGCATAAGCCTCATGAGCCAGTAGTGAATCCTCATGAGTCAATGCATAAGCCTCATGAGCCAATAGTGAATCCTCATGGGCCAGTAGTGAATCCTCATGGGCCAGTAGTAAATCCTCATGGGCCAGTAGTGAATCCTCATGGGCCAGTAGTGAATCCTCATGAGTCAATGCATAATCCTCATGATTCAGTAGTGAATCCTCTTGGGCCAGTTGTGAATCCTCATGGGCCAGTAGTGAATCCTCATGAGTCGATGCATAAACCTCATGAGTCAGTAGTGAATCCTCATGAGTCAGTAGTGAATACTCATGGGCTAGTAGTGAATCCTCATGAGTCGATGCATAAACCTCATGAGCCAGTAGTGAATCCTCATGGGCCAGTAGTGAATCCTCATGAGTCGATGCATAAACCTCATGAGCCAGTAGTGAATCCTCATGAGTCAATGCATAAACCTCATGAGCCAATAGTGAATCCTCATGAGTCAATGCATAAACCCAATGAGCCAGTAGTGAATCCTCACGAGTCAATGCATAAACCTCATGAGCCAGTAGTGAATCCTCATGAATTAATGCATAAACCTCATGGGCCAGTAGTGAATCCTCATGAGTCAATGCATAAACCTCATGGGCCAGTAGTGAATCCTCATGAGCCAGTAGTGAATCCTCGTGAGTCAATGCATAAGCCTCATGAGCCAGTAGTGAATCCTCATGGGCCAGTAGTGAATCCTCATGAGCCAGTAGTGAATCCTCATGAGTCAATGCATAAGCCTCATGAGCCAGTAGTGAATCCTCATGGGCCAGTAGTGAATCCTCATGGGCCAGTAGTGAATCCTCATGGGCCAGTGGTGAATCCTCATGAGTCAATGCATAAACCTCATGAGCCAGTAGTGAATCCTCATGGGCCAGTAGTGAATCCTCATGGGCCAGTAGTGAATCCTCATGGGCCAGTAGTGAGTCCTCATGAGTCGATGCATAAACCTCATGGGCCAGTAGTGAATCCTCATGGGCCAGTAGTGAATCCTCATGGGCCAGTAGTGAGTCCTCATGAGTCGATGCATAAACCTCATGGGCCAGTCGTGAATCCTCATGGGCCAGTCGTGAATCCTCATGGGCCAGTAGTGAATCCTCATGGGCCAGTAGTGAATCCTCATGAGTCAATGCATAAACCTCATGGGCCAGTAGTGAATCCTCATGGGCCAGTAGTGAATCCTCATGAGTCAATGCATAAACCTCATGGGCCAGTAGTGAATCCTCATGGGCCAGTAGTGAATCCTCATGGGCCAGTAGTGAGTCCTCATGAGTCGATGCATAAACCTCATGGGCCAGTAGTGAATCCTCATGGGCCAGTAGTGAATCCTCATGAGTCAATGCATAAACCTCATGGACACATACCTATTGAGCCAAAAGTGGAGTCTCATGAGCCAATACACGAATCTGTGCTGCCAAACCCAGAGTCTAAGCCAAAACCAGAATCTATCCTACCAATGCTGCACTCTGTCAGGCCAATAAAGCAGTCTTTATGGCCAATATCGGAATCTGCTGAATCAAAAGTAGAGATGGTTTCATCAATACACGTGCCACATGAAGAGGAGGAGAAGGAAGGGTCTCATAAACAGACAGATGTTGAAGGTATGGCTCAGCTGGTAGTTTCAGCCTATAGTATAAAATCTAGACTTGATTTAGAATTCATTAGAACTCAATGGAAAGTGGTTTTGAGTCTCTTGAATGGTAAATTACATTAAATTCAAACATTATTAATTGATCTGTGGATTGCTCAGTCTTTCTCTTTGCTCGTCTAGAGCCACACAAACACTCAAAAGAGGGAGAAGGAAAGCACACCCATAAGTGGGAGAGAGAAGAAAAAATGGAAGACAAAGATGAAGAGAATAAAAAAGGTAGAGTGAGGTAGAGAAGGAGTGCATTGTAAGTAGTGAAGTCTATAACTGCATGTGCATAGTCATTAGAACCAACATAAACAATAAACTGTATTAGCTTCTGTAGTTTTTAGTTTAGTAAACATGCTTAGTAGTGAGTTTTTGGTCCTGTTAAATGTCATAACAATTCCGTTCTGCATTAGACAACTCATCCCTCCTGTAACCGGACTGATAGCTGCAGATTTGCTTGCCGTAGACTCGATCGCAGTGTTTCTAGATGAACATGTAAAATACAAATTTTCATTTCCCGAAGCTCTTCTGAAGTTCTTACTAACTGGAGGGCAACAGACTGTCCAGCTAAAAGGCATCATATATGACGACTTTAAAGGTGAGGAAGACATGATAATGAGATGAGAAAGCGAAACCAGAGATCTCAAAGTACAACATCACAGTATTTACAAGCACGAGGGAATGTTACATAACACATTACAGTGTGTATAAGTGAAAAGGAACAGGAAGGTTCTAGATTCTACTTTTCCCTTCTATTCATAAACACTGTAATGTCACGTTGAGAGTTCAAAAACTGAGTTTGATGATGTTTCTCAACGTGTCACTTCCTGTCTCCTTTCTAACTTCCATCAACCCCTTCATCCCTGCTTTTCTCTATTATTTGTGACATGTAAGGTAAGTGTGTTGTGTGTAACTTATTTATATTTAATTGATTTGCCTGTTCCTATGTGTTGAGACAGGCTCTGTACTGAGTTCTTGCTCTCGGCCCCTTTTAAAGTGTGCATAAATATTTGAAGACACTTCAGAAGTGATGCTAAATTCTGAAGTAGCAAAAAATTCATAAAGTTAATTAATTGGTCTGGTAAATATGCATTTAAACATGCATTTGTAAAAGTTTACTGTAATATGAAATATCATTAGATTACAGTTGTGCCTTTGATATACAAAAACAGACATATAGAGCAAGTGCAACATTAGATTTAGCTATACAAGTTTAATTATTGGCCAAGTTTAAATGCTGATGAAATGTCCAAACACATTAAAATCTTACTTTGATCCTGTTTGGAGTTGACAAAAGTTCTTTCACATGATTCACATCAGTGTTGCCCAATACCCTGACCTCTGTGAAGCACGCATCAAGCTACATTATCCCCAGCTCAAGCTTTGTAATGTAACACTTAGGCCTGGTTTCACAGACAGGGTTTAGATTAAGCCAGGATTAGACCTTAGTTCAATTAGGACCTTTAAGTAGCTTTTATAAACATGCCTTAGAAAAAAAAACATTACTGGTGTGCATCTTGAGAAAAAACAATGACACTGACATATTTTAAGGTATGTCAGTGTAAGTTGCATTCAGTTAAAACAGCTCAAACATGTATTTTAGTCTGGGACTAGGCTTTAGCCTTGTCTGTGATACTGGGGGTTAAAGTTTCAATTATTGACCCTGATTGCCGCTGATTTTTATGGTGTAGCAAATCAAAATCAAATAAAAAAACAGATGGAAGAAATACTGAACCAGTAACATCGGAGGTAGAACATGATATTTGAAAAAAAAAATTGGTGAGACCATTTTTTTATTACTTTTTATGATATTTTAACATGTAATTTATTCCAGTGATCAAAGCTGAATTTTCAGCATCATTACTCCAGTCTTCAGTGTCACATGATCCTACAGAAATCATTCTAATATGATGATTTGCTGCTCAAGACACTATTATTATCAATGTTGAAAACAGTTGAGCTGCTTCATATTTTTGTGGAAACAAAAAAAAATTTTTTTCAGGATTCTTTGATGAATAGAATGTTTAAAAGAAGATAATTTATTTGAAATAGAACAATAGAGATCAATTTGATGCATCCTTGCTGAAAAAAGTGTACTCTAGCTACCTACTAACATGGAGGTCAAAGTGCGTTGAAAGGACACTCTCAATGAGCATGCGAAAGGCACTGATTCAGGTTCTCGAAAAGGGGCTACACTGAACGTAGATTGTTAACGCATTGCACACTGATTCTCTATGAGTGACAGAAAGACATGAGAGAAGGATACAGGACAGGTGTGAATGGGAACTGGGAGAAGCCAAGCAGTTTGACAAAAAGATCTGCTTCAGAAGACGAGGAAACAGCTGTTTTAGAGAAAACATCTGTCATCAGATTTCCCAACATCCCTAGAGCACATACACACACACACTCACGTGCATGCGGAGTGGGCAAGACTCCCGTAAGAGTGTGTGAGATATCGCCCTGTCAGCAACACACACACACGCACACAAATCTTCATTTCAGCTGTCAGTGCTGTGGGTGGGTGCAGCAGGAAAGACACAAAGTGACGCAAAAAAAAAAAGAAGAGTCGATAGCTTTTTATCGATTCAGCATCGAGATTGATGTAGTTTGTAGATGTACTCTACCTCTAATCATTTTTTTAAATCATCATGCTTATGATGTCATGAGCTTATTAACATATGACCACCCACATTTAGATATCAACACCTTGAACTTGAACGACATTCTTAAAAACGACATCTTAAAAACCAGCATATTTCTTTACTTTTCTCTCTTTTAACTCTTCTTTACTTTAATCTAGAGTTGCTGACTTTGCCTTTTTCTCTCTCCCTCTCAGATTGTGAATGTAATGGACACTCGAATCGTTGCAGTTACATCGACTTCCTGAACATAGTCACGTGTGTGAGCTGCAAACACAACACGCGTGGTCAGAACTGCGAGCACTGTCGCATGGGCTTCTTCAAAAACAACTCTGCGGAGCCCGATGACGAGAATGTATGTATCGGTGAGTAACAGTGTGCATTTTTATAACTAGAATACTATGCATGAATTTGAGCATGAATCTAAGAGAGGCAAAATAGATGATTGGATGATGTCAGTATCAACGCCAAGGTCATGGGTTCCATTCCCAGACAAAATGTATATGTTGAATGCAATGTACACTCAAAAAAATAACTCTTTAAATGAACACAAAAAAAAATCATGGAAAGGATTTCCACATGATTAACTTGCTTTATTTCAGCATTATGCAATTCTGTTATTCCAATTTAATGTACTTACGTTGGGTCAACTTAATTCATTAAGGTTGATTCAACTTATTTACTATGGTTGGGCACAGCCTAATTTAATAGTGTCAGTGAATTTAAAAAGGCTCCCTGATATGATTCAGGTATTCAAATTCATATATTCTTTCATCCAATTCAATATAATTTATCTTAGAGTCACACTAATAAATGTCTAGACTATAGCCAACTATTAACTACCAATAGCACTTTATTGCATCTTTATTTATAAAGATTCATCAGCCAAAGCATTTGTTGTCAGTATTTCTGAATCAAGCTCCACTCTTCTCCACAATGGTAACCCACTGTAATTTAAATGGTTCAATAATTGCAATGTAATTGAACATTAAACACAATTGCACACTATCAAGTCTTCCCCTTTTCTCATTTTCTCAAAAAAACATAAAATAACACTTCATTTTAACATTTATTCTCTGTTAATTCAACCATATGCAAAGCATGCTGGGAACTAACAAGCACCACCCAGTTTCAGTTAATGCAACACAAATCAATCATGTAAACCCAACACAAATGGATTAAGTAAACTTAAATTTTACATATTTAAGCAGATTGAACAACCAAATTAAGTTCGGGCAAAATGGCAGTTGGCTCGCACTATACTGCCCCCCTCTGGATGTAAGAATTTTTTACTTAACATAAATGGTTTGTGTTTAGGCAACACATTAAGATTTTGTACTGTTAAGTTGAGACATAATTACGTTGACCTTAATAGAAAAAAACATTTAAAGTAAAAAAACACAATTATTATAAGTAAACTAAATATAAATATATTATGTAAAGTGCACAACCTTCCTAGTTAATTTTTTTGAGTTATAACTTATAAGTTGCTTTGGATAAAAACATCTGACAAATGCCAAATGTAAATGTAAACTTAAAACAAATATCAATTACAATCATTCTGTCCTTTGATC
The DNA here is from genome assembly GCA_031834385.1 of Semotilus atromaculatus. NCBI lineage: Eukaryota > Metazoa > Chordata > Actinopteri > Cypriniformes > Leuciscidae > Semotilus > Semotilus atromaculatus. Next base: position 3,153,850 of record JAULUF010000053.1, on the reverse strand, counting down.
AAACTAAAATCGCTGCACGTGATAAACTCCTACGTCTGAATTATCTAGTCATATTTTTGTCTCAAATACACAAATCCTCAAACTCAAACACAAACAATGGACAACCTGACAAAAGCTGAGACGTGCAAGAATGAATGCACCTATATAACATTTATACAAAATATATGATTTATGCTTGGTATCTCACAAATAATGAATTCATTTTCTTTAAGCAAACCAGACCAAACAAGTCATTAGCTTTACACTAGCTGACTATAATTGGGTCCAGTGATTTTCATAGCTGAAAACGCAGGCGCAATCACGGCATCCAGTCATAAAAATGGCATTTACAGTACAACATAAAATGTCACGGAATTCAGCGAAAAAGTAGAGCTGTACAAATAATCAAATCCCGAAATGGAACTAAATTTGGGAAAAAATAGAACTTATTTCAGTGGGCCCTGCTGTTAGTTGTTGTAAATCACCTTAATATATTTGCAGTGCAGCAGTCATTCATTGTCATCTACTGCGAAGTCAGCCATCCTTGAAGAAATTACAATATTTACAATTATAATACACAAAATTACAATATTTATGACTCTACTAAGTAAAACGTTAACTTTTTTCCCCCAGTTTTAGACACTAAAAGCAATTCATAAAAAAAATACTCTAACACCCTGTCTACACCTGGTAATAAGATGCATTTTGGTCGATTGGATTAGAAGCAGACAACACTGAATACAGGTGTAAACGGGGTCTAAACCGTTTTGGGCTTATTCGCTTTCAACCACTTCCAGAGCTAGTCGAAAACGCATTTGGATTGAGCCAAGTTTGGATTGAAGACGTAAAATGTACCATTCCTGATTTCTAACCGCACTCACTCCGTTCGACGTGGCCTTTGGGCGTTCAGAGCAGAAACGAAAGCCGATGCTCTCCGTATGTTTTTCCGTCGTCTCCAGGCACATTCATATGTAAATTTGTGTGAGCTTATTTTGTCCATTATATCGAAAGATCTGAAAAAGGCCATACATTGAACCACTCAGAGACCATACCGTCGAAGAAAGTTGTTAAAAAGTGGACAAAAGAGACGTATTAAAACACCAGGTGTAATGGGAATGTGTCTCCCTCGTCTACCTGTGATCCGATCGACCAAAACGCATCTAAATACCAGGAGTAAAGAGTAAATCTTTAAAGAGACCCAGTGTGGACTTCACTGAAGTGTGCATCAGGGAAATCCAACAGCAAGGAATCTGCCAGGAAATGCCTCTAATTGAAACAAAAAAAGACATATTGGATAAAAATACTTGGGATTTAATCAGGAGAAAGTAATACAAAGACAACTGAATGAGGGAAGAAAGAGAAAATGCACTGGACGCCACAGTCAACCAAAGTTAAACTGCAACATTATCTTCCTGGGAGCGTCATATTAGAGAATCCCAGCGGTCCTCAAATAAACTTCCAGAAATAAACCCGGATGTCGCAGCTCTTAAATCAGCAGCTCTGCTTCCAAGCGGACGCTGAGAGTACCAGGACGGAGAAGAGAGTCCATCTGCCACACGAGGAGGCAGGGCGCGGGGTAAATGAAAGCGTGCTGGGAAGTCAGCACAAATACACTCGCCCTCATCGGGTGTGTGCCAGGTGCCAACATGGCACAGGGTCAACACCAAGATCTCCACGAGGAGAACATTTACCTCATCCTGAGCTCACAATAGCACTAGCAATAGTCTATTGTGTCTATTTTCAGGAGTTCTCACAGAAGTGCAGTAATTTGCTCTAACAAAGTTGGCTGCAAGCCGATGCAATATACTGTTGTGTATCAAAATATCAGCGGATAGATTCTAAAAATATTAAAAACATTCTTTACAGCTGACTGTAACAGTGACATAATACATTCGATCTTAAAAAAAATTGTAAACTGCATTTAACTGCATAGGCTACTTCTAAAGCATCTGTTAATCTTTAACATTTACTAATGTATTATTAAAATAAATTTTTTTATCTAACATGAACAGTTGTAGTTCCTAACGTTAACAAATATCAATAAACACTGTAACAAATGTAATGATAGTTAATGTATTAACTAATGAAACCTTATTGTAAAGTTGTGATTCAAAAATTCAAAGATCAAAAATTGTGTGATTAACAATATTTATAAATGAATAATATACTAATATATTAGCAATGTAATGGAGTGCTGCAGTGAAGATGTATTTTTGTAGGCCAACCCAAAAATTTGCATCACCCTGATTCCCTTGACAAAACCCAGTGGGATTTTTCCATTGGCTTTTGAATTTTGCAGAGAATAACCTCCATGACCAACAAAAGTTCATGATTCTTACATGTTTTGGACTTTTTTGAATTTTGAAGCCTTAAAGGGATAGTTCACCCCAAAATGAAAATTCTGTCAGTAATTACTCGCCCTCATGTTGTTCCAACCTCGTAAGACTTTCGTTCATCTTCAGAACACAAATTAAGATATTTTTGATGAAATCTGAGAGTCGTCTCACTCCTTCATAGGCTGCGAGGTAATTTCATCTGCCGACCCAGAAAAGTTAGTAAAGACATCGTTAAAATAGTCCAAGTGACTACAGTGACTCAACCTTATGTTTATTAATCGACGAGAATACTTTTTGTGCGCAAAAAACAAACATAAATAATTACTTTATTCAACTATTGATGTTCTTCCGTGTGGGCCTCGAGTGAGTTCATGAGCGCAGACGGGTCTCGATGTAGTGTTTAAAATGGTTCTAAAGTGTGCATTTCCTGGATCTACGAATCGTGAGAAATCAACGATAAAACGTAAAAGTGCCTTACCAATGCCGCTAAGTGAATGGCTTACCTTTCACACTTTAAATGATCCTGAGCATCATGTTCTCAGTTCTCACGCATGAACTCGTGAACTCAATCGAGGCCCACACGGAAGAACATTAATAGTTTAATAAAGTCATTATTTTTGTGTTTATTCACGCACAAAAAGTATTCTCGTCGCTTGAAAAACTTAAGGTTGAGCCACTGTAGTCACTTGGACTATTTTAACGATGTCTTTACTAACTTTTCTGGGTCGGCAGATGAAATTACCTCGCAGCCTATGAAGGAGTGAGACAACTCTCAGATTTCATCAAAAATATTTTAATTAGTGTTCAGAAGATGAACGAAAGTCTTACGGGGTTGGAACAACATGAGGGCGAGTAATTACTGACAGAATTAAAATTTTGGGGTGAACTAACCCTTTAATACAATTGGCAAAGGCTATAAATGAACTAACTTACGCAACTTCATGCAACAACTCTTTCAGTCTTTATTTAGAAAATATTTTCCCTGAAAGTTTGAGTTTGTAAAGCTGTGAAAGCAAACTAGTGAGTAGATGAGTTTACATGTTCGGCTGATAACGTTTAATCCTACTGGTAATGATGACATTATGGTGCCAATCATGTGCATTGAACTAACCTGCTTTCTGACACATCAAAAAAAAAAAAAAAAAAGCATGCATATTTTTAGCTTATTTTCTAAATACAAAAAGCAAATACAGAAAATGCAAACACAGCTTAAGAATGCACTAAGATTCCATTTTTATGAATAAATATAATGGACCCAAGTGCATGCCAAATGCACGCAAATATTTATTCAGAGCAAACAAACTTGGGTGGGGAATTAAATTAAACCTGCCAATCAACTAAAACCATCAAGCCATTTTGACACTCAACAATTAGTCATTAACACATTTTCAGAAATAAGTGTGACTAACACTCTCTAATTCTTTTCAGAGTGTAACTGTAATACGATGGGTTCAGTGCACGACCGCTGTAACGGTACCGGCTTCTGTCAGTGTAAAGAGGGCTCAACCGGAGTCAAATGTGATGAATGTCTCCCCGGTTACTATTGGAAACCGGGCTGTGTCCGTAAGTATCTTCCCAATCAGACTTCATTCAACTCTCCCATCTAATTAACTAATCAATGTCAACGTGTGCAATCGCCTTTCCATTCTCCTCGGCCAATTTCAGCTTTAAATCAGATATTAACTGGCACAAGACTTCAGTTTCCTGAAGCCAACTGAAATAAAAGTAACAGTTTAAATAATTACTAGTTCTAGCTTGCAGTCATTAGTCTTTACACTGTGGAGTTAAAGCAGAGTTAATTCTACTTCAGAATGGCTGAGAAATGAGAAAGATGCTTTAATGGTGTAGTTACGCCAACTACCACCAGGGGTTAACCATGCAAACCAGTCAAACCACTAGTATACTACACTATAAAAAAAATTGTTTTAATAATTTTTTCTTCTGTCAAATCAACTTGGATAATTTATGTGGTTCAGATAACATAATATTTTGAGTTTCTGTTTATACAATGGAGATTGGTTTAATTTCAATGACCTTAAAAGAACAATATTTTTTTCCAGTGTATATGCTGCTTGAGATGCGGCTTCTGTGCCATCTTTGCAGTGTAAAAGATGTCCTGGTATTGCACACCCCTCACAAACAGAATGATTATTGTTGCAGTTTTTAACCACTGGGCTGTACTTTTAATAAAGGTTCTTTAATGGCATCCATCTTTCTTAAAAATACCTCTAACATCCATCACAATCAAAATAAAGGTTCAAAAAGAGGGATTTCTCAGCAATGCCATATAAGAACCATTTTGTTCCCCCAACTAACCTTTTTTTCCCACTACAATGAACCTTTTTTTGTGTAATAAAAAGATTCTATGGATGTTAAAGATTCTTTGTGGAGCCACAGATGCCAATAAAGAACCTTTATATTTTAGAGTGTGGAATCTTTCCATTGCACAGAAGGTTCTTTATAGCGGAAAAAAAGGTTCTTTAGATTATTCAAATGTTTTTCACACTAATAAAACATTCTTTTAAGAAAGAAACAGTTGACTGAAGGTTTTTTGGGGGAATTTTTATATTATTTTATGGCATTGCTGCAAAAACCTCTGGTTACTTTATTTCAATAGACCACTTTAGACATTCTACTAACTCTCATTAGAGTATTAGTAGACTGTTAGGTTAGCGTCGGGTTAGTAGAATCAGTTGACAAGTATGCAAAGTTACTTATAGCTAGTAGATTGATTACCAAACTTTATTTTTAAGAGTGTAGTGACAAAAAAATTGTAAGGCTAATGATTCAAACATTGGAATTGGTGTTGTGTGGGGTGTGGTCTCATAACGAAGAGGGCTGGATTGATCTGATTTGACAGGAGGCTGTCCTATTATCACAATAGATTATACTGGTGTATTATGGGTTTGGCTTGCATTCCCGCTATCTGCACATTCTAAGAAGCCCTTGTTTATTGGAAACTGGTTTGTGGGGTAATGATCACATTTGTACCTGGATTCCCATGGTGATTTTAGAACCCCTGCGCACAGCGTTTTCCCTGTGATCCATCTTTAAGATGAAACTGGCCCGCGGCCAGAACCGCTAGCTCTGCGAGGAGACAGAACAGGGGAGAATCCATTAGGGACACACTTCCGGAGCTGGATTAGTCATTTTCTTCAAATAGATTTATTTTGTTTTAGGGTTAAGTGGATCTGCATGCAGCCAGTATTTACTGGTTCTAGTAAATGCACTGGATAAGCTGTTTGGTTAATAATATCTAAATATTATTGGCTAATAAAAGTTTTCACATGGTTTAGACAAGTCTTTTTAGAGCTTTTTGTATTACAATTATAAAATATCATGCGCTGTAAAAACATACTTGTGGCTTTCTAGTTCTACTTAAAAATTCAATGCGTTTCTTGACGTTTTCTTTGTAATTAATATTAAAATTTACTTGCAATTTCTGGGAGAAAACTGTTTCTACACCAAGTTTTATTTAGTGTGACTTTCAGCAATGCAAAAAAAGAATATGCCCATTTAACCCTTCACTTACAGTCTTTTTTATAGGATATGTTCAGAATGACATACTTAATTCTGTGCCATATACACTATAAACTGACTACTATTTCTTAAAAAAATATTTAATGTAATGACTTCAAATAGTAATAGAGTGCATTAGTGGCCAGCCACTTTTTCAGCGGCCTTGCTTCCGGAAGTAATTTTCACAGTCTTCATTAGGGAGTTATAAGCCATCAACCGAACCAACCAGCTATGAGGTGAATCACATCATTACACACTTTGATTTGAAGCAAAAAGGTATTTAAAAATCAGGCAAAAGACAAAGGTACAAGACTTTATGGATTTAATGAGTGAAAGAACTACATCCCAAGAGCAATATGAATTACACAAATAAAAAATGATCTATAAATATAAAACTGATCCATATATGCACATCATTTTGTGCAATTTGTTTAGATTCTTTGATTGATAGAGATTTCTTTGCAGAATTATGGGTTATGTTGTTTTTCACCTGGAATTCCACTGTTAAATATGTTTATTTTATTTTATATAATACAGGCTGATGGCTTATACAAAAGCATATACAATCGATTAACAACTTCGTTGCTCACAGTTCATCTGTCTTTAAAGGTTTATGAGTTATTATTCAGAATCAATTCCCCTGTGGAGAAAATGAATGGGATTTTTACTTCCTGAAACTGTCCTGTTCTGTGCTACATTGTTGTCACATGATCTGATCACATGCATGTTTACTTCCATATCCTCTTCATTTTTTAGCATTTTTAATTTAATTCGGTGTAAAATGAGTCAAGAGATTAAAACTACAACAATATTACTTACCCTCAACTCAACCTTTCATTTTGCAGTGTGACGAATTAATGGTGTTGCATTCTGGGAAACGGTGCTCAGCACTGTGCGCTCTGGTCGTATTGTAGTAGTAGTAGGTCATCCCAGGTATTCCAGGCAAATGAGAAAAATCTGAAAAATTATGCTGTATGCTATTCAGAATAGTCAATAGCAATAGTCATGCTCCTCTTTATCATTTTCTGTACTTTCTCTCTCTCTCTCTCTCACGCACACTCATTGTTCACTGCGGAGACAGTTTGGGGTCAGGTGTGTAGCACCTGCTCTCATTAGTACCCAGACTCCTGCGACCCGTTGTGGCTTTTTAATGACACCAGACGCCCATGTTAAATAGGACACAGATACAAGCCACCAAGAAAATGATCGTGTGTGAGTGTGAGACTACACTACCAATAAAAATAACTAATTAAGAAGCTAATTTTGGAAAGAAGCCTCCTCTGCTCACCAAGGTCCTCACATGATCCTTCAGAAATCATTCTAATATGCTGATTGGCTGCTCAAGAAACATTTCTGATTATTATCAATGTTGATATTTTTTGTGGAAACCATGATAAAAAAACAAATCAGGATTCTTTTGATGAATAGAAAGTTTAAAAGAACAGCATTTATTTGAAACAGAAATTTTTACTTTCAGTCTTTACTGCCACTTCTGGTCAATTGAATGCATCTTAATAAAATTATTAACTCTTGAATGGTAGTGCATCACAGATCCCCCACAAAAATATTAAGTTGCAAAAACAGTTTTCAACATTGTTTGAAATGTTTCTTGAGCATCAAATCATCACATTAGAATGATTTCTGAAGGATCATGTGACACTGAAGACTGGAGTAATGATGCTGAAAATACAGATTTGATCACAGGAATAAATTACATTTTTGAGTTGTTTTCGATCGTAATAATATTTCCCAATATTACTGTTTTTACAGTGTGCATTTGCAAAATGATATAAAAAAAAGAATGTTGTACATTAACTGTTCCTCTACGTTCTCCACAGCGAACGTGTGTGACGAGGAGTTGCTCTTGTGCCAGAACGGGGGGACGTGTGTTCAGAATCAGCGCTGCAGCTGTCCGCCTGACTTTAAGGGTGTTTTGTGCCAACAGTCGCGCTGCGAAGGAGGCAAAAAGTGCAACCGTGCCAGCTCTCTCTCTCTGAGCCTGGCACTTCTGCTCTGCCCGCTCCTCGCCACCCTGCTGAGCTCCACCGCCTCCTGAGAGACTCCTGCTTCTCCCATCGCCCTCTAAAGGGGCAGAACGACAAACGAGACTCTGTTAGAGCTGGAAATCAATGGAACTCAAAATGTGCGCCTCACGTATACGTTGAGGACGAGTAATACCAAAAACACACACACACAGACACACAAAATCAACAAGTTTATTGTGCAATAGCTGCGAAATTCAATACTTACCCCACTTCCTTCACTCTGATTGGCTCAATGTAGGGGCGTGTCCTCACAGTGATCGAGACTGCAGCTTGTCTTCACAGACAGACAGGAAAGGTCCGGCTTCACGGTTTTTTTACTCTCCCTCGCTGCAGTTTGTAACGTTCAGATGTATGTAACGAGCGCTCACTGTTATCCGCTAAAAAGCAAAGAGTATGAATATTATTGTGATATTTGACTATTAAGATTTTAGGCACTGTACCGATGGTTGTTATAGGAATGTTTGTCGCCACAGTTAGAGATCATTGATATTTATGAAGTATTCAGGACACGAACACACGCTATCCAACTTGTAAGAAATGATATCTAATCTAATCAAATGGAATTATTATAAACCCACATTATTTGACTATTTTTGGTAGAGAATATTTTTGGTTTGGATCTAAGAAGCAAAAAGGTTTTATTATACACTGTAAACTTTACAGCACACAAAGCTATTATATTACAAGAATCTATAACGTAGAGTTTACACTGTACACTTTACAGTCAGGTATTACAGAGGATGAATTTACGCACTAGATGTACCAAGCAGAATTTATTAAATGGCAAACTCTGTACTGAAATGTACAGGATGGGGTTTATTACACTGTAAACTTTAAGGTTAACAGATTTTCAAAACTAAAAGAACTGAATGAAATTTTATGACACTGTAAACATTACAGTAAATGTGACTGTTACTTGGCCACGTCTGAACTGTTTCTGTGTCGGTCATTTCTTCGCATTTTGTAACAATACACACACAGTTTCATACTGTTTTTGACCAATGACCTCATTTACAGGTATTTGCCGCTTATTTTCATCTTCAGACAATCTGGCCAAAAAATATAGTTGTATCCTTTCCAACTCATTTAATTAGCTCATAACAGTTGTTATCAAATCTTTTAGCTTCTCCCTAATAGTGGTATGGCCTGTTTTGAAACATTTATCTTATGTTGAAGGCCAAAGAAGAGATTACTAGTAGAAGTTTATGGCAAGTTCAGCTTGAGGTTGCAACCGAGTTATTTTCATAATATCATATTGTTTTGATATTGTCCTATCTGCACCGGGAAAAAAAAGATTGTAGAAACAACTGAAGTAAATTTCAGTTAACAAATGATTTAAAAGAATCAGTAAGTAACATAATGAATTAAACGTGACATTTTGAAGAATAAAGACTGAAGACTGATCGGCTACAGATTTCTGTGATTTCAAAAACCAACTAAAACCACAAAACACCAAAGAATCCATCAAATAAATTGCTAATACTTACTGGTGTTTGTGATGTAGTTTTCTCTCCAAAATGATGGCGCTTCCTAGAGGCGTAGGTTTGATTTTGAGATTGGTGGGGACATCCCGGAAGCTGAGGATTCAGGAAATGAAATGAATATGATAATGAATTAAGGTTTTTACATTGACCTTAATATTTTAATTAATTAATTTTGTAATGTTACAGGTATAACAAATAATGACAAGGAGGCAGTTTAACAGACTTATTAACTTTACTCCGTCCATAGTGTAATGCAATAATGTTACGAACCTAATAGTCCAATCATTTTATGAAAAAAGAAATTGCAACAGAAGCAAACTCAACTGATTTTGTATCCTCAACATGTCCTGAGTAAGGAAAAAAAAAGCCCTGAAGAATCCCATTCGGGGAAAGTTTAGAAAAAGACCCAAATATAGCCTATTCATTCTTTTTCTCACGTGAGTAGAGTAAACATTTTAACCTTTAGATATCACCATGAAAATTACTGAGTTGATTACTTACATCAAGACAAACAAAAAATGCATTACAAGTTTTTGAAATTGTTTGTTAACATAGACAAACGGTGCATAATCTAATTACGTATGTGCTAATTTGCATAAATACCCAAACAGATCTAAACATTGGGTATAGCAGGTGAAAGTGTCTTGGTGAATCTTGTTGACACCTTACAGTAAAATACTTAATGTTAAGGTCTGAATGGAACCCATTTTTGATCCAGCCACTTTTTATTTTACCTACCTTTTGTCTTGTTTCAGTCCCAAACCCCATCTCTGCAATATAAATTAATAAAGGCTGGTTTCTAAAGTACTTCTTCCTGCCTCCATGTATTAATGTTCATGGGTAGCCTGAATGGGTTCCATTCAGACCTTAACATTAAGTATTTTACTGTAAGGTGTCAACAAGATTCACCAAGACACTTTCACCTGCTATACCCAATGTTTAGATCTGTTTGGGTATTTATGCAAATTAGCACATACGTAATTAGATTATGCACCGTTTGTCTATGTTAACAAACAATTTCAAAAACTTGTAATGCATTTTTTGTTTGTCTTGATGTAAGTAATCAACTCAGTAATTTTCATGGTGATATCTAAAGGTTAAAATGTTTACTCTACTCACGTGAGAAAAAGAATGAATAGGCTATATTTGGGTCTTTTTCTAAACTTTCCCCGAATGGGATTCTTCAGGGCTTTTTTTTTCCTTACTCAGGACATGTTGAGGATACAAAATCAGTTGAGTTTGCTTCTGTTGCAATTTGTTCAAGGTTGACCCCCATTTTGGCTTAAAATGACTGGACTATAAGGGACATGTGTTTGGTTTGTGTTCCTTTTTCTCTCTCAGGTAACGTTAGTAGGCCTACTTCATTTTTACATTTTCAAAAAACATCACTTAGATAACTTATATGCGGTTTTCCTCATGTGGATAAAAAATCATTGATTTTTGAAAAATCAAAAATCATAAGGACAAGGATTTCAGATATTGCCATCAATGTGGGCCATTTTGCCCCCATAAGGGTTTACCAGGACATACAGAGACACACACACACACACACAGTTTAGGTTTGCTACTTATCCCGCGATTGTAGGCTACATTGAAAAAACTGCACTGTCCCAGAATCAATATGTGACGCGATTTGTCCAGTATTTTTGTTCACAGAGCTGTTGATTTCTCCCTCACGTACCGCTTTAGGTTTCAGAGGAACTTTGTCGCTTCTCACAAGTTAGAAAGTAAAGCCAATCGGTTTAGCGATGTAGTTCGCGTGGACATTTTTCACAGAACGCTCTTGTAAGAGTGGTTTTATATATAAGCATATTTAAATGTAGGCCTATATATAAAATTGGTTTTATATATAAATATATTTTTTATTTTTGATCGAAATTATTGCTAGGGACAAATCATTGGTAATTGTATATTGGTAGAGACCTATTTTTTACAGTCTATGGTAGAGACACGTCCCTAGCGTCCCTACTAAATTCTACGCCCCTGGGATAATGTCATTAAAGGTGGGGTATGTGATTCTCTTTTTTATCATTTTTTTCAAAATCACTTGAAATCCTATTCATAACCCACTTACAGCCACTGAGTTAGAAGCACTGAAATGAAAATTAAGCAATTTAATCCTCTGTGGAGAGGGCAGGACTCGAAAAACTCCAGCCAATCATTTCCAAGACCACCTAGAATCATTGGACAGTAAGTCCGTCAATCAAACGGTCGTACCATACCCCCCTCCCCCCATCCCCCTCACGCGAATCAGGGCCAGCGTTGGAGGAAAGAAGGTAGGACCATTTGAGTTGTGTATTTTCAAAATCTGCCGGCCGTTTTGCGAATCACATACCCCACCTTTAAGGAAATGGCTTTTGCTAGTTAAAATTATTTTACAAAAGACTGCGTTCACATCATGGAAAGTGATATTGAGGAAACTATATCGTATAAATGGTTAAAATTTTGTTGTTAATTGTCAGTTTATCATTTTACAAATTAGTGCAGCATCTTGGACATGACAAAATTTGTAACATGCATTTAAACCGACAAATAAAACTACTTAAAAATCACTTAATTATTGCGACTACATGTAGCCTAGTAATATGATTTCCATCTTTAAATAATTGTGAGTTTATTAATTCATCCAGTATATTAAAACATGATAACAGTGACCCAATCCAATCTTCTACTTGGTCTTATTACAGTCGTAGAGGAACCCAGAGAGAATTTTATATTTACTTTGGTCGGTCATCTGGCTTTATGAAATATCTGAAAATAACATCCGAGCCAGTGAGACAACAAACAGGATGCTGCACCAATAATGTAAAATTACAACAAAAGCAAGATTCCAGAGGCCTTGCTGACCCGGCATCTCTCTGACAAGAGAAAAATGCTGCGTCACGTCACAGTAGCAAAGTGTCTTGCACCTGACCTGAGAGGATCAACCTTTTACCTTAGTCAGCGAGCATTGATTAGCCTACCTGCTTCCTCAGAATAATCAATACCAAAATGTTTCCTTATGAGTCCAAAGCTTCCTTCTGACCACCTTCAGGTAGAAACATGATTAAGATGATGAGTCGGGCATATACTGCAAACAATTCTGAAAAGCTTTCAGAATCAGTATCACATCATTAAGCCTCCACCTGGAACACACAAGTGGAACATTATATGATTCTGGTTCTCTCTGACCATAGCAAACACATTTCTGTATCATGGTTCCACCATAATGCCTTCTAAAAACACTAATGCAACAAAATTCCACAAGACAAGACTGAATACAACTGACTAGACAACAATTTGTTCTTCTATGAAGGTTTGAATTGGGTTGTAGATTTTGCTGCAGAAATCTGTAAATCTTTCTACTGAGGTTTGTGAGCAGATTATGTGGGCCTACACAGACCTTTAAAAAGTGTAATATATGGAGTTGTTTGGGCTGAAAACTGGGGCATGACAAAGAGGTGTAAACCTAGAAGCGTTACGCCCTCTAGTGGTGAAAGAGACACTGCACATTTGACCGCGGTGTTACCTTCAATTTAAAAAGGGATTCTCTCATGAGGTTGTCTTTGTTGTTCCACATGGTTCAAATCCATACGCTGGTGAGAAAATATGACAATGTAAAATATAAGCTGACTGCAAAAACAAACTATATCTTGTTAAGGAGAACATGACTCGATAACAATCGTAATTTTTCACAAACTAATTAGTCTTAGTAACTTAATTTGTAGTGAACTAAAAGTGCCTCACCTCAGAAACTCGCGCCAAATCCTGACAGTCTTCGTGTAGCGCGCGCTTTGGCTGTTCTAAACCATACTTTCGACGGAAAGTTAATAGTTCAAGTAATTGCTCCAAATTACATCAAGTAAAAAAAAATCTTATTTAGGTGTCGTGTTACAATTTAACCGTGTAAATCGACAGCCCACGATTTAGACGAATCGCAAGTGAAAAGTAGGCCTATTGGATTTCGCCAAATGGTGATTATCGAATCGGTACAATGATTTTTCACTAGTTTTATTATAAATAAAGTGGAAAGCACGTCTATATTGTGTGACAGACTAACTGTACCTTGATATTAGTAATAATACTATTACATACAGAATTTGTGTATGATCATTAGTATGTTGTCATATGGAATAAGCCACTGGAAACCATGCACTGAATCTCTGGGTGAATTCTCTGGGGGACTCAGACTCGCCTACCATGATATGATTTAGTGAATCACTCACATCACTTAAGCAGTTTTTCAAGAATAGTTTCAGTGCTTCAGAAATCAATTGGTGCAGAGATAAATAAAAATATAAAATATCCAAAAGTAAATACACAAAAAACAAAAAGAACTTTTTTTTTTAATTTCCTGTCTACAAAAAGTGCATCTGTACAAAACAAAGTCCTCTTCATACACTTTTGTAAAACTGGTCACACAAAAGATAAAACTCAAGAAAAACACCACAGTTGCAGGTCGATCTCAGTCTCCAGATACCTGGCTAGCATACTTCAACTGTACAATTTCAAACTTTTAACTAATTTACAACTCAAACACATGACAGTTTACATTTGGAAATTAAAATGTAAAGGTTCAAATTGACTCAATCAAATATAATCCAGGTTTAACTGAAAAGACCTACTCACCCCATGCAATATGTTAAAAGTCAGTATAAAACAACCAGTGAAACAAATGGCACTGCATTCATGCACAACACACTTGCATAGCAAATCCATCCCTGCAACAAACCTTAAATCAAAGCTACATTCAAATAAGTGACAAACTATACATAATGATACACCAAAAGTGTTTTTTTTTGTTTTTTTTTAAGCAAGTCCAACATCTTAAGAAAGTGCAATTATTGCATTAATATATATTTTTGGAAGACAAGCACAAGGCCCAAAAAACCAAAATCTGTTGTAAGGAACAAAACATCCCTCATGAGTAAAATAGCTATATTCAATGCGTTTAGCAGCAAGTGATGATTTGGAGGAGTCCAAGATTAGGCAAGCACTGCCATGAAACTAAATCGTCAAGCTAATTGCCTTTGTCTGAGAGAGTTATCACAGACCCTTTGTGAGCTTTCAAAACATGAAGAAGAGGACATGAGGAAAAACATCTCTCTCAATGTATTTCTTAAGCTTTAATGAAAAATAAAAACCGGGAGAATTAATTTATCTCCTATATCGTCTTGGCGGTGGGGAACCGCGGTGTTTTGAAGAGTGTCTGGAAAAGTGGCCAGTACTTTGAGAGTCAGCGTCATATGAATTAGCGCTGTGCGTTGGGAGACGTGGCGCTGGTAAGCCCCGCCTGCCCTGTCCCTGTTCTCTGATTGGCTGCCGCTCTGGAAACCGTGGGTCTGTGGGCCTGTCATTTATCCGTGGGTCTTTAGGGCACTCCAAAGGTATTAGACGTGGCATAGGTTGCTGTGCCTGAACGCTGCCCATGTCACGGTTGGAGCATGGCACAGGGTCTATTTCCATAGGAGAGTCCATAACAGGTGAGGTCACAGTGCTTGATCGCCCAACAGGGGGATGAGAGAGACTGCGAGTCGGCGGATCACGTTTAAGAATCTTCTTGACGTCACTTTCAAAATCTCTTTGCATGGTTTTGATTATAGTTTCCCGTCTCCCAGCGTCCTCAATCAACTCTCCCCAATCCCTTTGTTCCTGCAGAAATGCATGGATTTCATTAAAAGCACACAACAGCACCTCTTCTGGTGGGTCAAGACAAGCCAGTGTATAAATCTGTACGTTACCCTGAGTGTGCGTAGATGTCCCAGTATGAAGAGACTAAATTTGGCTCTGGTAATGGTTACGTTCATCCTCTGCCGATTTCCAACAAACCTTAAGAAATGTTTCTGGTTCAAACATTGCAACATGAATATTTCTGTAGGTCACAATGATATTGCACACACACTTACCCGATGGAACCCATTTCACTGCTGGCTCTCACACAAGACACAATGATGCAGTCCATTTCTCTGCCCTGAAAGCCATCAACAGTATCTACTTCCACCCTAAAAGACAGTTACGCATGTACATTAAACTACATCAATTGTAATTTAGTTGTGTGTTAAAGTATATATTTCCAAGAGTATTTTTAAACATTTCATTGTACAAATATTTTTAAAAAAAAAAAAAAAAATTGGTTTTCACTCACTGAAGTTGCCTATTGATGCCTGAACCCCTAACGGCATCCAGTATCCGTTGTTTCTGGGCGTTGTAGGGCGTTATGACACCCACTCGCACTGACTGCTTCTCGGCCAGAAGCTTCAACAGCAGCAAGACCAAACTGACCTCTTTGGGGTTGATAAATGAACTGACCAATGGAGAAACACAGTAAGTTAAGTGTTCAGACAGAGACACAAGAAGCAGTAACATCCCACCCACAATCCTCTATTTCTTACTCTCTCTCCTTCATCTCTCTCCCATCCGTCACGTCAAACACTTTGTAGGGCTTGAAGGGCCAGCTGAAGGAACAGCGTTTCTGGGCGGTCTCGCTGTGGGACAAAAGTACATGAACCAGAAGCCCACATTTCTACTTGAGCAAATGTTACTTTTTGCTACATCTCGCAATGCAGATGAACTGACAAATACTGGCCAAATATATTTCTGATTTTTTTTTAAAATTAAATTTCAGGTTGGGATTTATTTAATAGTAATGGAATTAAGAGGTTTTTGGCACAACTAAAGTGCCCCTTTGTGTGTGTAAATAATTAATATTGTTAGCAAAAAGTGTTTTCTTTGTTGCATTTTTAAAATCTTGAAAAATGAAAAAGTACACCTCTATTATTGACAGTTATACTGAATAATCCTATAAAATCACACCATCACTAAATAATAGGGGTAGGTTTCACCAACAACTTAGCAATATTGGTTAGATTCCATATCGATTGAATTGTGATATTGTGATGCATGGCAAATAAAGTGAGACACACCCTGCATGTCCACAAAAGAGAACAAGTCGACAGGATTGGTTTCTAAATTTTGTGCAGCACACTTCACCTTTGATAAAGCATGAGAATAACTGGAGTGCCTTTTCACATCGCTCTTGGTGAATACACTTATCTGTGACTTATGTTGCTTTCTTCATTGTATTCTCAGTATGAATAGGCCCTCACAGCAAAGTGGGAGTCACACGCAAATTAGATGGCAACATCCATGTCGCTGGATCACGTTTCTTGAGGTCTGCAGGGTCCCAGTTTAGTTTGCAGTTAGCAGCTCATTGTGTTGAGCACTCACCACAAGCACGGTCCTTTCAATGACCTTAGGAGTTTTAAATCAGACTCGGTCATAATCCACTGCTCCTGATAATACTGCCTGCACTGTCCCTTCCTACACATTATAAACATAGTGAGAGTCTGATTTCAGAGCATTCTTATCTCTCTCCCTCCCTACAAATGCCGTGTGTAATTTTTCCAAAACAAAGATGTGTGCATACCAGTCGTTCTTAAGAGCACTGTTGTAGATGTACTTGGAGGGGAATTCACAGATCTCAGGGTGCATGCGGTACTGCACGCTGAGGAGGAAGATGGGAGAGAGTTGTGGGTTTGATGGATGAAGATTTTTGCATAATCTTGCCATAAGAGACTGATCATAGCCAAACTCCTTTGCTTTCTGTTCAAACACACACAAACAAACAAGTTTTCATATCTTGCAGAAAATGCAAAGACCAAAATAAAGTTTTTCTGCAGATTTAATTTACTGCCATTTATATTGAAATGCCATAAGTTAGAACAAAGCAAAGCTTAAAAAAAAAAAAGTATGGGTTTAAATTTGTATGCCGTAATACAAATGCTATGCAGCAAATATAGTGGGTTACCTGGGAGACAACGGTTGGTGGAAGCTGGTTGGGATCACCAACAAGGATTATGGAAGGACTTCGGTAAAGCATGGGAATCAGAGTCTCAGTTTCTTTAGCCTGACTAGCCTACAAATGTGCAAAGACAAACAAAGTGGCAATGAAATGTATTGGTTAGGAGTATTAGTACGTTTATAATTATATAAACCTTATATTCAGTAAATTAACCATGATAAATATGCACCATGACAAGAGCCAAATAAAATGTATGATATTAAAAATGATATAGTCTTGATTGTTTTGTTGTACTAGTGGTAAGCGATTCACTTTACTGGAGATGTCAATAGATGGTAGGAGTACTTAGAATCTTTAGTATTTGAACCAAATAAAACCGAACAACGGAAAACAAACACATTTAATGGAACCACAAAACTATAAGAGATTTTAGCACCTCATCGATGATGACACAGTTAAATGGTTCATGTCCCAGTCGACGGAATGCATTCTCGAGGAGAATACTTCCACTGGTGCTGAGCGTGCAGCAGATCACATTAGCATTCTGCAGCACAAATGCTTGACTCTCTTGTCGCCTACTGCGACTCTAAGAAAAATACAAGAGATATATGTTTGCTTGTAGTAATATTAAGAATAAGTATTGTGAAACATGAATGCTAAATAGCGTGATTTTTTTTTTCTTACCTCTTTCATCTGCCGACTTAGTCCTTCTCTCTCTTTCAGAAGCTGTCTCTTCCTCTCCATCGACTTCTTGAACTGTGATCCAAGCCATGAAGTTACAGAAATTTAAGACAGCATTAAAATAAAAGTGTATAAATCAGTACGAGATCATTTCATTCAGAACATAGTCTATATTCTTTGTCTTTTAGAAAATCGCGTAATAATTTTCGTGGAGGATGCATTACATCAGTTGAATCCTTTGGTGTCCTTGCACATCGCTGGGAGAGATTGTCAATATCCTGGTCCAGTTGCTCTTTCCGCCTTTGTACGTCAACTTCTGCAGTTTGCTGGGCTCGCTCTACACACAGACACAGCTTATAAAATTATAATTTATGTTAATTAAGTTTATGCATATGCAGGTGGTGTTAAAGCATAAATGTGTCTCTCACGTGCTCTAGCTTTAGTCTGGTGGTCGAGGCTGTAAGGTTTGAGTGATTTCGAGATAGTTCTTTCATTTCCCAATCTTACCAGGTTTATGTCACCACAGTTACCTGTACAGAAATGTGTTCTGTCATATACTTTAATGTGACAGCTGAAAAAAGCATGCATGCCATATACTGTCAATGCATGTGCAAGCCTGGAAACCTTGAGGAGCGTTGAGGTTTCTGCATTTTTCTTTAAAGATCACAATGACTTTCTTCATCAGACTATCGATGGCAGCGTTAGAGGGTGCACAGAGAAGAACACGTTTCCGTCGAGTCTTGGAGTGAAGGTTCCCCACAGAAGCACTGTTATTACCCTAAACAGAAAACCACACACACACTCAGCAAATATGTCCCTTGAAAGTTGCAGTATGGTTAGGGTGTCCTTGTGAGCATGCACAGTATGCATGGATAAATAAATACCGAAGACAGTAGTTGGTACAATAAGCCACCAATGGTTTTACTCTTTCCAGTTCCTGGAGGACCATGAATAAGGAGAAATTTTGGGGTCTTCTGCGGTCTCTGTATCATGGCAAGACCACAGGATATTGCTCTTGCCTGGTCCCTGTTGTACTCCTGGAATACAAAGAGAAAGATAGAGGAAAGACAGAGCACATTATAAAAAGGAAAGTTAGAACATAATCAACCTATTAGATTTCACCTATTGGACTTACACATGCATCACTCTAAAAGGTACTAAAGCTCAAGAATAGTTGTCTAGGGTTTAATTTTGGCCCAATACATAGTAAAGTAGTACGAAAATTCAGAAGAAAATGCTTACAACTATTTGTCCCCTTTATCTGACACACCCAGTTCAGTTCATGGAGATCTCTATTTAATACACCTGATTCAAATCATTACTTCTTTAGTAAAGGAGACATAAAAAAAGTGCAATGCTGTAAGTTCTGGGATAAAGATTAGGAACCACCACTGCTTCAGATAAACCCAAACTCACTAGTGCTTCCAGGTCCGGTGGGCTATGCAAAGTGTGTGTGAAATAAGACACATGTGGAGCAAGAACAGGACGCAACATTGGTCCATTTTGCAGCAAACATAGTGCACGAAACTCCCGGAATATGCTGATCAAAGATCCAATAACTTCACAGCGCACAGGTTGGGCATTCACCGAAGACACATTACCACGGGTCTGAATAGTCAAGTTTAGCGTTGACATGGAACCTGAGGAAAGACAGAGTAATGAGACCGTGCACATAAATGTGCTATATCATTAAGGATTGTGTACAAGTCCCACACCTGGACCTCTGGAAACAATGGACCGGGACACATAACCGAAATGAGGATGTGGTTCATGGAAATTTGGGGCCCCAGTGTTGTCCGGCAGCCAAAGCAGCACAAGGTCATCTTCTTTTGGGTACAGTTGCTTCATGTCACTTTCCTGAGAAATTCTCACTACAAACATACGTACAACTTTATGAAACGATTGATACTTCAAGTATACTCTTTGCTAACTAATAATGAATTGTACTTGTATTAGAATAAACTAACTGAACATCAGAAGATTATCTGCCCAACATAGCTGGACGTACCTGTGAAACCTGCACTAGCCGTGCGATTACTGTATTCTATACCCAGGACCCTTAGGTTAAGCTTGACTCTGCCCTCTTTGAGCCATTCACTAGCCATCTATTAAAAATGGAATGGATTAACATCATTAACACTGATACATAGTCCAAATCTTATGCTTGGAATAGAATGTCATTTAGCACAACAAGAACAATATAGCGGTTTAAAATGCTGTCTCTATTACATCTTAAGATTTAGGCATTACAAAAATAAGATGTAGTCCTACCTCTTCAAATGCATTAATTAACAGCAGGGGGTACAAGCTGTTGAAATACTCCAGGTAGCTAGGGAAATTAACTGGCACCTCCTTCAGCGGCAGTTGGCATAGATCATTTGGACTCCCAAATGTTTTGTAATTGTCAAGCATGGTATATTCCCATTTAAGGATTGCTTGGGTCAAGATTGAAAGGTCAAACTTTAGGCTTTGATCCATCGTTGGTGCTGGTTTGTTAACTGGAGTCTCAGGCCTTTGGTATACCTTGTAAGATGGTGGGTCTGAAGTAGAGCTTATTCTAGTACTAGTGACCAACCTGGGAGCATGGCTCAGAGGCAGAGGAATTTGTTGTGAAGGAAATGGCATTGTGAATTGTGGAGGCGTCACAGGCTGTAATGTTTTGGGGGGTGGCATAGCTGGGGGCAGTCGGGGAATCTTCGCTTTAGCAACATTAGCAGCAGGAGGAGGCTTAGCTCCTTTTTCCATTTC
This sequence comes from Semotilus atromaculatus, assembly GCA_031834385.1. NCBI lineage: Eukaryota > Metazoa > Chordata > Actinopteri > Cypriniformes > Leuciscidae > Semotilus > Semotilus atromaculatus. The sequence continues at coordinate 3,133,278 of JAULUF010000053.1, read as the reverse complement.
AAGGACTAGCGAGGCACTGCGGGAGCTGGGATTGTATATTTTTGTGGTAGAAGGTTTGGCCTTTTTCATTGGTGGCAGGTCAGGCTTCAAGAACAAATGATCAGCAACTTTTTCATCCTTACCCACGGTCTTCGGAAGAGGGACATGAGGAGTCTGAACAGGTTTATGCGTCGACACTGGTTGCCCTGGAAAATCTGAATCACTATCTGTATCAAGGTCCATGTCAACAGGATCTCTCTGGGTAAGAAAGAGTTCTTCATTTTCATCCTCAAGCTCCTCCATTTGAGAGCACAGTTCCATGTCAGTGGGTTCCCTCTGAGTGAGCAACATCCATTCTTCATCAACGTCCTCTTTAGATGCCTGGATGGCTTTTTCTTCTTCCATGTTGACATTAGCAGGCTCACTGGCTCGAAAGTACTTGGACTCTATTATTGTCCTATTACTTCCAACCCCATCACCTCTACAATCTCTGGATTGTGATGTAGCCTTTTCATTATCCTGCTGCTGATCAGGATCTGGTTGAAAGCAGGGAAAGAAATCACCATTCCCATTGCTTGCAACTGTATGTTTTGATAAGGGTACTTCACCTGGCTGATTTGTCTTTGCTGGTTTTTGAGCAAATGTTGTGACGGCTCCTGTTGCTGGCCTCTGATGCTTCTCACGACTTTGCTTGAAAAACTGAATATCTTGAGATCCCAGAAGTTTCTTGTTGCTTTTTACCATACGTTTCTGCGGAGAGGTCTTAATGGTTCGCCTTATCTTCTGTTGTGGTTCTACATGCACTTTCTGGCCATGGCACCTCAGTTTAGCCACACAATCTAGTGAACGCTGAGAAAGATCAAAGGCTTTTCTTTCCTTCTTTTTTAATCCCAAACGCTCCGCTTTTGATTCTGGCTCAACAACTTTACGCACTTTCTTTGGAGGAACAATGGCAGGGGTGCCACGTGAGGTGGAAGCAGAAAAATAGGAGCTGGAGGATGGAGAGGAAGATTGAATACCAGATGAGGATGGAGTAGTTGATGAGGAAGGTTCTTCTACGTCCTGAGATATGGAGCTGCGTTTCAAGTGGTGGCGTCTGACTTTTTGAGCAAGGGCATCAATTATCAAAGGCTTTTTAGGCTGTGATTTGTCCCTCTTCTCAGATGGAATGGTTTTAGGCAATGATTTGTCCCTCTTTTTAGATGGAATGGTTTTTGTGCTTTTAACCTGCAGAGGTTTTAGTTTGACAAATTTATCCCAGCTTTCTGCAGTACTGGATGCTTTGGACAATTCACATGGATCCGCAGGCTCTTGTGGCTGCTGCTGTTGTCTGATCTCATCTTCTGCTTGCTGACAGGCCTCATCTGGAATCCTTATATTCTCTGCATGGGGGTCCATGGGGGTCCAACTCCATGAGGGAGATGCTTCATGAGGAGCTTCTTCCACCTGTGGTTTGAGTGTTTGGTCTGATTTCTTTGTCAAGACTGACGCATCACAATCCGAATCATTCCAGGCAGATGCCATATATTGCTGGGTCTCAAACTCAAAGACTTGTGATTCACTGAGGTCATCATAATCACGCCCTGGACTCTCAGGCGAATCAGGAGGTTCTGTAGATTTATTTTTCTTTGCACATTCCTTTTCAATAGGACAACTGATGTCTTTTAGCCTTTCATCATTATCAGAATCGTCATCAGAGATAACAATGGTACTGGACTCTACGTTTTCCTTTGAGTTGCCAGTGGACATGGTATGCATTTTTCCAACATCCCTACAGTCAACTTCAGAGTCACTAGACTTGTAGCAAGCAGATTTTACCAATTGGGCAAGTCTAACATTGAGGGGTTCATCATCATCATCATCATCATCGTCCTCAGTAGCTCGAAAACCACGTTCCTCAGCTGATGCCAAATGAACCGGTTTTAAGGATTCACCAGGCTTTCTTTTGGTAATGGCTTCGATCTTTGACAAATTCTGGTCATTTAATTTGGATCGAATTTCCTGCAGCTTATCCAGATCTGGTTTAATATGTTCCAACTCAAAAGCAGGTCTCACCTCTGAAATTAACACGGGGGCAGGAGGTTCCTTTTTAGACTTTATGATGTTCTCAAGACCGCTGCAGAAATCCTCATCCAAGAAGCAATAGCCATAATTCAAATCTGGCTCCTCTTTAATGAAAGAGGAGCCACGGGCTCTGCTCGGACCCGCCTCCTGGTCCTCATGTTGTGGTTGTAGGGTTGGCATTGATTTTCTGGAAATAACAGTGTTTGTAGTTGCCTCCACTGATGATGGAGATGGAGATGGTGATGGAACAGAGGATGCAAAAGCAGTTCTTTCTTGCATCGACCGGACAACATTTTTTAAACACTTTTGAAGCTCTATAGATTCAGAATGTTTTAGATTCCATCGTTTGTTTGTAGCTCCACGCAGCTGCTTGTTAAGCAAATTCAAAAAATGGGTTGCACGTGGGACAGATCCTGTCTTTATACCTTCTTTCAGCAGCAGTCGAATCAGTGTCATGCAGCCTAGAATCATGGCACCAATGCCACCTCCAGACGTAGGCAGTCTTCCTACGATCCCCAGATTGTATGAGGTTGAACTGACACTGTGAATCCCACCCATCTTGTCTGGTGGCGCATGTGGTTCATCCGATAGTACGATGCACATGACAATCACTTCCACCCACTTTGGGGCACAGCGAGTAAGTATTCCCATACGTCCTTCTGTAGAGTGTAGCTCAACAATTTGAATGAGAATACGGGTGAAGAACTCTGTTACTTTATCACACATGCTTGTCTGTCCGGTCAGTACATGTCGATTAGCAAGAATCTTATCACACAGATAGTGAATGACTTCACTAATAAAGGAGGCATTGAGCTCTGGAAGTTCCATTATGGAACGGACAAATGGAATGAACCACAGAAAAGTGCTTCCATACACACGCATGCTCTGGCCCATCTCAGAATCAAGCACTTTGACCAAAGACTGCATATCCTCATAGATCACATAGTTGCTGCAAATACCACTGTTGGATGACGAACCAGATACCTAGATGAACAAGATAATTTTTTTTTGTTTGTTATATATAGCTTTTTGCTAACAAACATTAAAAGCAAATACCAAGAGTGCAGTAAATGTTTGTTACATAGTAAATATGTTGTAGTGCAGTAGAGCAATCTTACTTGGTTCGGTTTTGAAGCATAACAGTCGTACACCATCTGACTGCAAGTCACCATATTGTCATCATATTCAGGCTCTGCTTTAACCATACTCCTGTTAATTAAAAAATAAATAACCCCACATTAATAAGCTCTTTCTGCCAACGCTACTTCCACCAAACATGCCATTCCAAAAACAAACCATTTACTGTCCAAAAGGCACCATTTGAACCATTTGCTTTGTCAAAAATTGGGCAGGTTCACTAAGCAGAAATTAAAGTACTGTTTTTAAAATGGTATCTATTGATGTTCCCAGTTAATTTATCACATTTTGCAGCAATTAAAGATCTAATTTTGAAATCCTGAAGCAATGCATATGGAAGAGAATTGATGCCACAGTGAAAAGGAATAATTACACTTTTTATTTTAATTAAGGTTTTTGACTGGCAGATTTAGAATTTAAAGATCTGAGAGAATAGTGCTACAATGAATAGTAATTTTTTCAAATGCAGCATAATCCATTAAAAAAAAAAAAAAAAATGTACAGAGAATTAATTTAAAGAATAAAACAGAATTTGTGGTCCTTTGTTATACTATACAATTGGCAAATTGCATATTTAATTTTCAATTTCAGTTGATATTCTTTTGGATTAATCAAAATTAGACTAATTTGGATCACATTTCTAGTCTGTCTTTAATGGATTTTGGAGGTGTGACCCAAATTAGGGTTAAAAACAATTGACAATCAATAGTAGCGGGGAGTTGCAATCAATTTGCAAATTTATTTAATTTGCCAGGTGAAGTAGTAAATTGAAGTTTCAAATAAATAAGTAAATTATTTCATAAGTAAATAGGACAAAATGCAGTTTTATATCAGAATGAAGTTTACTTTAAAAGCTCATCACTGTAAAATGTTTTTCAAAGTAGTATCTCACTCATTTGAAAAGTAGTAACGATTGCCTTTTGTTGAGACACAATTATGTGGATCCATAATTAGAAGCAATGCAATAAGTGTATTGTATAATAAATCAACTTCAATAAATGCCAGACTTTCTTACCCCATGGTTTTTTGCTGGATGCTTCTTATTTCCATATCATAGCTGGCTGCTCCAGTGATGGTCTGGAAAGCCATACTGGGGTCAACCTGACCCCAGATCTTAGAACCAAGTCGGTCCAGAATTACCATAAAACAGTGGAGGGCTGGCCAGAATGGGTCGGAAGCTGGGTTATCCTCTGAAAAAAATATTTTAAGTGAATCAATTTTATAACTAGCCGCATCTAATGTATCCCATCACATTAAAAACAGAAGAAAATAAATAAATTCATGACATACCATTTTTCAACCTATCCATGGTGTTGAGTATGCAAAGCGGGATATTAAACTGTCCCATGAACAGTGAGTCCATTGCCTCAGCGCTAAGCTGCGTTAGCAACATACAGATGCCTATAGGGCACAAAATAGAATAACTTCAAAACGGTGATATTACACTCACCACGACATGTGCAACAACCATGAACATGTATCTGGTTAGGACACAGTGCCAGACTTATTTTACTGTAGGTACACAGTAGACACCAGAGACTATTTTGTTTTATCCCTACCCTTTTCTTCTACAGATCCAGTTTCTATACTAACTGCAGAATGGTGAAATACGTTAAGAGCAGAGGAAAAGAAACTTGTAGCTAGAGAGGAACAAACCCAAATGTCTCAAATTTAATAACAGAAAGTAGCAAGTAAGGAAGGAAAGACCAGTAAGAAAAGAGGATTTGTAGAAAACTCAAACAGACCTAGCCAGTAATTCTTCTTATTTTGCGAATCATAGAGGTGAGACGGCAGCATTGGTACAGTGCCCCCTGCGTAAGACCCAGGATCCAAGTCTGGAACATCCAAAGATATTCCAAGCTCAGTGACATAAAACATGCAAAAGAATATCTCTTGAAGGTCATAGTAGGCGTCCCTGTCCACACTCTTCATTGTCTTTGCAGCATCGATTGCCCAACGCCGCACCTGGAATGTAAGAACAAAGAAAATAAAACTGAGCAATTCCAAGAAGTACTCAAAATATGTAAAAAGTAGAAGAGGACTAGTCTATTCTGCTTTCTGACTGAATTACCTGTTCATTGGGATGAACAAGCAGCAGATATGTTCCTTGATACTTTTCAAACACAGTTAAGGACTTATTCATATCCTGCAACTTGCATAAGGCCTTTACCACCATATCACCTGTAGAGAAAGAAGAGAATGTCAGTGGCAAACAATCCTTGCACATCAGATCAGACATGTTTTTACGTTTGATTCTGATTGGTCAATGGGCCCCTTTTCAAAAGCTGTGATGACATTTCCAGTTATTACAGTGCCCCATTATGCTTTTTCGAATATTACCTTTCATGCAGTGCATAATATAGCGGTTTATGGAAACAGTCTGCAAAGTTTTAAAAGTCAAAGCGCACAACAAATTAAGTTATTGTTTCCTAAAATAAATAAAATTGATTCTGAACTGACAAAACGTGTCGTCAGCAATTCCAGTCTCACTCCGTTACATACATACTTCATGTAACTCATTTGGAAAATGCCAGCCTATGGTCTTCATTGGCTGCCCACAAACAACTTCACCTTTAACCCACCCTCAAATACTTTAGTTGTAGCTGAGGCCTGGAAGAGTTTGGTTCGTGATTGACATGTCAAGGCGGCGCTATTTTCAGCGCTGCAAATTCAATTTGCATGCAGTTCATGAGGATGAGGACTGCGCTGTAATTGATACAGGAAAAACCAATGCCGTCGTTCCTGTTCATATCACTGTATCAAGCGCTGAGGAAATCTCCAGAGCTGAAATTCAGATGGTAATAAGCGTTATGTTTCCAACATACACTGTAAGCAGAAGACCAATCACAACAGACTGGGCCATCTGACCAATCAGAGCAGACCAAATCACAACACAGACTGACTGGGCCATCTGACCAATTAGAGCAGAGTAGACCAATCACAAACGACTGGGCCATCTGACCAATCAGCTCGCTCAGAACCTCGCCGGAGGTGATACAAAAAAAAAAAAAAAAGTACCCGAAAGCAGGTACAAGTACAACTTTTACACAGTGGAAAACTAAACAAAGGCGACTGGTACTGTGTAGTGGAAAAGCGTCATGAGAGAGACTGAGCGCGCAAGAGAGACATTGGTAAATTGGTACATACTAGTAATATATAATTATTATACAGTATAGGCCTAATGGTGTGTTCACACAGAGCGCGAATTTAATTATTTGCGTGAGTAGATTACATACAAAGTCAATGCAAAGACGCGAATAGACGCATCATTCGCGCCGGGCAGAAGATGAAAACAATTTCTTGTCTGTCCCAAGTAGGCTACCACTACAAGGGGAATATATTTTCCACAATTTGCAGCACTGAATTTCTCATTCTAAATGACTCAAAGAAACTTCACTATATGCTCGGAAAGGAATTCATAATTAATATTAGGATAGACTAGAGATATCTTCTATTATAATAATAATTATTGCTATTATTATTACCCATTATCTGACTCCGCGAGACTTGAAAGAAGGAAAAGTGGAATCTCTTAGTAAAATGGATCCCTGTGAAAACCACATTCTCTCCGTGTTGGCGAGCCTATTTTCATTGCAGGAAAAATATATACTGCAATAACCATTCATAGCTACAATGACAATTTAGTTATTTTTTCATGTCTCCAGGGGCTCTCTCTTAATTCCTGTACTCCCTTTGCTGTATTGATTAATCCTAATGTATACTAGGGGTGTGCCGGTTTCAGAATTGGTGATGACGGTTATGATGTGAGTTAAATGTGACGGTTCGTAACATAACCGTCACCGTCCGGGGGGGGGGGGGGGGGGGGTTGTTATAGGACAACTTAGTTTGAATAAACGAGCAGGCACTGATTAGCTACTTGCTCTACGTTTATTTAAAATTAACAGCAAGACAACTAGCAGTGAACGTGCTTTCCATTAAATTAAACACGCACACTAAACAAATCCTTAAAAAAAAAATAAAAAAAAAACTGTTCTGGTGGATGCGTTGGTGACGCGTTCATGTGGCGCTGCCAGTAAAGCACCTACAATCTGTCACAAAGAACCGGCAAAAATAATGATTATGAATATGTAAAATATAGCAAGGAGATATTGTAATTGTTTATTAATAAACAAGTGTTTTCTTTGTCAGTATCTGAAAAGATGAAGGTGACGACGATGCTGACTCGCGATCTTCGCAGTAGTGAACGCGCCAGAGAAAAATGCACATTTACATAAGCAGAGAGCAGTCTGTAGTCTGTTTTCTTTCGTTTTGAATTGTTCTGTTTAAAAGTAGACATGTCTGTGACTGTGAGGCGAGTAGGCGACCTTATACGCCGAGTTTCGGTTCATTTACGAGATGAGCTCCAGTTCACGAGCCGGCGCCTCTGTTTCGTGATTATCTATCGTCTGCTATATTTATCTTTTATTACTTCTTATTTATTAAATCCAGGCAATTGGTTGATGAAACATTGATTAAAATTAAGATACAATTCATATAAAACGAAATTCGTTTTAAAGAAAGGTTTTGTGCTTTCTGTTTGATGCCTCTGTGAAAGTTTTAAAGCATCTTTTTAGTGCCGCTTTCAGAGCGCTCAAGTCCATAACATTGTTTTTTCCTCATAAATGCGAACACGAAAAATTAAATAAAATGAATATTTTATGTTCTGTGGATACTACAGTTTATCATTATTTGTATTCTGAATACCTAACGCCGGTACAAGTATTCCGTTACTCCCCAACACTGAAAGTGTAACCTTATCTGTAATATATTTTAATAACACGGTTTTGGCGGTTATAGAGTTCTAATGACGGTGTTCAACTATAACCGTCGGTCTCACGGTTATATCATAACCGTCACACCCCTAATGTATACAATACACAGTTTAATGGAAAAGTGCTTTTCCTTATATTTCTTTCAGGGCCAGTAAAAATATAGAAGGGCCAGCAAAACTCTGATCTACCGGCCCCGGGGGCCAGAGGGGATTTTTTTTTTATGCTGAGCCCTGCTATTCGTTTAAACATTCGCATGCAATAAAGGTATCAATGAGCAATTTGAATCAGACTCTCTGGTGCCATACTGGTGAGTTATGGAACAAGAGGTAGGGGCTAAAAGGTTTGGGCTTTAGGAGGAATGTGCATTATTTGTGTTCTGATGAACGAACCATGATTTTGGCTCATACGCTACAGACTCTTTGAGGTGATGTGCAATGTATATTGTGAAAATGATTGTGTGTGTGTGTGTGTGTGTGTGTGTGTGTGTGTGTGTGTGTGTGTGTGTGTGTGTGTGTGTGTGTGTGTGTGTGTGTGTGTGGTGGGGTATCTGATGCATGTAAACCTAAAAATTAGGAACTTTAATACAAAATAAAAAACAATGGGGCACTTTAACATTGTAAATCTTGCAGTTTTTATGTTTTTTAAATTGAATGTACATTTGTATCATTATACTTTGTTATATTACCATGTCATTAAATGTCAGAAAACTTGTTAACGCTGCTGTGTGGTTGTTTCTAATACAACGGCTGTGGGAGTGACGGCAAATCTGACATCTTTCTCTCTTCTGACGACTAATCAATCTCAATATTTTTCTCTTTTGGAAAGTCATAGAAACAATATTGTGGATTTTTTTTCCTTTTGCTATAAGAACAAATGGGGAGCAAAACACTATTTGTTGTATTTTCCGTTTACCACAGGTTTACCCAACTATGATGCAAGTCTGCTTCTGAGAGCCCCAGAAATGTGAAAAGAGTCCATTGGGGCAAATATGTTAGTATGAGCTAAAATATACTCACCTTATGTAGCAACGTGGAAAAGAAACTATTTTCTGTGATTGTGTGGGCACATCGATTTCATTAACCGCTACAATAAATAATTGGATGAATAACAAAATGCAATAAAAAGGTCAAATAATTTGTGTTCCAAACTAGTGTTTGATTACAATAATAAAATATGAGTTTGCAAAATCAATCAGCATAAACTTTTGTACAGCTAAAATATCTGGAAGCGGATGAGACCGGAAACCTTGACACAATCAAGTTACAATGGCCGCGCCAGCCATTACGTTAATAATAAGTTGAATAATTGTCAAATATCCATGTCATAAGAGAGACCATCTGTATTAGATGTTTGTGTTTCCCTGTCAGTGTTTATTTTGAAAATATTGACTAGCTTATTCAACAATATCTTATATGTTGTGTTCTCTTCTGTAGATAATTTTAACTTGTACTAACAAATAACAAAGCACATGGTTAGCTCTTTCTCAAGATATTTGACATTTATTACCAGAGGACTAAGAGGGAAACAGAATAATAGAATAACTATTGCTCATGCTCGGTGGGAATTAGTTAAAAAAAAACAAATTAAAAATACAACGCTGCTTTGAACAGGGACAAACCACTGTGAATAACCTAGTTTGCACCTTAAAAAAAAAAAAAAAAAAAAAAACCACACCACACAGAATGAGGTTGGTTATGAGAACATGACTTACACAGATCACGGTAGCAAAGCAGGTACGGATACTTCAGAACCTCAAACAGTGGGCAGCGGAGACTGTCGTGGAATTCTGTAGGTGAGATCATTGACACCGGCTTCACGTGATCATCTTCAATGATAAATAGATCATCCTCTTCCAGCTCCTTGTCCAGATTAGTTTTCAACACTTTCAGGAGTCGAGCCTTTTCTATTTCCCACAAACGCTGTAAGAGATTGAGAATTAGTCTCTCATGCAAGCACAACATGGCACTAGCAACAGCACAGTTTACAATTAAATCCTCAGGGACTGAATAAACGGTTAAAAATGTACAAATGTACCTTGAATGAAATGCAAGTTGTTTAGGATAAAATCATCTGCTTAATGCATAAATGCAAGTGTATAGTTTGGTATTTCTAGGGGTTAATCAGATCATAGTGTGATTCACGGGTTAGTTGCAAAGTTTAACCATCATAGAGCCAAAGTTTAACCATCAAGCCAAAGTTTAACCATCATAGAGCCAAAGTTTAACCATCATAGAGCCAAAGTTTAACCATCATAGAGCCAAAGTTTAACCATCATAGAGCCAAAGTTTAACCATCAAGCCAAAGTTTAACCATCAAGCCAAAGTTTAACCATCAAGCCAAAGTTTAACCATCAAGCCAAAGTTTAACCATCAAGCCAAAGTTTAACACCATCATAGAGCCAAAGTTTATAACCATTCCAGCGCAAGAGGCAAAAGAGAACTCAATTTCGGTACAGAGAGGTGCATTTCTGATAGCATGCAAACACCGAATTGATTCCTTTTTTAGTAATAAGTAATAAGTGTTGTGGCATATTTAAAGTCTTTGGCTCAGGTCTTCAAAGGCTGATTCAGGTCTCAAAGAAACCTTTCAGAGTCGAAGTTCCAGGTGTCAGAAGAATTAACTTTGAGCAACTCAAAGTGAGATGCCAGCTGTTCATCTGATCTTACAATGGCCAGTGTTCAGGTCTTATACCTTTTTCTTATCATTTGGTTCCCATTTAGCGTTCGTATAGTTATCTTTTTTTTTGCTCCTCCTCAGACTTCGCCATGATTAGAAACACCTGCTCCAAGGTCTTTTTATTGGTGGAGAATCTTTGCCTTCCTATCTTTATAAACAGGATGATTGGCAAAAGTTGTGAAAGCTAAAGTTCCTGAACTAAATGTTTCTAACCAACCACAAAAGTTAACGAGGGGGCACAGATGCGTGAAGAGAGGATGTTAAAAACACATGCGGAGAGAAGAATGACGAAGGCTTCAATGAAGAAAGGGAAAACCGCTCGAAGACAACAGCGTAGGCCACAACTGTTTAAGCATGATTTATAGAGATTGTTAATCAACTCTTGTATGAGCCAATCTGTGTTGTATAATGACATAGAATTTTCCAAAAAGAAGAGACTGAGGAGTAAAACACTCACATGCTGCCTGCATTAAGCGTAAAGGACATTTGACACCCTATCGAGGGACGCTTAACCGCATCTCCAATATTGCAGTTTAGAGTTTACTAATAGAGCTTTTAGCTCAGGGAGAGACTGATTCATTATTGATAGTTTCACAGAGGCTTTAGTACATTTTTGTTAGAGAAATGTGTTTGTAGAATAGCATGGAAGCACTACGAACAAAACCAGGGAATTTCAGGCCCAAATTAGGCCTTGTCTACACTAATATACAGTTTTTTGAAAACGCATCTTTCTCTCCGTTTTGGCCTTCAGTTTCCCCAAGTGGATACATTTGAAAACGCCATTTTTGCGTTGTAGTGTGGACTGTGAAACGGGAGGCTTTTGAAAACGATGGCGCATGTTTATTCATGTGACTCATATTGTACCAATAGATGAGTGTATACCCAGTATTGTGGCTGTTATGTGCCATTCACTTTCACACGGTTGCTAAAGATGTTACTTTGCAGGACTGTTATGTTTTTTTTTAAGGGGGGGGGGGGGCACTACCTGTGAATGGGATCACCGCTTATGAACTGTATACAAGTGGAAGCTGCATTTTTATTTCAGTCTTTAATCTTTTTGGTCTCAATTTTATGCTACTCCCCTCAATACAACAACATTCTTGGATCAACAAATTGTGTCTTCACTCAGTTAGGACTGCGGTGTGCCTGCTAAAGTTCTGTGTAAAGATGAACCAAGGGTGTTTGTAGTTTGGTTTTCTTGGTCCGGACCAAGAAAACCATACATTGTCCTGGTTCGCCTAGCTTTCATGCAGTCATTTTTGCCGTCACAACACCAAACCTAAAGACACAAGACAAAACTTTTGTCGTATATTTTACGAAAGAACATAATGAAGGGGAGGATTCTGGAATCCACTACCGCTGCAATTAATATCCTTTGGATTTAGCCAAGATCCTGTAGGAGACAGGCTTGAGTGACCCCAGTGACCAGGGCTGCCACGGTCAGTTAGAAGAGTAAATATAAGTTGACACCTTAACCCAAGTTGGATGCTTCTCTCAAAAACAGTTGATTCAGGAATGTGGATTCCCTTCAGAACCGAAAATGCAAAACAAAGCTGTGTGCTGGGCTAAATGCACTGACTGTAAATGTATACATGGTTTTTTCAACACCTACAATACTAAACTATAATGGCAAAGTAGCCCTTATGATGAGAAGACCCAGTGGCCTGTTGAAGAAGATTAAGACTGATTAGCCTTAACTAGTTGGTCAGACCAGTTCTTAAGACACACATTGTGCCCAAAATACTATGGGTATATATACAAAATACTAATAATATGTGGAAAACGGTACGCCAACAGACTGTGTATGTAAACAGTGTATGTAAACAGTGGGCAAAAAGCGCCTGGATGACCTACTACTTCAGTGAGAGTTTGAGAGCACAGTCGCTGGACACTTTACCATCCCATGAGGCCACGGGAGAGGATTTATGAATGGCAATACAGAGCAACTGACACTGTAGGTCACGTGACTAATGACAAGGCAGAGGTAGCACATCTGATTTTCAAATTACCCAAATTCTTACAATTGTAAGATAAATATTTTCCTATGTGCATTTCAAGCAATACCACTGCTTATACAGGATTAATCTTACGAGTAACTTAATCATGAAATATGCATTGTATGTATATGTATAATAAAGGGTGTAACGATATTCGAACCGAACCGAAAAACCGCAATACAGAACCCACGGTTCGTATCGCGATACTCTCATAGCGAACCGAACACGGCCCGCCCCCTGCTACCCGGCCCCGCCCTGGCTCATTGGACCTCATGTCTTATGTGTACACGACGAATTGAGTTTTGTAGCCTATAACAAAGTCCTTTAAGGCTCCTACAGGGCTGGACTGGGACGAAAAATCGGCCCGGGCATTTTTGGCCCAGACTGGCCCACTACATAAATCATAAACACAACCGATCTTTGCACGTCCTTGAATATGTATATCATCTCCTATTCCTTAAAATCACTAATGCCATAATGAGTGAGATTTAACAGATGAAATAACTACTATTTGTAAAATACAATTGAAGTAGGCTACACTACACAGTGATGAATCCTAAAACAAGCTACAGTATAAGTTGCATTGGCATAGCAATAACAGTGTTTCATACAGGATTTTTGGTAAATCTGTGGTGGGTGTACCTTGATCCGTCTAGGGGGGTTCGGGGGTTAATTTTGTGCTTTTTAATGTTAAATTCAGCCATCTGGTGCACTTTTAGAGTAAAAAATTAAGAGCTCCAACTAGGGATGGGTATCGTTAAGGTTTTAACGGTATTACTACTCTTACCGATACTGCTTATCGATCCGGTACTTTAACGGTATTCTTATCGGTTCTTTTTGTTATATTAAAACAATATATATTTAGAATATAATTAATATTACTTTACATTTTGAAATGTAAAATAAATATTAATAGCAAAATAAAATCAATGTTTTAACAAAACAAATAAAATATGTATGTTATGCAGAAGGGTGCAGGGTTTTGTGTTTTATCTACAGAAGACATAGGCCTAGGAGACCAAAAACAAAAGTACAAACGCATGGTCAAACAAACAAAGTATTCAATAAAACGATTATACAAATTATATACCCAGTGCTTTAATTTCAGTAATGTCGACATTATTAGATGTCTTTTTAGCCCATACTCACCTGCACAGTAAAGTAATCAAATGTAAAATAACACTGCATAGTTTATCATAGATAGATTAAAGCTTATAAAAGCCAAAAATATTCATTCAAGAGCTGCGACTGATTTCCTCTTTGCCTTTTGTTGTTTGATTCACAATAATTAATTATAATGGAGCAATCGTCAGCACGTTTAGACTGCTGCCTCTTTAAGACCAAATGCAGATCTAATCATTATTAGGCCTACATCATATTTTCTCCCAACTATTTACGCCCATTTAAGACATACACTGTTTTTAAATGAATAAACTGTTTAAGTGAATCTCCAAGACGGTCATTTTGACACATGTGTGTGTATATTTGATCGTTTAGACGCGCACACGAAGCCCAAAGTAGGCTATAGGCCTACGTTGCTTGTCTCGTTGCGGTGTGTTTCGGAGCGCGCGCCGCCTTTGGAACAGCGTCTATTGCGTCAATTTTGGTGCTTTTAATAGCTTTTTATTATCAAACGCGTCCCGCAGTTTAGCAACAGTAGATACTGCATTTTACAACAATCACAGATCGTGCTGATTCTGACGTTACGTTTGGGTTTTAGGGAGAAATGACAGCGCTGTGAAAGGAAGGAAGTTGCGCTAGACAGAATGCGGCTTTAGTTTATGGTTTTACCGTAAATATCTTATTTTTTATAATCATTGGAAGCCGAAATCTAAAATAAAATGTGTTTAATATCAAAGAGCTAAAGTGTAACCATATAGCCTACGTTTGATTGTTTAGTTCGCCTCATCGTCACTCATTAAGCAGAGCTGTTGTGTTGTGCGCGCCGTGGCTCCGCGTGAAAGACCGCGCGCTCTCTCTCACACACACACAAAGAGAGTGTCTCTTTAGCAAAAATGCATCACAGACAAATGGTTCAATATTATATAGAAGTGGCTGGCGAGATTAAATTAGCAAAATAATGTCTTTATAGCAATAATAAATAGCACGTGTGTACTTTCTTAATTTGTCCAGTACCGACAGCACAACCGATAACGTCCGAGCTTATCGATCCAGCGGTCTTTCAAAATTCAGCACCGGGGCCCGTTTAATACCGGGTTTCGGTACCCATCCCTAGCTCCAACCCATATTCAGTGTGTAAATTGAACAAAGAAAAACTCAAACCTCTTTTAGTTATGATATAGTGTCTGTCTACATCACTACATAATAATAGTTATAATATTAATCCCATGACAGTAATATACATGTTTTGTAAAACAAATGCACTGAAAAATAAAATAAACTTTCATAGTTAGTTTCGTACAAATTTCTATACTTCTAGAGAAACACGTGATCTTTTATTTTGACAGAAACTGCATCAAACTTTTATTTTGGCGGAAAACATGGTTTCCAAACGCGTCTCATTACAATGAGTAAAATGCGTAATCATCACCTACACAGATGTGGAAATAATGCCTGAGTAATGGGTTCTACACTCATAGCATATAGGTGTTAAAGTAGCCTAGTTCTGCTCACCACAGTCCTCTACACTCACTCATCTCTCCTGGTCCTCCTCACTCCTCATCAGACACTTGAAGGGCCTGATTATTTTTTCACGCTATTTCCCTGCATCGCTCTGATGATTTATTTTAACCCCTTAATTGTCACCGTCCCGGTACCGGGACGCCTAACTTTACTTCACTATTTTTCTATTAAATCCTAATCTACTTATGACAAATTATATATCGTTGGAAAGGTCTAAGACTTCTAAATAGATATTCTACCCCTGTTTTGTTTTAAAAATTATGTAGGAAGAGTAATTGATGAATTTATGACAAGAGTGCACCTCAAAAAATCTGTGGCTTTGATTTTATAGTAATTTTATAGTAAAAATATTTAGTAAAATATATATTTTATATAAAATAAAAAATATATAGTACAGTATTTACTGTAAATTTAAACTTCCATAACTTTTTCACACTTTCATTTTTTGAAGTATTTCCACTTTAGCAATAATCTGCTGAGTGTTTTCTTTAAAACAAGACCAAACTTGGGTATATGTTCCAAAGCATTCTTGAATTATAACCATTTAAGTTTGAATAGTGCATTTTAACCCCCATTCTCAAAAAGGGGGGTGACAGCTAAAGGGTTAAACCGATACTGCCAGCTCGCTCAGAGCCCAAAGGGTGAGGTGTTTCAAGATGTGATTGGACCAGCCCAGTGTCAATCAAGAAAATAACCAATGGGCCGCTGATCTACGCGTTTCATGGGCCAGTCTGAGAGAAAAAAAAAAAAAACCCAACTGACTTTTTTTGTCCAATGCATTACACCGGTACAAAGATCCCAGCGCCGCCAATTAATCAAAACTAAACGAATGGGCCGCCGATGTACGAGTTTTATGGGCCGGTCAGA
The DNA here is from genome assembly GCA_031834385.1 of Semotilus atromaculatus. Taxonomy (NCBI): domain Eukaryota; kingdom Metazoa; phylum Chordata; class Actinopteri; order Cypriniformes; family Leuciscidae; genus Semotilus; species Semotilus atromaculatus. Next base: position 3,117,143 of record JAULUF010000053.1, on the reverse strand, counting down.
AAAAAAAAATTCTCTTTAAGTTTGAGATGTATCGGCCCAAATAGCACGTCGGCCCACCGGGCAAATGCCCGGTATGCCCGATGGCCAGTCCAGCCCTGGGCTCCTATAACCACCATTAACACCATATAATAGCAAGCTCCGTGTTTTGTTACTTTTGATAATAAGCAAGGTGTAATCTTTCAAATTCTGACTATTTGATCACGAAATTCAAACAATAAATGTCGTTTTGGCGCTCTTTGATGTGGCGTGACAGATCTGTATAGCTCATTTCAAGCGGCAGCGCGAGTAAACGCGATCTCTTCCTCAGTTACAGAATAAACATGAATGGACACTGAAGGTATATTGAAAGAGACAGTATTGAAAGGCATCATAACTCGTGTAATCGCTCAGTGTTTCAGCAGCGGAACGACGTCAATAACAGCTTATAGTTTGTCACATACAGTAGCATTATATTTACCTCAGCCGAAGTCATCCAGTGTCTTGTTGGTTACTAGAGAAATTAACTATTGCACTAAATAAAAGGCACTATATTAGCCTATATATTATATTTTACTGGTGATATCTTGATTATTTAACGTATGATTAAAATAGCTTTAATGAAAATGACAGCAACTGTGAAATTATTGCATTTCAATAACGAATTAGAGTAAAATATAAGTTAATGCAAAAACTGCCTTATGTTCAGTTTACAGGGTTCCCACGAATTTCTAGAATGTCATGGAATTTTAAAAGGTCTATTCCAGACATTGAAAGTCCGGGAATTTTATATATTTTTTGTCCAAGTCATGGAATATCAGGGAATTTAGTTTGTTGCTTTAAATTTGAGTTTCCATTTATCAAAATGTAATTTTTCTATACCGATTTTTTTTTTTTATCGTGTGGTGTTTCACACATCTTTCTGTATTGTTGTGCTTAGGCTATTTTGAGCGCCATATTTATTCCCTTCCCGCTCAATTGGAAATCACTTAGTTAACACATAGCTGCCAACTCTCACGCATTGGCCGTGAGACACCCGCATTTGAATGGTTTCACACGCTCACACCCCCGATTTCTCACGCTGAAGTGTCAACCCGGTCGGTCAAATGCCTGAAAGATGAGTTTATCTATAGATCTACGTGTTGAGCCACTCGTGATCGACTAGTTATACCGCAAATTAGTTAAAATCTCCCGGAATCTAGAGCGAGCGTGCGTGCGAGACAGACTGTGCTCATGGCCGTAGCCAGCTATGAGGTCACCGAGGTCTGGACCTCTGTCATTTTTTTTACCTTTTACCTCAAAAATTAAGCTCTCTGAATGATTTAATTAGAAGTTTAAACCCCCTCATATGAGGGTTTGCAATTCATTTTGCTGCGCAGTGAACGGGGCTTTGAGAGCGCGTTGTGAGGGCGCGAGTGCCAGATCCCGTGTTGCCAGATCCACTAATGGAAAGGTGTCAATTTTCACACTGAATATGGCTTATAGCTTATAGCTTTTTATTTTGAACTCTCAGAGTGCACCAAATTGATGAATTTAACATTAAAAAGCACAAAATTCTCTTACGGGGGAGCATGCCCCCGAACCCCCCTAGAGGGACAGAGGTCCACTCACTACAGCTTTACCAAAATATTCTGTGAGAAACACTGGTATTGCTCTTCACAAACATCTACATGTCTGTCTATTTTAAAGTTTAGGCTATATGGAGTGTATATTGCATTTGTGGATGTTGTTATAGCACAATTCTTTACACCTCACCCCAGACCTCACTAATTTTCAAACCCTGGTTACGGCCTTGACTGCGCTTCAAACCGCGTAGAGCGCTCGCACGGCAGAGAGACCTGCGTAATACAGAGTAGGATTCCTGTCCATCATTGCACAAGCTGAATTTTTTGGCTTTCTAAACCCCGCCCACCAAACCGAACCGAGACGTCAAAACCGTGGGAAGAACCGAACCGTCAGTTTTGTGTATCGTTACACCCCTAATATATATCAATATTTTCTATTATATGTACTAAAAACAGACACTCTACCTTTGTGGTTACTTAATATATGATGCTTTTGACAAGGATTAGGGGAGGACAAAGCAATTGCTTCTAAAGAATGTTAATGGTTTAAAAATGTTTTAAGCAGGTCGCTGCCCAACGGAGGTTATGGCATACATGTAAGGGTTAGATTTTGACTGTAAAGTATGGAGATGTTGCAAGTTATCTGAGGCACTCAAAGGCAAGGCCTCAGATAACTACCGAACACAGGCCCCTCTTGCCATCACGGAAGACTCCCCTTTAACTTTTTTTTTTGTCTCTCTCGTATCGTAGGTTTAAAGTTTTAATCTGCAAATGCTGCGATAAACAGCTTGTGTTGTGATTAATGCTTCTTTCTGTAGTCAAGGTCAGTAGGCCTGGGAAGAGTCTAGGGAGTCAGATACAATGTTTCCAATTAAAATAATATTTACGTTCGTCAGTACGGTTTTGCTTAGAGGTCAATTTGCAGCTATCTGAGATGCGTTTCGGTTTAAGAGAGACTACCCTGATCATGATTTCAGACAAATACTTTATTTTTATTTTTATTTTTTATAAAAAAATAAAAAGTCAAGAGTTGACTTCAATGGGGCAAGTTTTAAACCTGCTTTTAGCCTCTTAACATCCTTGATTTGTCATTACAAGTGCACAGCCATGTGAGTGGTGTTATTAAGAGTGAACACGGTCAATCTGACTGCAGTAGATGTGAAAGATATTCTCTTTTAATTTTATTTGGTGAATTTACACCACATATAGAATAGCCCATACCTTAACAGTCACAAGGCAAGGCATGGATCTTGGTCTGCTTATTTGGTGCACACCAGGGTTCAGATGGCAACGCTGGTTCAAAACCACACTAACAACACAATCGCACCAGAGTTCATTTTAATCGAACCAAACCTGCCAAGTGTGAACACACCTTACATTATGCGTGCTCTGACCCACCTCACCCCTCCAGTATGAAAATAGAGTTAGAATTGCTATACAATTGCATTTATGCCACCAAAGAGTGTATTAAGACAACCAAATGCCACTTAAAATGCCTTTGTATTGTAAATATGGTATTATTTTGTACCTTGTGCAGAACGGGGACCTTGTCTCTGGCTCGATGATACTCCACCACACACTCCAGGCAGTAGTTGAGGTCATCATTCAGAGACTCCACCCTCTCAGGCATCTGCCCTGAACTGTAGCGGCGCAACATGTCGACGATCGCCACATCTCCCTCCGCCTCCAGGGCCGTGGTGCACCACAGACACTTGTCCATCATGATCACCTGTGCACACAGATATACAGAGAGCTTAGAAGATTCCCAGACTCTTCAAAACCGTACTCTGTATGACAAAACACTCGGAGTCTCCAAGTTATGATGTCAAAAAACAGACTTTTATCAAAGTATCAAAAAACAGACTTTTATCAAAGTAACAAAGTCTCTGTTTTTACTTTTATTAAAGTAACAAAGAATCTGTTCACAGAGCAACTCCAGGGGTCCCATTTATAAAACTACATAGGATCCTTACTAATAGTGTATGTGCGCCCGAAAGCCAAAAATGGTGTACACCAAAAAAAATAAAACGTAAAAATTGTCTGCTTATGGTACGACAGAACCTGCGCAGAATTCACTTTATAAATCCCAGACGCACATGCGTCTCCTCCCCGAAATAACCATATATGGAGCTTACAACGCCTAGTTTTACTATGCATATCCTCCTCTGAATATCCTCATCTGCATATCATTTGCATCTGATTATTCATCTACGTGATAACATGTTTAACAGTACAAGACATTAGGAAAATGTAAAAATATGGATGTTCAATGTCACATTACTAAAAATAATTTAGTAGCCTATCCTTGCCTTGTTTTTGAATAAATAAAATAGTGTCAAATACATTTCAGAGAATTTTCTCAATCTTTTCCACTGGCCAAATTGTATTTTTAATTGATTTATGGAAACAGAGACCTTGTTGTGCATTATTTGCACAAAACAATTTTCTCAGACAATCTGCTATGATCATAAGCAATTATCTCTGCACTTATCTTATGATTAGGACTCATAAATAAAGATTTGTAACTGAAAAAAAAAGGGCTGGCAACCAAACCAACATTGTCTCTTAAATGCATGCCAATTACTTTTGGAAACAGTGTATAAAAAATAAAATTTTTAAAAAAAAATCCATCAAGACTCTGACTGAACTCAAGTGTTTATTGATGATTTCTGAGAAACGTTTACTCGTGCATAAATAAACAAACTTTCTCCTGGCATGTGCTCAAGCATCAGACTTTTTACCTATGACTCCAATCTCATTTCCATTAATAATCTGAGAATTGGTTTATATTTTAGAAATATAAATTATATCTAAAATAACTCTTTTTCTATTTTATGCAATAGTAGGATCAAAACGTTCATATCAGTCAAATACATTATCGACCATGGACTTCAGAAATAACAGTGGATAACCATTTATACAAGCATTAACCTATTCTAACAACAAGATATTACTAGTTACTACCATAACAGAAATATATATTTTTTGTAATAGGACATCAGAACCAGTGTATATCTTGAGAACCTTTCTGTAACTATTTCTGCAACATGGTTGCATTTGTATTAATCCAATAGACACCCTTCATAATCATGAGCAGATCCAAGAAAAACAGTACACAAAGAAATCAGACTGCAAAATTAATAATAATAAAAGAGGATCTAATCAAAGTTACAAATTACTGCCAATGATAGCATGGTGTGACCGATAAAGTGTGAACAGACATAACAGATCAGAAGACAAACGTGTTCCCATACAGTAAAAATCTGACTAACAAACACAAATCAAGGTTATTACACCCTGTTCTGTAGCATCCATTTTACGTTGTACAATGATAAGCATACAATAAAATAAGGGTGTTTTAACTAGTAGCTGAATGTACATATTCTGTGCAAACATGTGAAAATATAATAGTATTATGAAATAAGAAACTGTTTCTTACGGTCAAATCAATGGATATAAAACGTCCTTAGTTGCCTTATTTGAACCTCAAATAAAGCACGCAAATTAACGGAATATATAAAGAAACGAAACTTAGATAATCCACTGTGGGTGTTTCCTGCTCTGACTTAAGTTACCATTCACAAACAAGCAACAACAGAGTCAAGAGCTGAGAGCCAGCAAACACTCAAAACCAAACATATGGCAAAAAGGAAGATGTGTTTTGATTAGCACAAATTATTAACGTTAGTGTGTCCACACATAGTATGAGAAAGTAGAAGCTGAAGAATTTCACAACCTTAAGCGCTCAAATATACACTGCTCTGCAACTGTGGCATGTCTTTTGTTAGCATTTACTTTTTAACTTAAGGAATGTCAGAGCCATAAACCAGCAGCCATGAGGTTCTGCAGGAGGAAGAATCAACTTAACGATACACTTTAAAAATATCAAATGTAAACATGAGAAATGCATTCAAAAACAGCTTACCTGCAAAGCTCCAAAGGAGGACACTTGAGTCTTTCAGGGCTGTTTCATCTCTTCCACACACTGACACGGTTGTAAATGCCTCATGTCCACTCAACAGTGTGTTTTACATGGTCTCTCTATGTTTTCCGCTCGATTTCGCTCTCCCCCACCGAAAACACGAGTCGCGCTGCGGTGACGTAATGACTCGGACCGGGAAGCCCATTGCGCCTGCGCAGCTCCACAATGCGGGATTCTCGAATATAAGGGGCTTCTGTTATTGAAATGGCCTTCCGGGCAATTAGTAAAACGCGTGATTAAAGTTGTGAAATAACGTGCACAAGCAAGCTAATTATGCAATGATTGTTCAAGGAGCATTATTAAATCTGTTTTTCTCAAAAATATTTAAAAATAATATTAACATATTAATTTCAGTGTATACCGAACCTAGTTTTGTAGTTAATAAAATACATTACATAGTTTGCGATAAATATATACAGCTGGTGAAGTTTACAAAATGATTCAGTTAAACTGAAGATCAAGTTTAAATAAATCAGAAATGTAGCTGCACTTTAATAGTTACAAAATAATATTAACATATTAATTTATACCGAACCTAGTTTTGTTGTTAATAAAATAAACTACATAGTTTGCGATAAATATATACAGCTGGTGAAGTTTACAAAATGATTCAGTTAAACTAAATTTAAATAAGAAATGTACCTGTACTTTGAATGTTAATACTATTTTAAAATGATTAGTGTATATTGAAATAATAGTTTGTAGACTTTAGGAATTTATGAAAAACATAAAAAAAAAAAAATACATATATATATATATTGCCATTACACAATAAATCAACATTCACATTGACTAAGACCTGTACAAATAACTGCAACAGTTCATACATAAACATATTTTGCTTTTTATTCAGCCTGATATGAATTACACATGATAAAAGAGAGGATCATCTTAAAGTTATGCAATAACCTCCCTTCCCTTTATATAAACACCCCGTCACAGACAGTTTCTACATCATCCTAAAAACAGAGGCCTCGGTACATGCTAGAGTTCACCTGAGGTTTGGGTTCAGATTTTTTATTAATGTCCTTTTCATAATTCCATTTGACATTTATTATTATCCTGTTGTAGCAGTTGCAAAGCCGTCCTTAAATATTCAAAAGTGGTATTATGGGAATGTCGCAAGCGGAAAGTAGTTCAGGTGAAAAAATGGCCAACATCAGAGAAAAATAGGTCAGAAATATAAAAAAAAAAATAAAAAATAAAAAATAAAAAGTTAATATTAAAAAGCAGAGCTTTATTTTTCCTACACTGTCAGAATAGCATCCTTTGAGATGATTGATCTTACAAAAAATGAAAGAAAACTCAAATGAAATATTAATGCATATTATCTGCATACTGAAATAAACATTATGAGCTGTCAGCTGAATTCCCAATAAATAAAAAAAAGGTTGTTCTTTGTGATGCTGCAGAAAGAAACACATTTTGCATGTACAACACAACATAATGAAAATGGTGTTGAAACAACCTAATTCTGACCAAAAACAGGCTCTAATTTTGTTCCCAGCACCAATTGAGACAAATTAATCTGAAACTAGTTGTAGCAACTCCATGTTCTGAAATGCCTTTATGCTCAAGACATTTTCCAAATCCTCCTCACGGACGTCTGGAGGGAAAAGTGAATGTAAAAGAGTTTAAGTGACACGGTCTGTCAGAAGACAAACTTTAAAACAAAGAGGGCCAGCACAGAGCAGAAACACAAGAATCCTTGCCTCTACACACACACATAAAAAAAAATAGTGTTAATATCGAATCGAATTGACAAAGTGCAAATTATTTTAGTTTACGTTACACTTTTTAACAGGAATCCAAGGTGAATCTCGCAAAGCCTGTCGAGAACATGTCGGGGTGTGTTTCACCCCAAAATCAAACGAAATAAATATTTTGCTTAAAAAAAATGAAGCCTATTTTAGGACCATTATGAGTTTTTACATTGTAACAATTACATTTTGACAAGCACATTCTATAAAACAAAATGCAATAAAAAAAAAATAACTATCACAGTAATGAGAATCATTATTGAGAATAAAAAAGGTAAAATGCCTGGACACTTTAATGAGAATTTGGTAAATGCAAAAAAAAAAAAAAAAAAAAAAATTTAGGGTAAATTGTGACCTGGACATATTTTTGCGATATTCACCTTGTAATGAATATTTATTTATTTTAGGATATACAAATGAGTAAAAGCAATTTTCTCCCCCTCCCCGGTTTTAAATGCGGCATTTGTTTCTGCATTCCTCCCCTCCTCCTGTTTTATTACCCAGCCTTAAATTCCCACTTTCCCGTCCCTGGTCCTTTAACATGTCGTTTAAATAAAAGTAATGCCATGCTGATAGGTTTGCCATGTGGTAAAAACTTCTTTTTCACTTCCACCTCTTCCCCCCCTTCATATCGCCATTAAGATCGTCCCTGTGAATGTTAATGAATAAAATATATATTACATTTGTCATTAAATAGTTTTGTCTCTTGCACGGTCTGCATGCATTAGGAACGCAGGGCAGCCTAAGGACGGGGGAGGAGAAGGCCATGTTGTCGTGCGAACAGTTGGGTCATGTGATAACGGTCACGTCTGCGATACAAACTCGCTCCTTTGGTCCACAAGTACACTGTTCTGAGCTTTCACATTAACCAGAACAGTCCAGACTATGAAACTCCAGTGTGTTTGAGAGTGTGTGTGCATATGTATTATGTGTATGTGTGTGTGTGGTCAGTTTTCACAGGGTTTTGAAGCAAATCACTGAAGCTTCGTTCCCAGCTTTCGTTGTCTGTTTCTGTGTGAGAAGACGAAAGAAGAATGTAAGCCAAAGGATTAGAAGGCACTTTCCACAAGATAGTTTTACACATCTGTCATTTTAAATACCAACATGTATCTGTTACAAATGTTTCATGCAAACTGTTACTGATTTTCCCGCCAATAAAGAAATGGAACTTTCCATTGGAATTGTGACACACAGGAAGTGACATAATTTGGAACTTTTCTACAGCATAGTAGGATGACGAGTATCATCAATCTCATTTTAGTGTTTACTGCATTCATTAAGCTCAACCAGCCAAACCTATTACCACATTTGTTTTGCAAAAATTATCAAAAAACACACAAACATTTCTTCAGTTTATGTGAGTTTATTAACTTTATTAATAACATTTGGTCCTAAACTAGCTAGACCCCACTAACATCATTTAGATTAAATCGGCAACCTTGTTACTCATTGGCTGTTTTTAAAAGAAGTCTCTTCTGCTCAATAAGGTTTAATTTATTTAATAAAAAATTGTTAATATTGTGAAATATTATTACAAATCAAAATAGCTGCTTTCTATTTGAATTTATAGTAAACTAATTTATTCCAGTGATCAAAGCTGAATTTTCAGCATCATTACTCCAGTCTTCACACGAACCTTCAGAAATAATTCTAATATGATGATTTGCTGCTCAAGAAACATTTATCAAACAATTATTCATTTTTTTTTGGAAACAGTGATGCATTTTTTTCAAGATTCTTTGATGAACAAAGTTAAAAAGAACAGAATTTATTTCAAATAGAACTTTTTTTGTAACATTGTAAATGTCTTTACTGTCACTTTTTAAATTGTATGTTTAAACGGTTTAAGATGAGTCCCTGATATTGAAAACCTCATAAAAAAGTAATGTAAAAAAAAAAACGCTCAATTAGTATTTAGTTTTACCTCTCTGACAAGAACATTATGTGAAGGTTATGCACAACTCCTGTCAATAAATTATTTTTTTAATTTTCTTATTTCATGGAAAGTGTCAGAAAGGCTCTCAATCTGATATCTGGCGGTAGACGCCGCGGGTGAGTTTACCTGGCTTCTGATCTGGTTACTGTGTATTCAAACCACAGGATGTTGGGAATGAGACTTGTATCTCTCACCAGAAAAAACTCTGAGATAGGCCTGAGAAAAGAAAGAGAAACCCATCATGATAGTGAAACAGAGCTCTGCATGTATAAGTTCAGGATATGAACATCTGTGTGTGTGCTTGCATCATTACCAGGCTGCCATCTTGGGAAAGAGAGGCGTTAGCACCTCTTGGGTGATAAAAAACCAAACCACTCCCATCACCAAACCGGCCACACCCCCATAAATCACCTGACTCCAGGTGTGGTACAGGAGGTAGACTCTATGAACACATGGGACAACATATGCAACACATTAATAATACACCAACACTGCAAAGAACAAAGATCCTGCACTCACTTAAAAAAAAAAAAAACATTACCTGCTGTATGAAACTGACAGAGCCACGGCCATTAGAATGATGGACAGTATATGCCGCCATAACAATTCAACACACCTGGCATTGTTCGTCTGATGCATTCTGGGAAAATAAAACAAATTAGACATTTTTAGATTTTATTAAAATGTCATGATATTCAGCTGTGTGTGTTACACTGTGGAAAAATGCCCTTAAAAAGAAAACAACCGCTACCATTGTGGACGACAAAAAGTATTGTCCAACTGATGGTATGAATATTTAAAACTTTCCATAAGAGGCAACAATGTATAATTAGTTACTTTTTCAAGACTAACACAATAATGCATTCAGGGCTCCAGACTAACATAGGAGCACAAGCAGACAATGTACGTCAGTCTGGAACCCTGGCATTTACAAGCAACACTCCCCAACATTCACACACTGAACAAGCTTTCTTTGTTCAGCTCTCGTTTTCTCCTTTCACACATCAACAACAAAAACCAACAAAATATCAACAACGTATAACTTAGTTATTCAATATTGATTATTCAAGACTAATGACTTATACACACACACACATATACATACAATGACTTTGATCACGTGACACTAAAGACTGACGTAACGATGCTAAAAATGCAGCTTTGATCACGGGAAATTAAAATTATTATATATTCAAATAAAAACAGTAATTTTAAATTGTAATAATATTTCACAATATTACTGTTTTTACTGGGTTTTATTTCATGTCAATATTTTCTTTTTCATTTTTAGTAAAATGTTATAAATAAAAATGTGAATTTCTTACCTTAAATAAAGAAAAAGAAAAAAGTAAACAACAAAAAACCAGATGAACTGAGAGTGACTGGAAGGCATCCCGTACTCTGTGGTGACTGCGCTGTGACCTGTTAATGAGACACGACAGACAGTTCAGTAACTCACAGAGAGACAGCGTCAGTCATTATAGCAAAACAGCTATAAGAAACTAAAACCATTAAAAAAAACATTTGTTACTTGAAACAAAATTAACTAACTGAAAAAAAGTTAAAGCCTATTTTATTTTCTCATTTTTGTTCAGTTTAACTTCAAGAACTTAAAAACTAAAACTTTATAGATTTTTGTGTTTACATAGCAAGTGCCAAAACCTTTATCAAGTTTCGTATTATTCTAACGAAGTAAAAAATAATAAATTAAAAACAACATACAATTTTTCAGTAAAATGACAGAAGAGCACCAGTGTTAAGAATGTAAGGGGACGAACTGAAGGTTTCGACGGCGGTCATGCCGTACATGTAAAGGTTAGATTTTGATTGATAAGCATAAATATATTTTACCTTTTTATTTTACTACTGAGCATTGGTACTGTTTCTGTCACACACTTGATAATAAAAAAATCAGATATGTTGTCTTTGTTTCTCTCTCTCTCCCTCTCTCTGATGTTTCAAGCTAATCTACAAAAGCTGTGAGAGCAATTTGGAAATAATAACTCTTTCTGAAGTCAAGGCCAGATAGGCCAGGGAAAGTTTAGGGAGTCAGATAAGATGTTCCAATTAAAAATATTTATGCACGTTACTGGGTATATTATGGGATGTTGAGGAAGACCAAAGCGGATGAAGGTGAACAGGAAAATGTACTTGTATGATAAAAGGAAGTAGGAGGCCTTATGATAATGTGTGATAAAAGTAGGAGGCCTTATGATAATCTGCTCATTTGTTTATCCAATCAATTTTGAAAGTCTTTGTTCAATAAAAAAAAATATATATGTATGATTTGACTGAATAAACACTGTTTTGCCTTGTGACAGATTGACTTGTGACACTTCAAATTTAAAAGTTTTTTTACATCCCCCTGATAAATAAAAAATATACTTTAAGTCCAAGTCAAGTTTTTCCACAGACCATCGATGTAGAATATTTGTTTTTATTAAGACTTTAAATAAATAATTTAATTTAAAACATCTTTTATTTTTAAAAGATTTAATTTAAACTTTTAAGATTATACTTTGAAATAAATACAAAGCATTCACAATTTCTCATCCTGGGCGCATTTTATATTCACACTAGGGCTGTCACTTTACGTTCGAAAATCGATTGCACAATCGATCGGACCAACCAACACAAGTTTCGAAAACGAAAATAGGGAATCGATTTTAACGTCCTTTTTTCTTTTCTTTCTTTTTTTAAACCAAAAATGTGTTTTAGGTGGACAGATCAATACAGTACACAGAACATGTAAGTTAGGATATTGGAAAATAACAATGTCTTTTCTGTTAACCAAATGCTTTTTAATATTCGCAATACTTCAATGCAAGTGAACAAGCGCGCCGTTATTTTTTGCTTAGTGACGTGTGTGTTCAAGCAAGCCAGAAATGCACAGGTTCTGCGCAATACGCTGTATTTAATATATCAAGAGGACTCACGAGTTGCGTATTTGCGCTAAATCCGCGCAGCTTTGGCTACACGAACTTCCCCAGCAAAGTGAGTCAACATAGAAACACTCGTGATTTGACAGCGTTTGGCGATTTTACAATCGATTCAATCAACACTTATGTCTAAAAAATAGAACAGGATTTTTTCACAAAAGTGACAGCCCTAATTCACACGGTCATAAAAATTCCCAATTAGTCATACAACATTTTCATCCCCGGAGGATAACCAAGGTCAAAGGTGACAGTTATGGAGGGTTAAAGGTCAACGGTAGGGCAAGACTTGGGAGGTCCGGGGGCAGGGCAAAAAAGGTCAAGAGGTCACCCAAGGTTAACAGGTCACCATGAAACATAGTATCATAAGTATCATAACACTACTCTGGAAATTATTCAAATAAAATTCTATACTTTTTCAAACTGCGTAGGAACCCTGTCAGAGCCTTACACAGAACAGAGCATTAAAAAAATTAAACGTGTACATTTTATAATTTCCTTTAAATATGCATTTTCAATGGCAGCAGTTGTACAGTACTGTGTCATTGGACCGATGGACCATCCAGAGTCCATGAGTGTCTGTCATGACATCGCCTACGTTGCTAACATGATTATTATTCACTATTTAGGTAAAAAGGTTGCAGGTCAAGCCCAAGGATTGTGTCTTTGAGCAAGGTCTCATATAGTCAAACTTGTGTCTATTAGCATTAAGTCTGGTCCAGTTTTTCAGACTATTCTGGCCAAGAACCGCCTACTCAGACCGTCTGGCCGACACGTAAATCAATAAATCAACAGTTTGTTTTGTTTTTACATGTCGTCCTGTGGTGGGAAAAAATTCCCATGGCAGTCTTCATACCGAACACAAAGCTTCAAACCAAACTCTGATTGTCCTTTAAAGATACTACAGGTGGATAGATACTAGGGGTGGGGGAAAAAACGATTCTTAGATGCATCGCGATGCGGACGATTCTGAATCGGATCACAAATGTCAAAAATCGATTTTCCTTAATGTTAATTGATAACATTATGTTGACAGAACCCAAAAGGCGCCTGGACAGTCAGTGGTGTGCAGCTGTGCACATAACAGAGACACATGATGGTTGAGCGAGAAATGCGACCGGCACCCTCCGCGTTAAAATCTAGCGCAACTTTGGCTTCTATGAAGTTGAAGGGAAAAAGGACCTGGACAAGAGCCACACTTTATGCAAGTAGGGCTCCAGATGGGTGATCAGAGGTTACACTGGTGCGACCACCGCGATGTCCAATTGAAAAGAGCTGCAACTTCTGTTACGTACGATAAACATCAAAAGGCAAACAAAACGAAAGTGAAAGTGCACTATTCGTTTGAAACGAGCTCAGAAAAGGTTTACTCGTAGATTACACAGCGCTGGGTGATTTCGCGCCAGGGCGAAAGCGTTTGAATTCACAGCAGAATTGACAACATCGCAGCGAGATCTACTCACTTTTGTTGCCAGCTATTTTGACAATAATGCCTGTGTAAGCGTCCCAAACCTCTTAGCTTAGACACATAGCCATGCGTGTGGTGTGCACACAACACAAGACTTAAGTGGGTTTCAGATCAAAAAGTAAACTAAGGATAACTACCATTACCATACATTTCTTCAAAACAACTCAACTTTTTTGCATTTTTTTCTACAAAAAAAAAACGTTCTGTTGGTGGTTTTCGACAGCCTCCTAGATGTTCCCTTGTCGGGTTAGGCACTTGAAAGATTAAAATACAATAAGTTCATAATCGCCTATTGGGACCTTAATATACACAGTATGCCAGATAGCTAAAAGTTGGCAATCACAGTATGCCAGATACGGTAGCTAGAAGTTGCCAATCCACTGGCAACCACCACCGGAGAGCAAGCGCCGTCAACCCCTTGCTATCTCGGTATGGACAGCAACATGGTTAGAGCTTGCCAGTTAGCTTAGTATGTTATGACTTTACAGATGGCAACGTGTTGATTTGTTGGTGAAATGTTATGCACTGCTTTCGGTAACAATGCTAGATGGAAATACAACTGTTAAGTTCAGTTTTACAGATTTTATAGCCTCCAGTGACCGTCAACCTCTTGCTAAATTATCTATGTTGATAGCAATATGTGCTCGACAGGCTAACAGCTACCTTACAGGCTGCCTGAATTTCCTACGGAATAATAAAGTATCTAATGTTTTAACTTTACTACTTTGGGGTACCTGGTGTCAGACATGCAGGTGCCATAGGCGCATCGTTTCACCATCTTGCTGAAATCGCAATGTTTGACGGGGTCCTTCTCCTTAGTTACAGTTGCTGAGCTATGATTGGACGAGGACCGTTCGAGGGCGGGGTTTTGCGAACGGTCAATTTGCAACACTTGGAGATTAAATTGGGCTGAGAAAGCCCCATTTTCAATGTAAGAGATGTCATTCTTAGTCAAATTTAGGTATTCGAGATTGCCGAAGCGACTTAAGGAATAAAAGTGGATGCTTCGAATCTTGTTCTCATAGAGAGCCTAAGTCCCTCCTCTTCCGGTCGACCACCATGGGACCTTAATTCAGAAAAATATTGTATGGTAGTCAATGGCGAGAGACAACAAATATTTTGATCTCGTTTGAATTGTGCCCTGAATTACACATATGATGTTTGTCAATTTAAAAGATACATTTTAAAGTCAAGAAAGTCGCAGTTTGATGTAAAACTGTTGAGGTATAAGACTGTGAAAATACGTAATTACAAAGACTACAAACCCAAAAGGCGCACATTTTCTCTCAATGAATGAAGCTAACTTTACTGAAGCTAACGTCTGTCATTTTCTCTATAGTCTTCCGTTATAATCGTAACGTTACGCCGTCATGCCGGAGTGTTTTGTGCCAGACTGTGCCGTTGTGCCAACGGATCTTGCTCGTGGTTTCGCTTTCCGGGAGATGTAGTTCATTGAGCGATTTTCACATAAAACTAAATGTTACTCTTCTGTTTTATGACAAACTGCGACTTTCTTGACTTTCATAATTATCTTTTAAATTGACAAACATCATATGTGTTATTCAGGGCACAGTTCAGACGGAATAAAAAGATAAGTTGTCTCTCGCCATTGACTCCCATACATATTTTTTCCGAAATAAGGTCCCATGAGCCGGAAGCGGAGGGGCGGGACTTAGGCTCTCTATTGAGTCGCAGGTCAACAATTGTGCTGTTATGTTGAGTTATTTTCAGAGGACAGTAAATATATACTGCTATACAAGCAGCACAATGACTACTCTAAAATATATCCAAGTTTCATTTCTATTCATAGATGCCACCTACGTCACTACAAATAGAACGCCGCCATATTTGCGACCGATCTCGCCCGAACTGCCCATTTGAATGAGAGAGAGAGAGACAGAGATACCTGGAGAAAATGTCAATTTTAGGCTCCAATCCTTATTTGTTACCCCCAGTTTTCTTTTGTCCATTATTATCTGCCTCAGTCTTGCCCTCAATGAAAGAACACGAAGGGAAACGAAACAAGGCGATTGTGACTTTATGTGAACGTCTGTCTGTGGTGGGTTACTCTGATCATTGTTGATTGTCAGTGCTGCTAGTGAGTTGAGATGGGAATTGAAAACCGGTTCCACTGGAGAACCGGTTCTAAGTTTTATGAACCATCGATATTGTATGCCCTGCTCCTGCTCAAAAGCGAATTTTTGTCCCGCAGCAGGGCGCATGTTTAACTGAAGAACGAGCAGAGAGAGAGCGAGCCCTGGTCGCGCGCGCGCGGTGCACTTTTTCTCTTTGGAAGGCGAATGTATAAACAAGGCTTCACCGTCTCCTAAGCGCTGTCTTGCTCTCTCTCCCTGGCACATATTAATCTAAATAAATCGACACGATGGTAAACGGTCGGAAGACCATAGTATCATGTGGAGCATTCGGATATATTATTTTCCTGAATTACCGCTGGGTGTGAATTGTGCTAAAATACCTTATCTTATCTGAAAAGCGTTCCGCACATTACCTTTGCCGTTATCTGGTCGGCAAAACTCCGAACTTCCTTAACCTCTCCGAAAACTTAAACTTAATTTTTTAAGAATGATTTCAGTGCTGTTCCCAGCAGGAGCAGGCATAAGCCCGCCCAGCCCACCGACTCTATACACCAGGGGTTCTCAAAGTCTACATTCAAAGGTCCAAATCTGAATTTTCAACAATGTCAAAGGTCCGGAAATAATTGGTTATTACAAAACTTGTTTTTAATAAACATGCATAACAAATCAACGAATTTAAAAAATAAATAAAGTGCCTTTTGCATTTAAAGAGACATTTATAACAAGTACAAAAGTGGCAAAACACTTAGTTTAAGGATCAGCCTTTTATTTAGATTTTTTTCAAAATCAAAGACCGCAATAAGAAAGCCCTGGTAAGATCATTTCGGTTCTTTACTTTTAATGAAGCTGATTGTTTGTTAAGCGTCTGCGACTTTCATTTTGATTTGCGATAGTTCGCTGATTGGCTTGATAGATGCTCATCTGCGGTAATGCTTGTTGCAGTAGCGTCGTCATATCTGGCTATAACATGTCATTTAGCCTCTCACACGTTTATTTTTTAGCATTTTTGTAAGGAGTCAAATTGACATATGTGGTTTTCAACAACCAGATGCATTTACACTTGTCCAGTTTCGTCTGGAATGCGGCCCAGACCTCCTCCTGAAGTGGTTTTTGAGCGATTGGATTTAAATCCGTTTCCCGAATGCGTTTCGGAGGGCATTACACCTGGTCTTTTCCATAGGTCTTTTCCCAATCAGATATATCACAGAAAACGCATGAAGTGGCCAGGTGCACTCCAAATGTCGCGTTACAAAACGAATGGCTTGTGCTGGATCTCTGTCCGCTCCAATATTTGAAAACTCTATTTTCTTCGTCAATTTATTTTTCCCCTTAAAGGAAAACTCCGGGCAATTTTTAAGTTAATCTTGATCGTTATATCTTTATGAGTACTGTCTATAGAAAAAAAACGAACCGGATTGGTGCTTGCGACGCGGAGCTGCGACCGCGAATGCCCAGAGCTCCCACTCAGCTATAACGGCAGCTCTGGGGGCATAACATAAAGAGCGTTTTTGTGCCTCTTAACAGACACAAAATGCAATTAAAATGTCTGTCCAACATGAACAGGGGCCTTACCTGTGAACAAGATGCGTTTAGCAATTTAGTGGTTTAAATAGTGTTTTAGACAGCAAGCTGTAGTCTCGCGCTGAAGTCTCGCTCCTCCCACCTGGACAGCGCGAGACTACAGCTTGCTGTCTAAAACACTATTTAGGTGAATTTAAACCATGGCTAAGTTTCTAAACGCATCTTGTTCACAGGTAAGGTCCCTGTTCATCTTGGACAGACATTTTAATTGCATTTTGTGTCTGTTAAGAGGCACAAAAACGCTCTTTATGTTATGCCCCCAGAGCTGCCGTTATAGCTGAGTGGGAGCTCTGGGCATTCGCGGTCGCAGCTCCGCGTCGCAAGCACCAATCCGGTTAGTTTTTTTTTTCTATAGACAGTAGCCTACTCACAAAGGTCTAACGATCAAGATTAACTAAAAAATTGCCCGGAGTTCTCCTTTAAACTGACTAAACTAAACGCTCACTGCGGTGAAGCTGTCGCCCGATTACGTCAAACTTCATACGCTCACTGGATGTCATGACAACAATATCACGGAGGAAAACTTTAAATATCTCGCTTTCGCTTTTATTTCGGACCATCTCCAAAAATACATTTAAAAAACCCAGAAACAAATTATTTTAACAAGCGTTTATCAAAGTAGGAAATCCACACTTTTAATCCCTTACACACAATTAGTGCTCTTGAAATACGAAATTGAGCCGGGTCCGGATGGATTTATCTCCAGGTCCGGATCCGGACCGGAGTCCGGAGTTTGAGAAGTGCTGCTATACACGATGTGATTGGCCTGGCTAGAGTTAGTTTTTTCCAGCTCGCAAGCCAACGGAGAGTGCCTAGACCCCCCTGACAGCTAACCACTTCTTTCTTCTATCCTTTTCTTTTGGTATAGAATGAAATACCAGTTCGGGGTTCCTCTTTCGGCTGTTTGTGCAGCCAACTGCACAATATATTGCAGGCATTACTGAGACCGTCGGTCGCAAAGATGGCGGCGCTAAGCTATAGTGACGTCATGTGACCCAAATGAATAGTATTGTCCCTTGAGAAGATGTTGAAATGTGAAGGGTATACTCACTTTTGTGAGATACTGTAAATATCAGCCGTTACTGTATATCGTCCAATAATATCTTTGTAAGATGATTATTAAATGCTTATTTTATGATCAAAGCTCTGTAGTTTTAAAACATAATGCAATGTAATACAATGATGATTGAGAGATGAACAAATAAATCTTCCTCAAAAGCCAGATGATGATAGAGACTCACATTTGAACATGATTTTTATGATGAATGATATGTATGGATACTCAGGTAAACCTAAGTTGTTTCAGTTCAGTAAATGTTCATCTTGAAATAAAAAAATCAGTAGATTGAAGGTGAAACCACAAGCTGAAGGTGGACGTTTCTACAATCATACTAAAATGCCTTTTACTTGCTAAAAAAGTATAAACTATCAATCAGACGACAGAAGGCATGTAGCAGATTGTGTGCGATGTTGGTAATTTAGACTTAATTTTTAGGCCTTAGAATTTTGCATATCAAAAAGAATACAGTAGGCTTTATAAGGTTAATGTTCAGTTTTCATGTTACCCAGATGCTAAGAGTCAAATGATCATATATTTATTAAACTGATGTGGTTCTGTATGTTTAAACAAACAACACGCTGACGTTTCTTACCCCCACATGGTCGAGGCTCCCGTAGAATGTGTTTGAGCAGCCAGTTTAGTCCCTCATTCATGATCAAACCCCCCAAAAAAGAGATCTGAGAGAGAGAGAGAGAGAGAGAGAGAGAGAGAGACAGAGAGAGAGAGAGAGAGCAAACACAAAGGTATAAAAGTGGAGAACAAGTTGGTATGTTGTGTGGGATTTGACACCCTGCTAGTTTGTGACATCATGTGACCCACCGTATGTAGTTCTCTCTTAAAGACGATCAGAGTGACGAATCCGACGAGGATCGCTATGGGCAGAAGGCTCATGCAGGCCAACACCTGCCCCGTCAGATCACCTGGACACAAACACAGGATAAGATTAGAGTCCTTCGCACACTGAGCGTTAAAATTAACTGTTCAGAATAGTGCATTGCCTTACTACTCTGCAGTATGCAATCTCAATAAACATATTTATACAAACTTGGATTAAAATGTTTATTTCAGAGATGATAAATTGAGAACTGGACACTATTCAACAAAATACTCAGATTTATGCTGTAAATCTATTAAACAAAAGTTGTTAAATAAGAAATTAATTTCACCCTATTAATGCATGTTATAGAGATCTTACTTCGTGTGAACCGTGTGCATGCATATGGTGAATTTTTTTTCCCCCCATTTTAATCTCAATGTTTAATCAAAACGTTATAACTGTATTTTTCAGTGAAAACGACACACTTACTAAAGGCAGACAACATGCCTTGCACTCCGCAAGCTTGTGTTCATTTATTTTTAAAGGGATTGTTCACCCAAAAAAGAAACTTGTGTCATCAGTTACTCGCACTCATGTCGTTCCACACCCGTAAGACTTTCGTTAATCTTCGGAACACAAATGAAGATCTTATTAATGAAATCTGAGAGCTTTCTGTTTCTCCATTGACAGCTACGCAACTACCACTCTGATGCTTCAAAAAGTTCATAAACAGATTGTGAAACTAATCCATATGAATTGAGCGGTTTAGACAAAAAATTCTGAAGAGACTCAATCTCTTTATATGATATGAATTTAGGTTTTATTCACATTTTAATTTTATTCAACCATATATAAAAATTGATTAGTGAACAAACAGCTCAACTGAACCTGCTTGACACACGAGAATGAACCTCATTGGTTCTTCTGTGTCAAGCAGGTTCGGTTGAGCTTTGGTTTACGTTCGCTGAGGAAAGTTTATATGTGAATAAAAGCCTAAATTAAATCTGTTCATCATCATATAAAGTCTCTTCAGAAAATTTGGACTAAACTGCTCAATTCATACGGATTCGTTTTACGATCTCTTTATGAACATTTTGAAGCGTCAAAGTGGTAGTTGCTTAGACTGTTGATGAAGGGACAGAAATCTCTCAGATTTCATTAAAAACATCTTAATTTGTGTTCCGAAGATAAACAAAAGTCTTACGGGTTTTTAAACTACGTGAAAGTGAGAAACTAATGATAGAATTTTACATTTTTGGGTGAACAAGTGCATATCCACTTCTCAACATCCAATCAACGCTCAATAAATTTTTTTTCTTTTAAAATAATCTGTTGTTAAACTCAGATGTCACAAAATGAAAAACGCTGTACTGTCGCTACTTTCATCACAACTTTAATGCCAAAACATCATTATTCAAATGTATTTGAATGAACGTATAGATAATTTAGCTGTGCATTAGACAGTCATTCAACTTCCTGCTAGATACATTACACTATTGTCTTTCATTCACTTTTAGATTATTCTTGCATTAATAAGACATTACCAATAGTTCATTATAGGAATTATTATACAGAAATAATGTCTTTGCTTAAAATTTTAGGTGTTAACACATCATGACATGGCAGAGCAGAGGTCTGAGAAAATTATTCACAAGTTGTAATTAATAGTTCATTGAGAACGTGAACGCTTTTTACAAATCGGAATCTCTAATTACGGTCCCTAATTACATGCCGTGAACTCATTCAAATATGTTTATGACATCACAAGCATGAGCTAATGGACATTTCTAATGACCTAGTATGCACTAAAGGTTATTCAATACATGGCAAATAATTGTATTTAAAAACAAATTCCTGAGCATAAAGCACTAAAAGTGGGACATTTCAAAACTGAAAGCAAGCCTAAATGTGCAGTTAGGCAAATGCAATGAATGTGTGTGTAAAACATTGCATTTGCCAAACACCACATTCAGTCTTGTTTTATCTCATGCATACTTATGTTGGCACGTTAACCACTCTCGTGCACCTTGCATGACAATTTAATATGCAAACACATCAAACTATGTGACAGGAGTTTAAAACACAGTAGACGTTCGTTGTTTTCTTCATGTTCCGCATCAATTCTCTGTGTTTGTCATTAGCATTGTATATTTCCGACTTGCTTTGACAATGTTCCAGCGTTTTGGGGTCAGTTCATATATTTCCAAACCCAGGGAGACACTCGCAGACGACAGGACCCAGAAAGGGTGTGATGCAACCGGGAATGAACTGGATTAACCAAACAGAGCCACGAGTCTTAACGTTACCAGAAACTTACAACACCAGCTGTGCTTGCATTAGACGCAATTATCTGCCTATAATGCGAGTATTGATCACTGGATTATCGAATCAACCCTTAAATTAGATTATGTTTTATTATTAAGCCGTCAATATTACTGAGAAACTGAATATGGGTATCCCAGTGTGGTGTACTAGTGAGCGTACAGGACCACAGCGCATGAGCACTAAACAAGCGCACTATTTGGCAGCAGGCTTTCCGTTCCCTGCAGAGCGAGCGCACTATTTGGCAACCCAGCCCTGGCCGTATCCATTCAGCTGCTCGATGTTCTACAGAAGTCGCGGCGCGAATAAAACGGCGTACGATGATATGAACGGCTTTGTGGGGAGAGCAACGATTTAAAAATGTTCTTACCAGCCGGATACTCTACGTGGGTTAAGGATATCGACCGCCATCGAGGTGGTGCCGAGCACTGCTCTTCCGACGCCATCTTACCCGGACACCGGGCATCGGTCGTCGACCAATCACAATGAAATGCCCCGACGCGTTCGACCAATCAGATTCACGCTGCTACGACGCACGGCCATTCACCAAGCGCATTCTCAAAGGAAAAAAAAATCTGCACGGGAACAGCCGTCCAATCAGAAGCGGGTTGATAAAAGGATGGGGCAATCCGAGGACGTTTGGCTGGACAAATGAAAATTTGATTCATTCAAATGAAAGAAGAAAAATTAAGTGAATGAGGAAATCCTTTTCAATTGATATCAACTACTATGTGAAGGCAGTCGCCAGCGCCACACACTCACTCTCATTGCACTTTAATCACACAACATGTATGTTGATATGCAAAAATCTGAGGAAAAAGTCACATATTCAGTGATTATTTCCCTTCATTTTAACATAAAAATAAACCAAATTTGTTCACTAAAGTCATTGATGTTCCCTCAGGATTTTTCAATGGGTTTTTATTAGAATATTGGTTTTGTATTTGAGTAAAATAAGGTCTGTGGTTACCATTACTTGAAGACACTTTCACATTTTTCTTCATAACGTAGTCATAATTCAAACATAAACTGCTAAGAAATACCACAAGGATGTGAGTTTACCACATTTGATTAATTGGACAACCGTTGTAGTCCTTGTATTGCAAATAGAAATCTTATGATTAATTCAAATATTGCATAAATGCTCAAAGACTACTTAGAAATGCTTTAAGCTTCAATAAAACTGCAGAAGTCTTAAGGCCCTTTCAGACACAAATAAATTAAAGGTTTTTAAAAGCATTGGATCAGAGGTCATATTCAATAGGTTTCTTCTAGTGACCACTGTTTCAGAAGTGGTGGTTAGTAGATAAATAGGATGTGAATTATCAGTAATGACACGTTTTAAAGACAGATAGAAAAAAGAAAGACTTTATGTTGGTTAGGGAAGGCAAAATGACAATACAGTTTTCAATAATAAACCAATACAATGATTGTAACGCCATTCATTTGTAAGAACAAAAAGGCATTTGAAGAACACAAATACACACACCAAGAAAAGTTTCAAAGAAATAAAAACACGAGTTGTTTCCACCATGCGGTTCATCCTCTTTGGCCATCATTAGACACAATTCTAACATATTAGACATAAAACAGTGTTGTTGAATTATCTGGGTGGAGAATACAGCAGCTATGGAGTGAAATAACAACCCCGTTCAATGAAAACATACCCATACAATTCCATATAGACAGTCATTTCTCTTCTACTTGGTACTTTGTTTTGATTGAGTTATTATACGAGAAACAACAGCACATCTATTGGAGCAATCAGGAACTGTACCATAACTTAATATACAAATCAGAGCATCTGTTACTGTCAGTCAGTAACTCTTTTAGCACATTGGTGAATCTTTAATAATCATTAATAAATATCGATAATCTTTAGAAGGATCAATGCTTCTAAAATAGGACACAGACACAAGTGACAATTAAAAAGAATAGAGATGTAGCAGCGCAGGTCGAAACATTATTTCATGAGGTCTTCTTCCAAATCACATTCTGCAGATTAAACAGTGTGTTGAAAAGTTTATTCATTAAAACCCCTTGGAATGATATGAAATCAAACATTTACCATCTCACTTATACCTTCAGTCTGCACCAAGTCCTTCGAGTATGAAAATAAAATCAATCTTCCGTTTATGTAGAAAACCCTATTTGACAGGGTGAAATTTCAGGTGCACAATCTTGGTTATCCAATTAGGAATAATTAATATCAATCAGAGTTTGGGAAGAATTATATCTTTGCATCTAAGTTGGTGCAAATGGTTTTGAGTCACAGAAAAGTATGATTTTAATTCAAGCAGTGCAGAGCTCTAATAGAATGCACGTGTGTATTTAATAAAGACAAATAAAAATATATCCATAAAAATAGAGGCACAAGACAACGAACCACTCAAAACCCTGATTCTGACCGCTCAAGTATATCATTCAGTCTTCTGTTATACGATATATAAATAACGTATTTCTCCGTTATTTTTATGAGAAAAAACCCCATATCCATTCACTTTTGCACCTTGCCATTTTAAATAGCTTTTCATTTCAGTTTTCATATAAATTATACATCTGTCCAACAAGATTAAACTCAAAAGGAAAACAGAAAACAAAAAATAACAACTGTATATTTTAATAAAAATAGAGAAAATTAACATCTGTATTTTTTTTTTTTACCATATAAAGTGCAATACACCCAACACTGGCGGGAATAGTCAATACAAGGACAAAATAAACACTATAATGATTTTAATATCTAATTTCTCAAATGCCTCCTGTGCACGATTAATGAACACGGTCAAGTTTAGTCAAGGCTCAGTGACTTTGAAGATTGTTTTAGACATTTCATCAGCATTCCTTTTAAAATTATTAACACTTTAATTAGCACGTTTTGTTTGACGATATTATACGTTATTGCAGGTAAAATTTATTACCATATGACAGACCAATCAAAAGACCTGCAGGATGCTAGCCAATGTGTTTTGTTGTTTGACAAACTTTACCATGGGTTGAATACAATTTTAACTAATTGACAGCATCTGTGCCATTGACACAGAAATGTTATTTATTTATTTTTGCATATATACACACACACACATATTATATAAACAAACTTTTATGTTTTAATGAGATTAAACATGGTTTGACAGCCCTAATATATATATATATATATATATATATATAAAATATAATTAAATAGTATATGTCCCTCAAAAACAAACCAAAAAAATCCAATTTAATTGAAGTCTATGAGGTAAGTTTCACCATTCACCTCAACTGTAACTGAATAAGTGTCAATGCATATTTTTGTTTGTTTTCACAAAATGAAGTAGTCATTGAAATTATCGTAATGGCACAGATGCAGTTTATAGTGTTTAATAACTGGACCTGGAAGGCTTGAACTCACTAAAAAACTAAGTATAAAGCACATTTCTTTGCCACATTTATGATGTCGATCATTCCTACTCACGTAATTGTGGCGGCTCTACAACTGTGACTTATGTGACCCAATACCACTGATGTATTAAATGTATAATTCATAACGAATATCTATATAATAGAAAAGTAGATAATCAGCAATGTTAAACTACGAGCAAGTCTGAATATTGATGGGCAAAACAAGATGTATAAATCAAGAATGAAATATGAGGAGAAAAAAATAACACACCAACAGCTACATTTCTTTAACAAAAATATCGGAGGCTTCCGCTCTGATGAACACTGTGATAATAAACCAACAGGACAAAGCAAAGGGCTACAGCAACTCTCAGAGGACACGAGTGAGCTCAGCTAATGTGATCTGAACGCTACATCCTGTTATAATGACGCACTTCCTGTGTGAGTCTCTCTTTGAAATCCTCAAACTGCCTTTCACATCTAAAACGTGCTGACAGACTTACACTAAAGCTCATAAATCGGTCTCGATTCTCCCTCGTCATTGTGTTCAGTCCAAAACTTTATTGGGCCATTGGCACAAGCATAAACTTCAACAACACGTGTTTATACTTAATAATCTGCAAACCGACCAGAAAAAACAAAACAAGATTTTCAACAAAAGAGGCATCAGTTTCGATGTGGGTTTGATTGAGAAGATCTGCAACTCAAAACAAGGCTGCACTGTTTGGCTAAAAGATGCTTTTTATTCAGTTCCTTCAGATCATGGCGAGTTTTTCAATGGTTTCAGAAAGAATCGGTTTCCAAAGTATTCGTCAATCAAGGCGAATCCCAGTTCTTAAAATTGAGGTGTCTATATAGCAGCGCTTGGATATTCGGTGGCAAACAGAAATTTGCAAGGAAAGGCCTCGGTTGACCTCCGATGAGTCTGTAGTGGTTTATCTCTCTAAATATTCGATGAAACGGGACTGTGGCAGTAACGCCTTTTAAACGAATGCAGTTCTGTGAACTCTTTACAGTCATGTTGATGAAGAACAGATAAATGAGACCTAGGCCCAAAACTAGATTAGGTCATCAAGCATTCTGCACCTCAGTCTCGCTGTTCACTGACGTCTGGATGCCCGCTGGTGGCTTGGCAAGGGCTCTTGGGTAGACTTCCATTGGTCTCAGGTAGTCTGTCAATGCCCAGGTAACCCACCAGGATATCTGCCCGTCTGTGGGACAGACTGAGGATGTCTTCGGCCAGAGACGGGACGGACGTGAAACGCACCTTATCGTGGTCGAACATGTCCTTCAGATACTGCACGATCTGTTGCTGTGGGGATCAAAGGAGAACGTGAAATGAACTTCAATATAATCATGTGTTTTTGAGTCGACCGGTGTTTTGATGGTTTTTAGTGGATATACGAAGTCAGTTCTCCGAACAGAGGAACCACAGGTGTACATCAACATATTCCACTAATGACAAACAAACAATACTGAATTTATTATGTTCAACACTATTGTTTTAGCATTTCCAACCAGACACACTTATTTTTGTCAAATGTTTTCCATGTAAAATGTGTTTGTACACTTGTTTTTTTTAACAATGACAAATGACAATTTCTTATCTAATGCAATGACATTCAGAGATTTTTAGTTTTAATATAGATATTTTTTTAAGAAAATTAATAGTTTTATTCACCAAGGATGCATTAAATTGATCAAAAGTGACCAAAAAAAACATTTATAACGTTACAACATTTATTTATATTCATCAAAGAATCCTGAATACTATAATAGATCACTGTTTGCCCAAAAATATGAAGTACAAACATTTTTCAACAACAATAATAATCAGAAATGTTTCTTGAGCATCAACTTGTCATATTAGACTGATTTCTGAAGGATCATGTGACACTGAAGACTGGAGTAATGATGCTGAAAATACAGCTTTGATCAAAGGAATAAATTAAATTTTACAATATATTAACAAAGAAAACACTTGTTTTAAATTGTAATAATATTTCACAATATTAAAGCATTACATTATTTTTGATCAAATAAATTAATCTTTGTTGAGCATAAGAGACTTCTTTCTAATCCAATGCTACAAGAAGTCTTCCCTAAGTGTCTAAATATTTATTTGGGCCACTATTATATTTGATTTGTTTGACCTACATTATTAGGACCCAAAAGTACTCATACTGTGGTGTGTATTCAGGTTTCAAACCACGCCCCCAACATTATGAGGACATGCTATAAACATTATAACACAATTTTTAATTTTTCTGTGATGGGTATTTTTAAGGTTAGGGGATAGAAAATGTAATTATCTCAGTAGGAGAAGGAGTAGGAGTGCCAACGTGTGTGTGTGTGTGTGTGTGTCAAATACATATATACAAATATAAATATATGTATATATGTGTAAATACAATTACAGACAGGGTTTATGAACTGATCGCCGACATCAGAGTGTCACAGAGATCAGATTAGCATCAGATTATGTGCTGATCTGGATTACACTTCTTCCTGGATTACTGGGATGTTTATCTCAGGTGTATCGGAGGAGTGTGGAGAATACTGAGAACGTCTTACCTTGAATATGGTGCACACCTCACTGAGGTGCTGTCGGGGGCCCAGAAACCCGAAAGCCAAAACTGGACTCACGTGTTCAGAGATGGCATAGAAATGGGCAATGAAACCGTCAGGAACCTGAGCAACAAACACAAAACAAGCAATACTATTAAAGTCAGAATCTATTAAACATCCAACTCAGTTTGTGCTTCAGACATGATTCCTCAAATCAAGCGATGTGTTTCCCCTTTCCAGATCTGAACACAAATTGGATGTTTTGTTTTTAACACTCACCATTAGCAGTCTCCTTTTGGCTTTTAGGACAGACCAACAGGCTGTAGCCAATGCCTTATATAAACAGAGACACAGAGAAATAAAACAGAAATTAAGAAATACAAAGAAACTGAAATTATATACATAAAAAAAAAACACTATGAAAAACTTCAAGGAAAACCTCCCAAAAATCAAAATGTATTGAATTGACCAATACTCTAATTGCTTCTTAGTTTCAGCAAATAACGCCCTTCTTATCAGGAACCAGTGTTTGATTTTTTTAGGATTATTGGGTTGCTGTATGATTCTTATTTAAACAGGGTTATTATAGGTTGTTTGTATAAGGCTATTGTTTTCTGGGTTCTGTAAAGCACCAAAACATAGATTGTTCCTGAAGAACTAGAGAATGAAAACTTCTCATTTTGTCCCATGCTCCTTTTTTGGTTCTAAACAAAACCTTTATTTTCAATTGTGTTGATCCAATATGTTTGGACTGGAGCTCTAACGTGTTCGTACCGTCTCCTTGAAACTATCCGAGAGCCATCGGTTCCTCAGAACCGCGACCACCGAAGACGGAGGACTTTCCAGATCTTCAAACGCATCCATCAGGATAAAGTCCAGCACAATGTCAAAGAAGTTCATACAGACCACCTAGAGCACAATCAAAGGTCAAAGGTCAGAGTTCTGTAAGTCTAAACAAAGAGTCAGGAGGTCAAGTTATTCTAGTATCATTTATATACTATTGTAGTACTTATTAATATTTAAAATTAGCTTTAATTTTTATATTATTGTTTGTTTTGGTAGTTTTGTTATGCATTTTTTTAAATAAGCAATCTTATTTTAGAACTAAATTTCATAGAATTTAGTTTAAAGCATTAAGCTTTTCATCTAATATTTCTTTATATTTTATTTCCTTTAATATTTATTTAAATTACTGAAAATATTTTAAAAAATAAGTTAGGTTTTAGTTAACAATAACAACACTGGGACAGACAAGAATAACTGAGGGAAATCCGACTTAAACACACAGGATATTGTTTAGCCAATGGAAATGGACGAAAAAGAAGGAACGACAGACACACAGACACAGACACAGACACAGACACAGACACAGACACACACACAGACAGACAGACAGACAGACAGACACATACACACAGACACACAGACACACAGACAGACAGACACACACACACACAGACACACAGACACACAGACACACAGACACACAGACAAGAAAATAAGACACACCCCTCGTCCGTCCAGCTCCATCTTGGTGACTGGCCACGTCTCTTCTCTCTGCGTGTACTGCAACATTTCATCATAACTCTCCAGAAACGCCTTCGGACTCTAAGCATTCACACACATTCAAGAGCAGATGACAAAACCTTAATTTCAAATGAAAAAATCCAGAGATAAAATTAGAAAATTACTGTTTTTACTTAATTACAGTCTCTAATTTTATTGTGCACAATTCATAAACGTGTGTTATTTTATTTTTAACTTATTCATTAAATTTAATTAATAGAGAATTATTTTAATATAATTTATATAAAATTGTATATAATTTTTCAAAGTGTAGTAACTTTATCCACTTCTGAAACAACTTTCCTTTCTGTTAATTGATTAATAATAATAATAACCAATAATATCACATCATACTTCTCATGAATAATAGGCTATAGATGCATTATTACATACATAAATTAATAACCACTGTATATTCAGTTTCATTAAAAAATTTTGCATTGCAGTAAAAGAGAACCTATTATGCCCTTTTACACAGTGTTGATTTAGTTTTTGGGCTCTGCTGGAACGCTCTGTTTAGTTCCCGTCTCTATGAAGCCCCTCCTTCTGAAAAGCACAGTGTGCTCTGATTGGTCGGCTGGAGAAGTGTGTTGTGAAAGGTCAAGCGTTTCATGTGTGTTTGGAAAATGCCCTGACCCCTTACCATTAACCACCAGTTTCAACACACTACTAATGTTGTGGAAATTTTAATTTGATCAGTGTTTGATTACTAGGTCATGTGTTTCTATTCATTCACTTACAATGGATAACGCAAAGGAATGTCATGTGATTTTGTTATTTGGGGACTTTCCCATTTATATCATAATGCCTGGGGAGGAAGGAGTGTGATACCAGAAAATGACCAGGTCAGAGGTCATCTAGGCAGGGAGGGGGGGCTGAAGGGTAATAAATGTAGACCAGCAATATAGATTCCTTTGTTTTTCTTCCTATCATATGATAATGTCTGTGGAAAGTTACTGGGGGGAAGATAGCCTTGCGAAGACCAGTATAAAGATTGCTGTGGCCTGTCTTCAAATGTGTCACTCCCTCCACAGGGTAACTGCAGTGTTGGCGACTGGGCCTATTCTTCCAAGAATAAATACTTCTCTTTTTATTCATTTGACTCTGAGTGTCTCTTACGCAGTGATGATTGTTTAATGAGAATTTTTGCCACAACACTAACGAACTAAACCAGGCCCACCCCTTGATTCTGCGTATGAATTATTTAAAATGAGGAATATTGTCGCTGGAAGAAAGCTCCACTGTTTCAGGGAGTTCAGAAACACTGACACTGATACAGAGAATAACTCCCGCTGGAGGGACTTTGTAACTTTGGAGAGCTATCAGGATGTGAAGAGAGTTTCAACCAGTATAACAAAAATTGTTCATGAAAATCATTGCACACCCTAGCTTTAAGTTTAATCTGCATCAGAATTATTTTTTTAAAATCATTTTTAAAAGCACCTTGTTGGCTTTGGCCAGGAGTCCAGATATCATCCGCTTCCCTGTTTCCATGAAGAACATTCTGTGTCTCTCATCCAGCAGTAGCACCTACAGATACAGCAAACACACACATATATCTCACCAACAGCAACACTCCCGTGTGTGTGTGTGTGTGTGTGTGTGTGTGTGTGTGTGTGTGTGTGTGTGTGTGTGTGTGTGTGAGTGTGCTGACCTGGAAGGCCTGTCGAACGCAGTGCAGTTTGGCAAGGAAGTCCTGATCGCTGTAACACTCCAGAAGTTCAGTTCTGTAAAACAAGGGGAATGATGGAGTCAGTGTTCCCATCAGCCCTTGCTCCCTGAGCGAACATAGAAATCCTCAAATCCCAGAGGAGAATGTGTGAGGGGAACATCTGTACAACACGTGCAGTAGCACACTTAGTCCCATCTCATTTTAGAATCAATGCAAATGGAGAGCTGAGTTTAGGATATTAACATGCATTGTTTTATTCATTCATTAGCATGAATTGTGAAGGGCAGCAATTTATTTTATTAACAGAAACAAGGCGTATTGATATATAAAATATTTTGTGACTTTTCAAGATTCAACATTTTCAACAGTTACCGAGGGAGGAACATATACTGTATGTACACAGATAAAGTGGGATATAATATATATGTTTTAGGGTTCAGGGTGCCAGTATGTAGTATTTATGTTGTTAATATGCAGTGTGTAGTATACACTACCTCAGTGATCTGCAGGTCACATTTCCATCTCTCACTACACCTAATGCTTCTTCGTACAGAGCTGCTGGCTTCAGCGGATGAAACGTGTCCTCGAGTGAGAACGTCTCAAACAACTATAGAGACAAAGAAGGAAGTGACATCACATACATGCAGGAGACCTGTCAACACCCGTGTGTGTGTGTGAGTGTCCTGACCTCAGCGGCAGAGAAAAAGGAGTCGTCCGACGTGACCGTCGTGGCATCGTCGTCTCGGACCGGATGGGAGCTTCCCACTGTGGGCAGAATCAGCGTTCCTTCACTCTCTGCACACAAACTACTTCATTAAGTAAGATACACTCAGCACACAGGGGACAGAAAGCAGGGTTGCCAACTTTTGTTGCTGGGCTGGAGTGAGATTTGATGACTGAATTTAACACACTGTTCAATTATGATCCGATAATTTATAATTTCATCTTAATACTGTAAATTATCAATACGCTGGATAATGGCTATACCGTCAGCTCTTCATTCTTCAAAATATCTTCTTTATTAAAACTCATACAGGTTTGGAACATAAAGGTGAGTAAATGATTAGCATTGGTAAATACAACTACAAATACAAGATTTTAAAAATGTAGTAGCAAACGTTGAGGTTAACATTTACTAATATTATTAAATGCTGTAGAAGTGTTCTTCATTGTTTGTTCATGTTAACAAATGAAACCTTATTGTAAAGTGTTACCTGTGTTACAATATACAACTTGTTTGTCCACAGTTTTTAAAATCACTACACTAATTACAGAATAAAAAATTCATCTTTGTTAAGATTTTAGTAAAAAATTATTTCTTGAGTATATTTTATGTTACATCAATATGCATATTTTAGTCTAAATTCCTGCGTCTATTTCTCTTTTGCAATACCAACGCACAATAGACCGCTCTATACTGATCACACAAGTGCAGGAAGCAATCTGATCTTGGTGCTTCACACGAGTAGGCCTGTCACGATAACACATTTTGCTGGACGATAAATTGTCCAAGAAATGATTGCGATAAACGATAATATTGTAGGTCTGAGACCATTTTCATCTAAAATAATGATAAAGGCATAATAATGCAGGTACACCTTTTCAAAGATAAATAAATGGAAATGATTGCGGCCGGAAAAAATAATCGAGCTCTTTTTTTTTTATCGTGCGATTAATTGATTTATTGACAGGCCTACATGCGAGTTCAATCGATTCAAAACATTTTTTTGAACAAATCAAGTCCCGTGCTGGTGTGAAAATCTTACGAGCAGATTTATTTTTTTTGGTGTAAGAGCATTAGACAAAAGACATTTGGCAAGAAATTATTGCGATGAACTATAATATTGTCGTTCTGAGACAATTTTCATCTAAAATAATGATAATGGCATAATAACGCAGGTACACCTTTTCAAAGATAAACAAATGGAAATGATCGCGGCCGGAAAAACGATCTATCTCGACAGGCCAACATGCGAGTTCAATCGATTCATTTTTTTTTTTTAACAAATCAAGTCCCGTGCTGGTGTGAAAATCTTATGAGCAGATTTATTTTTGAAGGTGTCTTTTTATTTGGTGTAAGAGCATTAGACAAAAGACATTTGGCAACCCTGTGTGCATGTGTGTGTGCGTGTCTGACCCAGATCCGCGAGCAGGCTGTCCGGAGGGATGCTGCTGCCGAAGTCTTCCTGTAGATGATAGGCTCGGTGCAGCAGGGACTCCAGCTTCTCCGCAAACTCATGATTATGAAGCTCAGGCTGAAAATCAAATTGCAGTTGAACAGGAATCACACAGTGAAGAAGAAGAGAGTGAGAGGAACACATGATTGTTGGTATTGACACAAATTTCACAATTCGATCCCGATTCACAAGCTTGCAGTTCGATTCCGATTTGAATCAATATTGATAATAAAGTTATATGAAATATAAACATTTAAATGGTAGCTGTCATAAAAACTTGCCAGATTTATTCAAACATGCATTAAATATTGAGGAACATTAAAAGTTATGAATATGTAATATGGTGCATATATTTAGCAAATTGCTCCTCTCTAGAGTTTATTTTTCTAGCTGACTAACGAGTTTATGATCACTGGATATGGTTTTTCTGAGGTAAATGTGACGTTACATGACATTGTTTACAAGCTGTTTAACTGACGTCTTTCCACGGTTGAAACACTGATTGAGCGATTCCATGTGACATGACACAGATTTCGATAAGATAACACACTTTCAGATGCTCATTCATGTTTATTGTGCGCTGTAACTGGTATAATTAAGGCGAAAGAGGAGATCATGTGCTTCTCTGGAGCTGAGCCAGAGCCATCTCACACCACAGCGCCAAAACGGTAGGCTATTTATGTTTTTGAATATCGTAAGAAAATGGACGTAATTTGAAATCTGAGACTTTGTTTCATATCAATAGTAACAAAGCACAAAGATTATTGCGATTTATTGAATGGGATGATCATTCATCAACTGAAAACAGGATGACTAGCCTAATCGGTTCTTGGGATTTCAGAATCGATATCGGTTCGTAAAAATGAGAATCAATTAAATTCGAGAAATCTATATTTTTTACCCAGCCCTAGTATTTTTGACTTAGTAGCTCCTTTAGTTATGTTTATGAAATTTACCGAATGATGCTCAACAAGTTCTGAGCCTTGCGGGGCGAGACTGCTGGAGCCAGATGCGCCGGAGTGATCTCGGTGTCGGATGTTTAAAGCCAGTTCCCACTTCCGAAGGGCTTCCTCAAAAAGCTCCATTCCTGCAGGAGGAAGAGCCGACAGAAGACCATCAGCTGCACACATCTCCACACTTCAACAAGGCTCTCCTGCTCACCAAGGCTGCATTTATTTGATCACAAATACAGTCATATTGTGAAATATTGCTATTTTTTTTTTTTTTTACAAATATTTATTAATTTTAAACAGTAAATAATTATTTTCCATTCTATTTCTCTTTCCTACATTTTTTCACTTTTTCATGTTACATGCTTTCTTTATCAAAATGTATGTTTTCTTTGACTATCTAACTATTCATAGTTATTGTTGTCTCCATCTGCTTTTTTAATTGTTATAAGTAGCAGATTGCTTGTCTCTTTGTCTGTCAACTGTTTGTATTATTTTGTGAAGAGACCTAGGGTTCTTGAAAGGCGCTATAAAAATAAACATTATTATTATTAATGAATTTTCAGCATCATTACTCCAGTCTTCAGTGTCACATGATCCTTCAGAAATCATTCTATGATGATGATTTTCTGCTCAAGAAACATTTCTGATTATTATTAATGTTGAAAACAGTTGTGCTGCTTCATATTTTTATGACGCATTTATTTGAAATAGAAATCTTTTGCAAAATTATAAATGTTTTATTCTGACTTTTGATCAATTTAATGCATCCATGCTGACTTGTGTTAAGTATTAATTTCATAAATAATCTCACTGACCCCAAACTTGTGTTTGGTAGTATATTTATTAACACCTAAAAGCCTCTGAATGTCATTGCATTAGATACGAATGACGAGTGTCATTTATTGTAAAGAAACATGCACAAACACATTTTTAATATAATATTTTTTGTTAATATAATATTTTTTTGGAAAACTGATATTTTTTCAGGATTTTTAAAATGCATAAACTGTTCAAAAGAACAGCATTTATTTGAAATAGAATGTTTTGTAACATTATAAATGTCTTTACTGTGACTTTAGATCTATTAAATGCTTCCTTGTTGAATAAAAAAATAAAAAAATCTTACTTGAACAGTAGTGTAGCATTTAACAAAGTATGAAGTATGGAAGACAATACAATAGACCACAAGACTACATTACCCATGAGATACAGGTTCTCAGCATTGGCATCCTCTCCGACTCCAGTCTCCTCTGCCACAGGCTCCGCCTCCCACGGCATCCCGGTGTTCACTGATTGGTTGGGAGAGGAGGGGACTCGCATCTGAGGCAGATTCAAACCACACGGTTAAAGAGCTTTTAACAGCAGTTTGGTTGACAAATAAACAGGTAACAATGCTTGTGTTGGTGAGATTTACGCACAGAGGCGATGCTGTGTGAAGAGCTCGAGTGTTTGCTTTGTGCGAGAGATGAGACGCCGCTGAGCGTGTCATTACTGCGGGTGTTGGGACTCATCATCTGACGACCTGGAGCCGGACCTGGAAACACATGATGAACATGTGCAAACAAAAAGGAAAAAATATTCATGTTTTTTGCATATAGCATTTTACAGGTGACCATGAAAAACTGAATGTATTTTTTTCTTTTAAAATAAAAGATTTAGTATACAATCATATTCTCACATTCACTCAAAGTTGCCTGATTAAAATGGTCACAAAATATTATTTACGACAAGTGATCATTTTTTTTATTTAATTAATTACACAATGTGCCAATTAATTGCACATCAAATTTGGCTGAGAAATTATTTCAAGTTATTTTGTGTTAAATGAGAAAAGATCAAATACATTACAAAAATGACTTAATAAATTAGCAACATAGAATTTATTATTCAACAAACTTTTAGTCTACAATGGCCATGATTTTTTTTTTTTTTAGCTGCTGCATCTCAATTAGTATTAGATATATTTACAGACCAAAACATGTTGGTTATCAACATTCGTCAAAATATCTTCTTTTATGTTACACAAACGAAAAAAAGTCATACAAGTTCAAAACAAAACGAGGGTGAGTAAATGTAAACAAACAGAATTTTCAATTTTGGGCAAACTATCCCCAAAATATGATTTTTATTTTTTAATTTTTTTATGAAGTAATACTCTAATTAATAAACTAAAACTGCCAGTAGGTGGCAGTAAATGTTTAAATGAGTAAATCTTCGAGTACTTCATTCATTCGATTCGTTCAACATTCAGGAATGAAGTAAATGGCTCTCTTTATGAATAGGCCATTGAACCGTCTAAAATATAACACAATATTAACTTCTTAGTTATTGAACTGTTGTATAAAACAAATATCACATTTGCACTCATGCTATTCGGGACAAAAACATCACTCGTGTTTGATATTGTGCTCGTTACTCGTGTGATATTGCAAAATCACATTTTATTTTATAATATAAAATTATGAACATTAAAAAATGTCAATATTATAAAAGTGTATAACATATAAAAGCAAAATACGTGAACGTCCTCACCTCTCTTGAGCGAGGCCGGCCGGCTGGTTCGGAGCAGCTGATCTGGGATGCCCACCGGTTTCTGTGCTTCTTTACCGACCACCTGTTTCCTCTTCCGGCCCCGTCTCTTCAACTGATGTGCGGTCAGTGCCAGAGCCACGCTGCCCAGCGCAGTCGCGAACAGGACCTTCTTCAGATTAGGGCTCAACTTCAGCTGAGAGAATATCGACTGAGGGAAACACAGACAGATTGAGTCAGGAATTAGAGATAGCAGAATGGAAGAAAATAAGAATCAGTCATTTGCTGGTTTCACTTTGCATTCATCATTTAAAAAATAAAAAAACTACTCAAAATGACTGAAAACATCAACAAACTGCAAGAGTTTTATTTGCATTCTAAAGCAGATTAATGATTAATCCATTTAATCCAAACGTTTCTTAGCCAGGGGAAAGGGACTGACAATCCAAGAATAATGGCATAAATAAATATTTCGAGTTTCATTAAGTGTAACAACATGTAAAAATCTGTGTAATTATTGTTAACTAAAACTAAAACTATTTTTGGTAATTGAAATGAATCTGAAATAAAATAAGATTCTTTTTAAACTTAAAAACCTAAATTCAACTAAATTTCTAAATGAAAATTAGAAACATTGCCTTGGCAATTAACTGAAATAAGTTGAAGTTAAAGTACTAAAATCAAAACAAATAAAAAAAACATAAAACTGAAATAAAAAGAAATTAATAATAGCTGAATAAAAATAAATTTAAAAGCAAAAACTAATAAAAAATAACAAAAACAAAATTACTAAAACATTAACTGAAATTGAAATTAACAGAATTTTTAGAAGTAATATTATTAAAATATCCTAATATATTTTAATAGTATATAAATAATACTAAAATAACTGTTTGAAATCTACAATTGTACAATGTGAATCAATCTGCAACTGATTATTTAAAATGTGGTTTTCTCATATTTTTTAATGTACTAAAATATGGTAGTTCTATCAATATTAACAAAACTTTCATTTATAGTTGACAACTCTGCGTAAAATATATCAACTCTTTTTGGACCCTTCAAAATCAACATTTTGGTCAAATTCTGAAAAATATGAATAGATATTTACATTTTTAAGAAGAAGATAGCAACAATGCTTGGGCCAGGGTGTTAGTAATAGTTAAGTTTGCATTCTTAAAAACCCTTAGACACTGTGACTGATAAATAGGCCTATTTTTTTTTATTTGTTAGCAGACAATATAAAGTGGAAGACCACTGCGTGTATATAGAGTAGTAGTGTGTGTATTGAGCAGCTGTGTGGCGTATGATCAGATAAACAGAGGCATGTTCTGCTGTGTACCTGTCCAAAGGTGGAATACAGGAACACAGGTATCTCAGCCACGGTCATAGCCAAGGCCTGCATGATGGACATGCCCTCTGCACTTCTGAATGACATCTCAGCTCCCGCAGACGCGTTCACATCCGACTCGCTCCCAGCAGATCTCAGGTCTGGCCTCTAGGCTGTCGTGACACTGACTGGAGATCAGCGGGACTGATCACGAACAGAGCTAGGAATTACACGTCGCAGTGTTGCAGCGTTACGCATTTTCATTGCCTTGGAGACCAAAACACATCAGATCATTACAGAAGCTTTGCCTATGTAAACAGACTGAAACACGCCATATACAAAATGTGTGTCAATACTGGCACAATGAAATGTAAGTTAGATAGAAACCTCATATTATGGCATTCTCACGCTTACAATAAAAGACCTATAAATATTTAATATAATAATCTGTCTCTATATAATAGGGTGAATCTCACAAAAATTATCAGGCACATGTATCAGGCCCGGGTCATAAACACAAGGAAGGAAGAAATTATATTTTGCATGAAGAAAATTAAGCCTATTTCTATATTAAAGATTTCTGCATTATTTAAAAAATATATGAATAATCATTTTCATTACTATAAAATGGGGGACAGACAGATAGAAACATTGACAGACAGATAGATAGATAGATAGATATTAGACTTTAAAATAAAGAACAGATTCAGAAATACATTAATTACAGACATATTTATGCAGCAAGTCTAAGAAAATCACACGCCCCTTTAACTGCCATGTGTGACAGTTCAAGACATAATTCTATGAATCATAACAATTCTGCTGCTGCAGAATAAAAGTGGTTCTTGATGAATCAGTTTTCTCAGAAATAAAAGTGCATATGATGAGAAATCAGCAAACAACCCTGCAACTACATCATATATCAATATCAGGAGTCACTGGCAACAACAAAATCACACAGACTTGTTTATTTTAAAGTAATTTATTCCGTTATTATTTGCTGAATTGATAATTCTTACTGTATTTGTACTGATTGATAAATAAACTGACCCTCTATGTGTCCATGTCCTTAGACACCAGCAGCAGCACATTAGCTTAGCTCAACACTCATACACCAGGCTCTTTTAGGACAGTGTCCCAGTCATATAAACATTAATACATGCTTAAAGCAGAGATAAGATCAGACACATACGCAGATTTAATTGCAATATTAAAAGTGAATTACTGAAAAGTAGACCACACTCACTTTCTCCTGGTTTGGAAGGGCATTTTCATTCCGCATTGCACACACTAACCTGTGATTTCCTGGTGGGCGGGGCAGAGATTTGAGCGACAGCGGAAAAAACGTATGACGGCTTTAGATGGTTCAGGGGTAACCAATCGGGAAAGAGAAGGCAGGGACGCAAAGCGTTGATTATCCAATGACATCAACAGTCGCGACGCGACTCTTGCTCTCCAGCTTTTTTCTATTAAACCGAAATCTGACTGTACCGTACCGAGCACATAATAATAATAATAATAATAATAATAATAATAATAATAATAATAATAATACTATTGACAATATAAAAAATATTACGATTACGTTTAATGTACATTGTACGGTAAAATATGTAGTATTTTGTCCAATTATTATGAGTGAATGACACAAAATGACAAAACGATATTTTATGAATCTTACTTACAGTAGTAACCCCGTAGTAATATAGTATTTTATCAGTTCCCATGAAAAGGGGAATATGATGATGATAAATTGAAAACAGTGATTTTTTTTATTATAACATTTGAGATATTTATCAGATGTAAATATGTGTTATGTCTCGTTTAAAAAAAAAAAAATTATATATACATATATATTTTATTTTTTAAAAGTATTTTCCCCCTAAGTAATATGTCTATAATTTGTCTATTATTTACGCTATATGTATTATTAGTATTATGCCTGCAGCACATTGACTACTACACTATCATCACACTCACAAGCGGAACTAAAGTAACAGCAGCGTTTCCCTGTGGGAACGTAAATATCAGCGTGCCAAGGAAAAACGTAAGAAGGCTAATCTTACAGCTAATTATGTGATTATTGTTTTCAGGCTCAACATATATTGATTACCGATTACATTTAAGGCACATAAAAGCATTATATAAGGGGCTGCATTTGATTATTTGTGCTTTTATTTATTTGCCGTTCGGCTTCGATGTTTATCATGATGTCAGCAGGTTTCTTACAGTAGATATTAATGAAAGGTTATTGGTCGCATCAAGTTATTACAGTACTGAGCATATTGTCATTGAATTGAATTATTGATTGATTTAGAGTAATTTTCTTCCATATTTTCTCAGGAAAATGAGTGTTTCCTCCCCAGTTGAGCACCTGGGTTGGAGCTTCAGCCTCAATAGGAAATGACATCCGTGGTATTGCTTTCATATCCCATAGTATGACTGGGAAATGTGTCAGACAATAGTTAATAATTGACTCTGTCTGAATGAAGCCCACGTGTCTCTCTCTCGCATCCTTCATCCCTCAGAGGTTTCACTGGATCTGCTGCCTCCTCCTCCTCTCGGTGTGTCTGCTGCTATGGTACAATCATGTGATGAGGACTGGGCTTGCCATGAAAACAGGTCTGCTGGGTTACGTGAGGGTTCATCCCAACACTCGCTCACCTTCGTATGTAAGTTGCGTTCCACCTTTGAGCCATTATACAATTCAGTTAAAACCTATACACATGCTTTTGCTCATATAATGCTTTTTTTTTTGCACTCTATCCGCCTTCAGTTGCTGGACTTCCGCTGCGGCCGCTGTGCCGTGGTGTCCAGTTCTGGGCAGATGCTGGGCGGTGGACGGGGTCAAGAGGTCGACCAGCAGGACTGTGTGATCCGAATGAACGCAGCGCCCACCGCGGGCTACGAGGCTGATGTGGGGAACAGGACCAGTCTGCGTGTCGTCTCCCACACCAGCGTGCCACACCTGCTACGCCAGCAGGGATATTTCTTTGGGCGAGAGGCGGAAACTAGATATGTCGTTTGGGGCCCTGAGAAAAACATGAGGCAGGATGGAAAGGGGAAAATCTTCAATGCGTTGGTGATGCTGGCCAAGAAGCATCCAAATACACACATCTACATCGTCACCAGAGAAAAGGTTCAGGACTGTGACGACGTGTTTCAAAACGAAACGGGCAAAAACAGGTCAGTTTCCCCCCTATTATATCATGTGAAAAAGTCATTGGATTATCATATTATTAAATTATGTGATCTCTTTGTCTCTCTCAGGATGAAATCGGGGGCGTTTCTCAGTACAGGGTTTTTTACCATGATTTTGGCTCTCGAGGTGTGTGACAGTGTTCTGGTTTACGGAATGATTGACGGCTCTTACTGCAGGTGAGTTCAGGTGTTTGAGTTTCATTGTTAAGAAAATCAACTAAATTCAACTAAAAGATCAATGGGTAGGGTCATTTCAGTTACACTTTATTTTAAGGTGAAGTAGTTACATAATAATAATAATAATAATAATAAACTACATGTACTTACTATAAAGTTACAGTTAGGGTTAGAGTTTGGTTTATATATATATATATATATATATATATATATATATATATATATATATAATGAAGAGTTCAGATGCAAAAGACTCTTAAGTCCCATTTGAAATTTTCTTCTAGAATGATAATTTTTATCAAGCTTGTATATTTAAGTTCAGTAATTTCACTTAAATGACAATTAATAGGTAATCTTCATTGTCATTTAAGTGAAATTACTGAACTTAAATATACAAGCTTGATAAAAATTATCAAAAACTTCAAATGGCACTTACAGGCTTTTGCATCTGAACTCTTCATATATAGATAGATAGATAGAAAGAATACAAATTAATTTATTAAAATTAATTATCAGATGAATGTAATTCATTATGTATGTTTTGTCACAAACAACTTCCTCACATATACAGTAAACAATTTACTAAATTAATGTATTGTAGAATTTACAATTACGTATGTATTTATCTGTTTTTACAGTCCAATACATTATGTGACAGATTCATATTTTGAAGTGAACATTAATTTAATCAATTATCATGTGTACATATTGTATTTAATTAGTCACAATTATTTAAAATTGATAAATTATTATAAAAAAAACAATAATAATAAAATTTATATAATGAGTCCTATTAATAAGGATCATGTGACACTGAAGACTGGCGTAATGATGATAAAAATTTAGCTTTAATCACAGGAATAAATTACATTTTAAAATATATTCACATAGAAAACAGCTATTTTAAATTGTAATAATATTTCACAATCTTACTGATTGACATCGCTATCCTGTGGGCTTGAATAGGACAATGTCAGCAAATTTCGAAGCTTTCCTGCAGGTCTCTTAAAAAAAAAAAAAAGATATTTCTCATCATAATGCAGTCCTCTAACTTCTCTGTTTTGGCTTGATTATAGTCTCGCCAACCACTCGTTCGTGCCGTACCACTACTACGAGCCGTCCCGTGTGGATGAGTGCCGCATGTACCGCTCTCATGAACACGCCAAGAGGGGCGGCCATCGCTTCATCACGGAGAAACTCATTTACAGCCGCTGGGCGTCTCAGGGGAAACTGCGCTTCGTTTACCCAACCTGGTCACCATAGTAACATCAGCATCCATCTATGGTTTCAACTGAGTCTGGCTTTGTGTAAAGATGTGGGTCAGTCTTCAGCAATCGTTTCTCCTCACAATGCAAGTTTATGTATCAGAAACCACTGTGGTGCCTTTAAGTGAGTAAATCAGTTTGGCTTTTAAATCGTGCTCTGCCTTTGTTTTATATGGTACGATTTTATTTCAAGCTTCATTTTTCATAATATTCTTAATAATGAGCTTTTTGCATTTTAATATCATATTGAGTGTTCGTTTCATTTCTTTTGTTAGTCTAATCTCTGGTAAACTGAACTGGCTGAATGGATCAGGATCTGAATTCAGGATTAGGGATATTCATGATGGCAGTCAAATTTCGTTTCTTTAAAAAGCACAAATAAACACAACTGAAGTTGACCACTGTGCTGTACAAATGAAGTATAAAACCAACCACTCACAATACAGTAATAACAGAAAAGAAAACACTAGTGACATTTCATTTCATATATATTTCCTCTTCTATCGAACAAAAATAATTGATGTCATTCTTTCAAGAGAAACAAGAGAGCTGGACTGTTTATTCATAGCGATGATCATATTTGCATTGCTCTGCTGTAAACTAAAGCTCAGTTAGCAGTAGTCAGATTACTAAATCCTTTCTCAGTCATTTATAAATGTATCCATTTATTAGTAAGAGTCTTGCACAACACTGGCACCAATGTTTTTATCAACACTGTGATTTACTAATATTTCAAAAAAACAAAAGGTTCATTCTGTGTCAAATCAACCAAGTAGAGTGGGGTCAAAATGAGATTTGGAGCCAAATTACAACGGGGTAAAAATGATTTTAGAAGGACAACAGTATCATTATTTGAGTTTTACACTGAGATTGGCAGGTCTGTTTGTAAAATCTGTCGACTTTAGCAATCTTTGTTGCATTATATGCCAACGGTGACTGTTCAAAAATGGGTTAAAAGGCAGTTTTAACATTTTTAATTTTTTTTTTCAAAGTTTGCGTACACATAACTCAAGAAGTATTAAAGATGTCTTCTTAGATTCTGGTTCTTAAAGGAGCTGTATGTAAGATTGTGACCAAAACTGGTACTGCAATCAA
This sequence comes from Semotilus atromaculatus, assembly GCA_031834385.1. Lineage (NCBI taxonomy): Eukaryota > Metazoa > Chordata > Actinopteri > Cypriniformes > Leuciscidae > Semotilus > Semotilus atromaculatus. The sequence continues at coordinate 3,073,727 of JAULUF010000053.1, read as the reverse complement.
ATTACTGACTCGGGAACCGCCTTGACTGAAGCCGACTCGGGAACCGCCTTGACTGAAGCCGACTCGGGAACCGCCTTGACTGAAGCCGACTCGGGAACCGCCTTGACTGAAGCCGACTCGGGAACCGCCTTGACTGAAGCCGACTCGGGAACCGCCTTGACTGAAGCCGACTCGGGAACCGCCTTGACTGAAGCCGACTCGGGAACCGCCTTGACTGAAGCCGACTCGGGAACCGCCTTGACTGAAGCCGACTCGGGAACCGCCTTGACTGAAGCCGACTCGGGAACCGCCTTGACTGAAGCCGACTCGGGAACCGCGTTCTTCCTCTTTCTCCTTGGCCTCGGAGCAGATGCCACAGCCGGACTTGTGACCGGTTGGGAAGGCACGGCAGGATCCGTGACTGTTAGAGGAAGGACATTCTCTGGCTGGGTTGACTCCGTCGCTGAGGACTCTGAAGGGGACTCCCACGAGGTCCGTCTCCCTCGAAGACCGAAGGAAGCGGATGGAGTCGTGGAGGAGCTAGCCTGGTCCCCAACCGTTGCGACGCCTATGAAACGACCCTCAGGAATAACTGGCAGGCAGAAGGTGAAGACCTCGAGGATGCCGCCTGTGACTCCTCCCGGGAGAAGTGATCATGGAGTTGAGCGTAATCTCTCAAGATCCTCTCACCCTGGGACAGGAACGAAAGGTTGACCCTCTTACTGTACTCTTTTAGATTGTCGCTGGAGCAGGGAGGACATACTGTCTGCTGGGTTCTGTATTGGCCGGTTCATTCTGTTATGGTTTACAGAGGATGAACCCAAACGCAGACAGTTTCCAGAACACACAAGGTTTATTATAGACAAAACAGGGAAAACCAAACCCACGAGGGGGAAAACAGTACAAGATACCGAAAGAAGAGTTTAAGAACCAGAATCTAAAAAGATATTAAGTCATGTTTAATACCTCTTGAGTTACAGGCATGCAAACCTCAGGGAAAAAACTCAAGAAGTGCTTTTTCCCATTTTTGAACAGTCATCGTTGGCATATAATGAAACAAAGATCGACAGATTTTACTAATAGACCTGCCAATCTCTGTGTAAAATTAAAATAACGATGCTGCCTGAAGTCATTATTAGACCCCTGTAATTTGGCTCCAAATCTCAGGTTTTTGTCACTTCACTAAATATTGGATTGTTCAATAAATATTTATCCATGACATTTAATATTTTGTCTTTCTTCTTCATTTATGTATGTCTTTCAGCAGAAGAAAAACAAAATAAATTTTTTTAGCAAGGGAACTCTGGTTGAAAGTATTTTTAAAAAAATGTCCTCGGCTTTCATCCTAACTCTTGCTTTCATTGCACTTAAAGTGTGTGTGTGTGTGGCATATTTTAGAGAATGTGCTTGTTCAACCATTCAAATATAGATTTTGAACATCATCTGTTATGTTCATATCTGTGTGCATAAATACTGTATGCAAATTATTTCCACTATTTTATTATTTGCCACAATCACAACCCTAATGCAAGAGTTTTCATCTCTATTTTTACTTGACAATTTTCAGTAAAGCTCAAAGAAAATGTTACCATGCTTTAATGATTGTATAAGTTTATTTTTGTATTTAGTCCAAGTTGAAAGGTGCAAAATGTTACTACAGATCCACACGGTACTATCTTCAATATTCTAATATTGCATGCATGTGTTCTCTGAAGACTGTCTTATCAATGTTTATCTATTACATGTATTAACCAGAGGGAATGTAACTGTATGGTTTGTAAATTAATATATAACAAGGTGATGTAATGAATTCATATGATAAGATGATATTCAGTTTGTGTATTTGGTTTTACTATGCGTCATCTTTTTTTATACTACTCTTTATTTAATGCATAGCCTATTATGAGTTGTGTGCTTCCAGTAAACATCTAAAATGACTTTGTTTAATAATAATAAAGTGTTTTTAAATGTAAGAATTTCTTACACACACTGTTTTCAACCATTTATATGTGATTCTGAAGTCATTCTGTGAGGACACTTGAGGTCTTGATATATCTGACATATACATTTGCAATTATTAAACCAAGAATCTAATGTGCATGTGGTTCGTATTGCATTATTTATTTTGTTTTTTATTTATGAATTATTTTTAAATGTTCAAGAAACCTGTTACTTAGTATTTTATATTTTAATTCTTAACATAAATATGTTATATTTATAATATTTAAATTTTAATATAAACTGAATTATATTTTTCACAAAATACGGTAAAACAGCAGAAAACGGGGTAAGAGGTCATACATCATACATCATTCAACAAAGAGCGAGCGTGTGGGAGCGTTTTGATTGGTCGATTTGGTGCTGACGTTATGAGCGTTCGCGTTGCGTCTTTAGGAATGTAAACGCGATGTGCGGCGCATGCGCACATGCTCCCTCGGCGGAGATTATTATGAGCCAGCGGAAGAACTGATGATGATGATGATGCGGGGATATAACAACATCCAGAATAAAACCGCGACGCGTCGGTAAGAAACGCGTTCAACCACTGTCTGTGAGCGCACAGGTGAGACGAGCCGTGGTCGGTTTATTCTGCAGATCAGACGCGTCATCCTCATGATCAAACGGGCTCGCGCGCTCCAGCATCACTGGCGGACACTGCTTTATTATGATGTGTGTTTCATCAATGCATGCATGAATATCATTTAGATTGAAATACTGTAATTCGGTACTTATATGCGGTGAATGGCCTTTACAGAGGCCCTGGAGGTATGACAGGTTTGACAATATTTGTTGCATAATGCTGTTCAGAGCAAAATATTGGATTTTTACTTATCTCTTACCATTATAATCTTATCTATATTTAAATGAACAGGTCAGTTTTAAAGGTGTCAGGTTCCTATATAATTTAATGAGTGAGTGTTTCCTGTCAGATTAAAAAATAAATTGTTTTAATATTGGGATTCTCTGGACAAGCTGTTTCTTTATTGCATTTGGTTCATATTTCCATAAATCATCATGGTTTGTGTCAATCTCACGCCATGTGGTTTGTGTTAAGGGAAATGGGTTTTGCATCAGTGCTGCATGTTATTTGTGTATTGTGAATTGAATTGGTATATTGTTTACACACCGGTGTAACATGCAGAAAACTGATCTTGTTTCATTTCTCTCTCTAGGCATGAAAACTGAAACCTGATAGAAGGGAAGAAGGAGAATGAAACTGCGGATTGTAGATAAAGTGAGTAGAAAAAAACATAAAAAATATATTTTAAAATGATTTTAAAAAATATATATTACCGGGCAAAAGTTTAGAATAATTGACATTTTTGTAAAAATGTTTTTGAAAGTAATAATTTACATTTTAAAATATAATAAAATAAAAACTATTATTTTATACTGTAATAATATTTAATGATACTGTTTTTACTGTATTTATGGTGAGACCTCTTTCAAAAACATATATTTGTTTTAATTATTCCAAACTTTGAAATGGTAATTTATATATTCCAGCCATCAGTAATCATTATGAAACTCCTACTGCTATAGTACATTACATGCACGCATGGATAATTCTCTGATAACGTAGAGTTTGTGTTTTCCTCAGCAATGGCAGCAGGGGCAGCGGATGGTGATTTATGGGACGGTCTTCCTCATCACGACCCTCCTCATCCTCTACAGCTCAAACAGCTCAGCTGATCTTAACAGCTCCTTTAAAGTCAGCGAGATTCACCACACGGTCAAAAACACCAACCTCAAGAAATGGGCTGGGAAGGAGGGATACCTCCCTGTTTACGGCAACAAGGTGATCAACTTGTACAAGTAATGAAAATCCTGTTTACAGGTGAAACTCCAAAAATTAGAATATCGTGCAAAAGTTCATGTATTTCAGTAATTCAAATTAAAAGGTGAAACTAATATATTTAGTATATATAAATGCATGATTATACTTTTCCGAGGGTCGACATTTCTGTATTTAAAATCCTTTTTTTTTATTGATTTCATGTAATATTCTACTTTTCTGAGATTTTGAATTTGGGGTTTTTATAAGCTGTAAGCCATAATCATTTGCACAATATTCACATTTTTCAAGTTTCACCTGTATATGGCAAAACATTATATGTGTTTTTCTGAAATCTTAAAACCTTTAAAAAGCCAAAATATATTTAGAAAATATAATACAATAAATTTCTAACCTTAAAATAGATTTTGGACAATATACATATATTTACATTGAAAATATATTTTAAAAATGGCCAAAAAAATAAGAGGAAATATCAGTAAAATTATTGAAACATCTATATAAACATTTTCTATATTTTCTAATCTTTAAATACAAATGAAAATGTTTTTTTTATCCATTTTAATATAAATGGCCAGAATATATTTATATAAGTAAATATAAGTACAATTATTTTACATAAATATATTTTAACATCTATATTAGCATTTTTGTATATTTTCTCATCTAAAATAACATTTTGGGTGAATGCAAAATGTAGTTAAGAAATAATATTTTTGGGGTAAATATAAAGTAAATATAAGCAAGTAAAGTATTTTTGCTGTATGGAATTTTTGTAGCATTTTTATATATTTTCTAATCTTAAAATACATTTTGGGTGAATGCAAATTTTTATATATATATATATATATGAAGAGTTCAGATGCAAAAGCCTCTAAGTGCCATCTGAAATTTTATTCTAGAATGATCATTTTTATCAAGCTCGTATATTTAAGTTCAGTAATTTCACTTAAATGGCAATGAAAATTACCTATTAATTGTCATTTAAGTGAAGTTACTGAACTTAAATAAACAAGCTTGATAAAAATGATCATTCTAGAAGAAAATTTCAGATGGCACTTAGAGGCTTTTGCATCTGCATTTTGCATATATATATATATGTATAAATATGAATATATTTGCATTGAAAATATGTAAAAAATGGCATATGTGAGAAAATTGAAGTTGCTCAGTCAGTGTGGTGACCTGTTGTTTCAGAGCATGACCCTGCGCTGCCATCACTGTGCATTAGTGACCAGCTCAAGTCACGTGTTGGGGACTCACGCCGGGGACGAGATCGACCGCACGGAGTGTGTTATCCGTATGAACGACGCTCCCATCTCCGGGTACGCATCAGACGTGGGGAACCGGACCAGTGTGCGTGTCGTGGCTCACTCCAGCGTGTTCCGGGTCGTCCGCAAACCTGTGGAGTTCCTCAATCGCTCAGACAGCCCTGCCATCATATTCTGGGGCCCGGCGACAAAGATCGGACGCGACGCAAAGGGAACTCTGTTCCGGCTGATCCAGAGAGTCAGCATGACCTACAGGAACCTGTCGTTCTTCGTCATCTCGCCGGGCAAAATGCAGAAGTTTGACACGCTCTTTCAGAAAGAGACCGGCCGAGACAGGTTAACACCTTCATCCAGATGTCACTGCACTTTTAATCAATATAATATCTTCACTTATTTAGTTTTTCAGTGTTTTATTTGATTGTTTTAATGTAAGTGTTACAATCGTAACATTTGTTGTAGGACTGAGCAATATGGCCAAAAATATTATACTTTTTTTTCCAGATATTTTGATATCGAAATTTATCACAATATTCATTTCATAATGAAGGAAGGAAAATGTATTCCACATGTTTGTTAGACCTAATTTGTTCTGTGTTGTATTGTTTTGATTGCTATATTTTTCAGTGTTTGTTATTGTTTCCTGTTTTCACAGAAAAAAGTCTCAGTCCTGGTTAAGCACAGGCTGGTTTACCATGGTGATTGCCATAGAGATGTGTGACAACATAAAGGTTTATGGGATGGTGCCGCCAAACCACTGTGGGTAAGATAAAGGTTTCACTCCGGTGTTGAATTGGGAAACAGTAAATTTCACCATATCATTGTGAAAATTTTTTTAAATACTTATTTTAATCTAAGTCTAAGACTTAATTAATTCGGTCTTCCTATGCTCTCAAAATACTTAAATATTTTAATATATATATATGCATATTTTGGCAAACTTTTATGTATTTTATGTTTTTTTACATAAGTAGTTTTATATTTCTCTATCGTTTTTGCTTTTGCTTTTTGCAATGCTTTCCCTCACTAAAGCCATTAAGTTCACAGTCTTGTACCTTTGTCTTTTTGTCCGGTGTTCAAATTTGTTTCTTCAAATAAAAAATTTGTAATGTTGTGATTCACCTCGTAGCTGATTGGCTTATGAAAAAGTGGGCGGGCATCGTTGCTCTCTATAAAGGCAAAAAAACAACAACTAAGAATAAATCAATTAAATAAATAAATGTTCCTGAATTGTCTTCCCTGTAGGAGACGCCCTCAGCCCAAACGAATGCCCTATCACTATTACAAACCCAGAGGTCCAGACGAGTGTGTAACGTACCTGCAGAACGAGAAGGGGCGCCGTGGATCACACCATCGCTTCATCACTGAGAAACAGGTGTTCGCACGCTGGGCCAAGCAGTACAACATTAGCTACGCCCACCCATCGTGGTGAGCAACTTAACAATCCAACGTATTCATCCTGGTGAGTTGGAGCCAAAATGGCGGCTTTTGTAACTGGGTGACCTTCTGATCCAAAATGGCTGCCATTTCAAATGCATTACTCAGCAACTTATCCAGTATTGCTGCTGGCTTCTCCTTGATCTGGATTAGTGACTGAGCCAAAATGGAGGCCATTCAGGGATCCAGGAACAAGCAAAGGGCGGACAATCTTTGTTTTCCTTTGGAAACCGAACAGATGATGGAACGTTTATTGTCTTGAGCATGAGGTTTTCAAAAACATCTACATATTACTGCCGTAAAGTTCTCCTACGCCTTCTCTTATACAGTTTTTCACCCATAATCAATCATTTCTCAGAGAAGGGAGGCCTTTTGGGATGAGAAAGAGCAAATCCTTTGTGTCAGTTGCCAAATGGAAGATTCAATCACATCTCGTGGTACAATCAACACATCTGAATGTTAGTCATGTAAAAATGTCAGAGAATAGGAGTGAGAATTGAAACAACTTTACAAGATTGTTTTATTTTGTAAATAAGAACTATGTAAATTATTCCAAAACAAACAAAAAATATTTTTACAAGTTTATATGGTTTTAAAATGCCCTAAACAAAACAATATACGATAGAAAAAAACACACTTTTTAAACAACCAGGTAAAGGGTCGTTTTAAATCGCATCATTTTCAGATAAACAGCACATAATGTGTTTTTTTTTTTTTTTTGGGAAGCTATTGGAATGAAAGTTATTTATCCCTTTATTTAGCGTCCACATCAGCGGACGATTTCGTTGTTTATATCATTTCAGTTTTGTCGTCGGTCGCTTTAAATGCTCAAGCTCTTTAAAGCAGGATGGATTCTGATTGGCTGTCAAAAGTTTTTATCGTTCATCAGCTGGACAAAATGGTTCTGAATGTGATTCAAACGGTATTGTTTCTCTGTGCCGTTATCGTTAGTTGTGGCGTGGACTCTGCTGTTCTTTTACACTTAGAATGATTTTTAGAACTATATCTTTATGGTTATCGCCATAGTTATCGTCATACTTGGTATGAACGGACCTTAAGTCATTATGAAACCTGACCAAATGTCAATCAGAGTCGAGCTGCATTAAAACATCCACTACAAGAACATGTCAGGGTCATTTTTTGCCCCAAAATCAAAGAAAACAATAAAATCTCCGAAACCCAGGCCTACAGTATCTAGGAGCATTCATATGTTTTGCATTATGACCATTGACCCAGTTCTCATTACAAAATGTATTTTAACTGTATTTTTGTACAATTGTAATTGTACAGTATGTGTACATGATGTAGTCATATTCATGTGTTTTTTGTTTTTAAAAAAAAGTTTCTAAAAAAAGTTACCATGGCAAGTTACTGAAATAAAATAAGTACTAAAATCACAAAAAATTAAATCAAATGAACCCACTCCCCATCATAAAATGGCTAATACAAAACCTTTAAACTTGAAATATAAAAAAAGCTAATTCAAAGCACTATAATAGTATATAAATAATACTAAACATAATTTAATAAATTAAAATAATGTCATTTGAATTTGGAGGGGAAATGTGTCACGATGCAAAACATCTAACTGGACCTAAAATTGGTTTTGTGTAAAATATATAATTTTTCTTTTTCTTTTGATTGTGGGTGAAATATGACCTGGACATATCTTTGTGAAGGTCAACCGAAAAAGAAAAAGATGTACTATATTCATCAACACCAACAATCACAAACAATACTGTCGCGTTGAAAGTGTGTCAGTGGTGTGTTGAGGCCTTTCGCTTTATAATGACCTTTTTATCAAGTAGTTCTGATGTTATTGATCAGTTGTACGATTGTTTTCCCGGCTACAGCTGTTAATGTACAAACACACATTTAAATATCACGCTATGACTGAATCGCTTTATTTCTACATTTTCATGACTGTTGTAAATGCTCTACTCTCATTGGATGATGCCTTTTCTGGCACTGCTTTCATTGGAGAACTCAAGTTGCCGTTGGTGACAGGTAGTGGTAGTTACGGTAACTAATGTCCTGCTTTGAATGTCTTGCCTTCGATTTGTACGAGACCCATAAATAACAGCCGATCCGCTGATAAATAACAAAACCGCTCGTGTTCATGAGATCATTAAGTTGATCTTGCATCTCCTAAAATAATCAAGTGTAAAAAAAATCAACAAGCATGAGAAGAACTCATAGCATTGAATGACATATTTCATAGTAAACATCCCAAACGTAACAGTTTTAATTTTTCACGTCCTGCCTGAAATGACCTCGATTATCACCTGTAATGTTGAAACCTTCAGAGTATTTATTTGGTTCTTATTGATTTCGTTCTTGAAAATCAACCGTCTGCACAAGGGCAGAGGGATTGTGGGTAATGTATTGAGATGAATTGATTTGCACAGACTGAAATCAGTATGTACTATTATTATGATAATGATGATTATTACTCATGGTTGCAGTATTATGACAGTATGAGCTGATTGTTTTGCTCTTCACTCATTATGAATGTTCTTTACATGCCTGTCTTAAAGAAATAAATGTATACCTTTGAAACAGATTCTTGAGTTTCATGATTTGTTTGTTTATGATTCTAACAATATTCATGACAGTCGATATAAACTAATAAAGAGTTGATACAAAATGATTCACAAAATGTACATTGATAAAGAATGCAAAAGTTGTATACACTTTAAATTCATAAGTTCAAAGACTTTTGGATTTGAGTCCACACTTGGTCTGCTCAACTTGTACTTCCTATAGTCCTTCAAATGGCCTTCCTGTGGTCATCCTGTGGACAGGTCCGGAAATACAGCTGCGATTTTCTGCCTGAGTCCTGATAAACTGATCAATAGGGCCTCCTGCATGAAAGACAAACACATTTAATGAACTGCAGCAGTTCAACAAGACAGAAACATGAAAGTTTCTAAGGGGGAAAATATGGTTTAATTTTTTTATTTTCTAAGGCTGGGTATTGACACAAATGTCTCGATTAAATAGAATTAATTTGGATATATATCAGGTACAGTACATAATTTTTTCTTTAAAGGATTAGTTCACTTTAAAAAAAAAACTTTTGCTGATAATTTACTCCCCCCATGTCATCCCAGATGTCCATGTCTTTCTTTCTTCAGTCGAAAAGAAATGAAGGTTTTTGATGAAAACATTCCAGGATTTTTCTCCATATAATGGACTTCAATGGACCCCAAACGGTCCAAGGTCCAAATGACAGTTTCAGTGCAGCTTCAAAGGGCTTTAAACGACACCAGACGATGAATAAGGGTCTTATCTAGACAAACCATCGGCATTTCACAAATAAATAAAACAGTTTAAGTTTTATAAGCACAAATGCTCGCCTTGCTCTGTTCTGTGATGCAGTTTTGTGACTCACGTAATACGCAATTACGTTGAAAAGGTCACGCTTCTGTCCTGACGAAAATTTTCTTTTAGCCTTTTTAATATTAAAACCCCCAGGATACGCACACGAAATGGGCATTTAAACGATAAACTGACACAAAGACATTTGAATATGTGTATATGGTCCTCCTTCCTCACAATTGTAAACACTGACTCGATACTTCCACGTACGTCGAGCGTGACCTTTTGAACGTAATTGCGTATTACGTGAGTCACGAACGTGCATCACAGAACAGAGCAAGGCCAGCATTTGTGCTTATAAAATGTAAATTTTTTTATTTATTTGTGAAATGCCGATGGTTTGTCTAGATAAGACCCTTATTCATCGTCTGGTGTCGTTTAAAGCCCTTTGAAGCTGCACTGAAACTGTCATTTGGACCTTGAACCGTTTGGGGTCCATTGAAGTCCATTATATGGAGAAAAATCCTGGAATCTTTTCATCAAAAACCTTCATTTCTTTTCGACTGAAGAAAGAAAGACATGGACATCTTGGATGACATGGAGGTGAGTAAATTATCAGCAAAAGTTTTTTTTAAATGAACTAATCCTTTAAAGAAAAAATCTCTCATCTAATGCAGTAAACTATACATGAAACCCTGTCAGTTGGTACATTAGTATTATATTAAAGGTTAAATGAAATACGCGTTTTCTGTTACCTCTGTGCGGATGGTGCGACTGCCCTGCCCAGGACAGGTGTTGAGGTAAAGGTCAAAGAGCACGCTGGGATCAGTGACGCTCAGATTCTCATCGGTATCGACACTGGCCTCCAAGCCCTGAAGACCACCGAACACCACCAGCATGTGCCTGACAGAGAGCAAAGTGGAGTTTCATTTCTCAGCCAATTAAAACACAGCATATTTAAAACCTGTTTACTGTCAGTCCAACTTTTTTACCATGAAAACCACATTTACAACCTAAATTGCCGTAATTATAGATATAAGAGGCCGACGTATTGTCTCTTTTGAAAGCAGACACATGGCAGATTATTGAAGTGAAAACATATTTTATGCTAAAACTGCTAGAAAAATCAAAGCCATAAATCTAAACAAGCTGTGTTCCAGATTTGAGGTTGATATTTTAAAATATGAGTTTTTAGTAAGATTATATTTGGGCGTAGTACCAAACTTTTCCACTAGTCCTCCAAGCGCCAGTAATGATCCATATAAAGATGCACTTACATGATTGTCGTGAAATGATATATAATTCACACTGTTTAAGTAGTAGGTATTGTATTCAGAAGTAGTATGCGCAGTAGGGCAGTATTTCATTTCAATCCAACCTTTAATAAACACATAAAAGGCAATGCAAAGAAGAACCCTGACTTGCATTACACATCATGCACATGAGGCATCACAAACAAAATCTAACATATTTCTTTATATTTTAAACCTGAATGTTATCTTTTGAACACTTAGCGTGAAGACGTACAGAGCCCTGCACATGACAAGCAGACAAAAAAAATAATATCATAGCCACAAATTAAGAATTTATTCCCTCATTTTATTAAATCGTGGCAACAATTTACTAATTAATTCCCTTGTTTGAGTTAAATCATGGCCATGAATTACGAATTCTTGCCCTCGAAATGAATTAATAAAACAAGGGAAATTCATTCGTGGCCCTAATATATTTTTCCCCCCACATGTCATATGCAGGGCTCCATAGACCCAAACAGAGGTTTCTACAGATCTTTCATGAATGTATATTACAAAATAAATGTCTCAACTCGACACTCTGATGAGTAATCTTGTTGCACATGAATAGTTTACTTTTGCTATATCATGTCTATGGGAAAACAGTCACCAAATATGAAAACTGGAAAGCTTTCAAATTATATAGTTTGTCAAGATTACTGTAGGTTTAGAATAAGTTAAAAATATGTAATAGCAAACATCCCAGTGACAGTTATAGATACATTCATCAGCCATAAAATAAGACTCCCATGCAAAACTCACTTGAATGGAGATAGAGTGACGTGATCGGTGTTGTTTCCTTTCTCTGATGTGCCAATGGTCAGATCATATCCGTCTTTATACGGACACTCCGTGAACACAGCGCCTACACAAACACAAACACACTTTAGCTTTACCAGCTGCTGGAGAATTAAGAATGAAATAGATGAATAAATGTGAAGAACTCACTGAGACATGAAGCCAGTCGGACGCTGTATCCCCAGTACAGCCCACCTTCAGTCCTCGGCACATGAGGAGCCACAACTACACCTTTATACACTCGCCCATCTGACACACACACACAGGGTTCAAATAAACAGATATGAAAAATATTTTAGCCTAGCATCCACCTTATTTTTTTAAGCAGAAGTATTTCTGTGAACTTCAGATTCATCAGCCGCTATAGAGCGCATTAATGGCCGACCACTTTTTCAGCGGTGCTGGTTCCGGAAGTATTTTTCCATATTTTAAGTTAAAAATATATTTAAAACATGCATAAATTCAAATATGTCCGTATTTTAGGGAGATCTAACACACTTCATGGGAGTGGGAAGAGCTAAAGAGCTCTTTGCTCGTTTCGACTCTCTGACTGGTGGAATTTTGTATACTGCATCATGGGTAATGTAGTTTTTCACCAGGAATTTCACTGTTAAACACACTAAGTTGAAATAATGCGGACTGACCGCTTCAACAAAAGCAAATACCATGGATTAACAACCTTGTAGCTCACAGTAAGGCTGTATTTAAAGGTTTATAAGTTATGGTTAAAATTCAATTTCCCTATGGAGTAAAATAATAGAGGTTTTACTTCCGCAACGTGACTGTTGAACTCTATAGCTAAATAACAAGAGGAATAACAAATTGAATAAAAAAACTATTTGTGCTACAACCAGTGTGTTTATGATTATATATATATACAATAGTTTATGTTTAATACATTTAAATAATATATGAACTAAAACTATAAACACATTGTTAATAGAAATAAGAGTTAGATGAAAAGCTTAAACTAAATGAAAATGTAAAATGAACCCTAACTGAAACTAGTCAACCGAAGTCATATTTATAATGTATAGTGCTTTATACAACACAGATCGTTTCAAAGCAGTTTCACAGTAATAAACAGGAAAATAACAGTTTTAATGAATCGGTTATGAAACAAATTCTATTTCAGCTGATAAGCAGCTCTACAGAAGACAATAGTGTCACTATTCAGTTCAATACTGTTTCAATTCATTTCAAAAGCTGTGTCAATGTTGTAAAGTTCATCAATTAATATATAGTAACTATAAAATTTAAAATAAAAGCACTTTCAAAATATGAATAAAAACTATAATAGTATATAAATAATATAATACACAAGCAGTGTGTGTATACCTTTGTTTTGGCTCTTGTTGAGCTGTACAGTCACTCTCAGACCCATTTTAAGCTGTTTATCGATCTGAACTTCCTGTAGATAGAATAAAGAGATTGATGTCCTTTCCTGTTCAATTAAAAGGCCAATCAGTCTGCGTGTCTTTAAACACACACCTTCCTCATCCCGCAGTTGACGAAGGACCCTTTCCCCGGTTTGCTTGGCCGGTCGAGCACCACTCCCTCTCGAAACTCCGCCTCCTCGTCCATGCGCATGTGATGCGGGCTGTCCAGAGGATTCAACAGACCTGACACACACACACACGGTTCAACTGATTATGCAAACACCCGGCTCTAAAACACCATCAGTATTAGATAATGTGATACTCACCAGCAAACTGCAGGTCTGGATGCTTCGGGAAGAAAGATTTCCGCAGATATCTGCACACAACACAGATGTGATGCCTAAACGTCTACGTGCACATTAAATATGACACAAATCTGATCGTGACAGCACTCACTGTGGACACTCCAGGTATTGCAAGATGCGTGCGAGCTGGACGCAGGCCTGGCCTTTCTTTCCAATGCCTTTGAACTCTCCCTCAACGCTTCTGAAACATTCAGATGTTTTGAAGCTTGGACTGTGCATTCATATTGATAACACTGCATCATATTTGCTGAATGAAATCATATACTTGTTTCGAACTAATATTGGGATGCTGATTAAAAAAAATAGAGCCTGTTTTTCTTTAGCACATCACACTTTATCACATTTTATGAGCAATTTGTAGCAGTTTTGACAACCTTTTCCAAGGTAAAGGTATTATCCCTCAATAAGCAGAAAAACTGCCACAATGACATGATTCTTCTCTTCCTCTGAACCAGATTACAAACATTTGCTCAATTATCAGCTGATTTTCATTTGTATGGCATTTTTTAATGCCTAATCCATGATTTCAAGGTAAGAATTATATGCCAGTGACAGAAGAAAATGCAAACATGACCAAGATGTTTTCGGCTACATCTGTGGGTGTTTTATGTGTTACATGTGAAAATTACAGATTTTGTGGGGAAAAAAAGCCTATTTATAATCTTGTGTTTAGTTTACATAAAGTTATTTGACATTAAATGGGCATTTTATATGTCATTTAATTGACTTTAAATGACATTAAAACTGAACATATTTTGCAGATTGTAATCCAAATTATACCTTTTTTAATACTAAAAAATAATACAGAATTAATCCCGAAATCTTTAACATTTGACTGCTTCTGTTAAAGTTTGATAAACTGAGATGCACATACACATATAAAATATCTTCAGTCTTACCATTCAACCTGTATGTGATGAAAACTGTATTTAATGACTTTTATTGAGATTTCTTAACTCAGCATCATCAAATTAGCTAATATTAGGCAAATCACAGAATTTGTTGTTAATATGCAGGGCTGTGTAATCAAAGAAAAAAAGTACCAAAGTAGAGACTCACTTTGCATCCTCGTCGCCCAGCTCATCGAATATGACCACCTCATCCACACAGAACACGCCACAGGCCCGGGCGATCTGACCCGCCAGGTACGTCCGCAGCTCCGGGGACTGAGCATTATCCATCACTGAGCCAGGCAAAGCCACGCTCAACGTATACACACGACCTGACAAATTAGTACGGTTTTACTCTGGTACTGTACTATATACAGCAGAGCTGCACGATTAATCGTTAAACACCCATGCGATCTTATTACTGTGTCTATTACAGCTTTGACAAGTACGATCACAGCGGTTCATTCAGATGTAAGATTGTCATGTAAACGTATGAAACTCCTTTACAAGCACACAGTATCATTATTTCTGTCTTACAACAATTCATATTATTATAGAAATTCGGAGATAAAAGTTTATAGTTGGGCCACTCTGGGAGTCAGTGGCATCTAAAAAATGAAAAAGCCCTGGTCTAGTACACATCATATAGGGATGGACACAATTTAATAGTGAAAGTTTGCCATTTTGAATATACCAAAGCTCTCTTACCTTTACTTTCCTTCTCTTCGTGCTGATGCTGCTGCTTATTTTCCTCCTCTTTCTCTTTCTCCTGCTTCTGTTTCTCCAGCTGCTGGATGAGTTTGCTCTCTTTGCGTTGTCTCTTCTCCTCTTTCTCTGGGGATGAAGACACAGACAGCAGCTATGAACACTTTAACATGACCGTGAGAGGAGCTTTACGTATTGATCTTAACCCTTGTGCATCCTGTGTCATTTTTGATCCATTAAATCATTTTTTAGGCCTCTAAAGTAGCAGCAACATGATCAAAAAACCTGTCGTCGGATTGATAGTTTAGACTTTTAGCAAATAAAGGGCATTTTAGTGTAGTTGTAAATACGTCCTCACGTGTCTTTTTGATGAGAAATCTTTTTATAAATGTAGATCATTGATATATTTCAAGATGAACACTTACTGGACTGAAGCAACTTAGGTTTACTTGAGTATCCAGATCTAATTTATTATTAAAAAAAATCATGTTCAAATGTGAGTATTAAATATGATCATCAGGCTTTTTGAGGAAGGTTTATTTGTTCATCTCTCAATCATCATTGTATATCATTGCATTACAGGTTTTAAAACTACAGAGCTTTGATCATAAAAGTAAGCATTTTAAATATCATCTTACTAAGACATAATTTGGCAGATATAGAGTGATGACTGATATGTATATGCATGAATGTTATACTGTTATAAAGATCTCATTCAATTACAATAGAAACTTTAGAATTGAATCTTATTTTTTGTCCATATAAAAATCAGAATCTGCATAAAATTGCATATTTTTGCTCAGTTTGAGCCTCTGATTAAAAGAAATGTTTTTTTCCTCCTCGAATAAGAGCTCCATATTCTCACTACATCATGAGCCATAAAAGCCTTGATGGTTCAAATATACAAAACACAACACATATGCAAAAAATGTTATATTATTTATTAATATTATCAATGCGTCGTGTGCCTTTCTGAGACATTTTTGATACGAAATTGGAATACCAGCTTGATGTCAAAAACTTTTCTGTAAATGTAGAATATTTTCAAGTTGTCACTTACTTTGTCCTTTCCATTTCCTCCAGTTTAATCTCTCCTCACCCTACACATTGAAATATTATAAACACGGTGACATTAAACAAACATAAACAGGGTATTTATTAGTCTTATATCACTAATGTGAAACAAAACAGCTTGGTAATGAATTTTATTTTATAGCTCCAAATTTATAACGACCACAGTAATGTAAAAAACACAAAATAAGGTCAAACCTCTTTATTTGGGGGTTGATTTGGTTTAATTTTCTTCACTGGAGGTTCATCAGCCATGCTGCCCTATGTGTGTCACGTCTACAATAACCCCCGAAAGAACAAATACTCAATATTTGGTTCCTAACGGTTCTTTGCCAACACTAAATTATTTGCTATTTTGCACCACGGACATGGCCTCCTACATTAATAACCAACTATTTCATATATTTATTTTCAGAAAATATATCAGGAGTGGTTAATACTCAAAACAGACGTAGGTTTGCACTGCAGACATTGCTGTTGATTGTGACCGGAGGCTTTTTACAGACGCGCTTCCTCTACAGGACAGACTCTGAGTGAACAACATCGCGAACTCGAGTCTTAAATAAAACCATCAAAATATCAGAGGTAGACACCAAACAGCGAATTAAACAACACCTGACAGCTCTATAAACACGTCAACACCACAGATCACATCATGGTAAGAAGAAAATTCCAGCCAGTGTCGTGTAAATGTCTTTGTTTAGTGCGAGTCTGGCTGACATGTGGCTGTGTGTGTTTATGTTTCCTATGAGTCATTATATGTGTGTGCGTAATAATTACATATATATACACGTAACTACATACTATACACACTACAGATCAACCTATGGTTTTTGTTATGAAAATTCTAGTTTTCTTTTTTGTTATGATACACACACGTAAGTTAGGTACTAGGTAGGCAGCGTGCATGTGTATACACATACATTACATGCATCTATTTTATTATTATTTTTTTAAATATGTCTCTTATGCTCATCAAACTTGCATTTATTTGATCATAAATACAAAAAAAAATATTTTTGTGAAATATTATTACAATTTAAAATAATAGTTTTGTATTTTAATATACTTATTATATAATTATAACTTTTATAACGTATTCATATATTAAAAAATAAAATGTATTCCTAATATGCTATAACTTTTGACCAGTACAGTGTGTGTATTTTATAAACAGATATATATATATATATATATATATATATATATATATATATATATATATATATATATATATATATAGGGTATAACGTATACCATATATATATATAATATGCCATAAACCATAGATTGTTCTAATGTCTAGCCATCTTTTCCCCCCTGTTTATGGTAATAATAACATAGTACCTTAGTTGCATTATGCAAGATCTGTGGCTCATTACTATGAAGGCGGAGCTTGTAATATTTGTGATTCATCTGATATTGTTATTACAAACCCCAGTGAGTCACAGCATTGAAGAGCTCAGCTGATTTGCATGTTATCTTTGTGTTTATATCTGTCTATTTGCTTGCACTTTGAATTGTAATGCGTAATACTTATTACATAGAGTGATATATTTCCCATGACTACCTATATGTTCAATATAGCTGGAGGAAAGTGGACTTAGTAAGTTCAGTTATGGGCGTAGATTCATATTTGGGAAAACATTTAAGTCAGTATTACAACTGAGTGTAAATGTAAGAGTTAAACCAACAAACAAATCAAGTTTTCATGTAGTTTTCTGTGTTTGTCTACAGCCTCAGAACGAGCACATCGAGTTGCACCGCAAGCGCCATGGCTATCGTCTGGACCACCACGAGAGAAAGAGAAAGAAGGAAAGCCGTGAGGCGCACGAGCGCTCGCACAAAGCCCGAAAGATGATCGGCCTCAAAGCCAAACTCTACCACAAACAGAGACACGCTGAGAAGATCCAGATGAAGAAGACGTGAGCTTTACATCAGCTTCGCTTTGCTTAAGATATAGGCTAAATGTTAAGGAGGTTTGATGACCTGTTGCATATTTATTTGCGTTACAGCCTTAAGATGCACGAGCAGAGGAAGAGCAAACAGAAGGACGATGATAAGACACCAGAAGGGGCGGTGCCAGCGTACCTGCTGGACAGAGAGGGCCAATCACGCGCCAAAGTCCTCTCCAACATGATCAAACAGAAGAGGAAAGAGAAGGCTGTGAGTATCCAATCAGACAGCAGATTTGTGAAATTAAAGTAATATTGTTTATATATCTATTTATTTATATATATATATATATATGCTTTAAGACAAACCATGTGCAGTTGCATCAGTCAACACCATTGCTTGAGGATCAAAAACGTTTAAAAACACCCATTTCTGCCGTCACAAATATGTAATCAATCCCATCACGCGTGGGCCGGGGCTTTTCTCCACTGACTTTCTATGATGTTCCAAGTGTTTCTAAGGATGCTGGTTTTTAGAAGGCAGCTTTCTGACTCTGAGATGGTGAATGGGAACATGGTTTGTGTAACATTAGCAACACATAATTTGCTGTTTGATAACATAGTCCAGCAAAAGGCTAATCATATTAATTACCGTTATGTGTCCAACGTTGTAGAGAGCGATACATAAAACGCATTATCATTCTGATACATCGACTTGTGGACCCTGTATAATTCACTCTTCCTCTTCTGAAAGTTTCTGGTTCAAACATATGGCTGAATTAAAGCAGTATTTCAACTTGCAATTGTGCAGCGTTTACTACAGTAAAGTTGAGTGAGTGGATCAGGTAATCCGAGCTGGTGGGAGTGAGTGGAGGCGGGGCTAATTTGCATATCCATGACGCCGCGTATACTAAATGAGGCAAGGGTGTAGAGTTACATTCAAGCTATTTTAAGGCATGAAGAAATAATTCACGTTTAAATATGATTATCAACGATGAGTTTTAAGGGATACAATTATTTACTACGTGGGGGGGCTTTAAATGTCGGTCCTGTGTTAACCAGTATTCTTTTAGTTTTTATTTTAGTTTTACTATAGTTTTATTAATATATTTTGAATTAGCTAAAACTTGTATTTTATTTCAATTAACAGTGTTTTTAATAGTTTTTGTTTTTGTTAACGATAATAACCAACTTGTACCTGAGCAAATATATGAAACAATGAAAGCTAGATGATTCTGCTTCATCTTTTGATAATGTTCAAAGGAACGTGCAACAAAAAAATATTGACTAAACACAAAATTCGATCAATCCAGTCAGTTATCAGTCGATTAAATCCATTCCCGTCATTCATTTAAACATTTTTTAATTTAATATCCTGTTTTGTTTAGAAGTGTGTTATATCACAGAAGTAAAACTTCCATTTCATGTTGTCTTGTCCTATCTCTGGTGTCCTTACTAAGCATCGTGTTTGTTTGATGTGTTTCTTTAGGGAAAGTGGGAAGTTCCTTTACCGAAGGTCCGAGCCCAGGGTGAAACCGAGGTTCTGAAAGTCATCCGCACAGGAAAGAGACAGAAAAAGGCCTGGAAGAGAATGGTGACCAAAGTCTGTTTCGTAGGAGACGGTTTCACACGCAAGCCACCCAAATATGAGCGCTTCATCAGACCTATGGTAAAATATCACACATGCACTCTTGGGCTGGGCAATATGGATAAAAATAATATCTTGAGTGAGTTGTGATAATAGAAAGGCCAAATAAATGTGCATCTTATATACATGTGTGTGTGTGTGTATGTTTTTATATTTTATATAATAGAAGCCCTATTACACACTAAATACAACAAATATGTAAATATTTGTCAACACTTTACAAGGTCCCTTAAGTTAAAGGATAATTCCGGTATTTAGCACTTTGAGTCTATTTTCTATTTTGTTTTGGATGAACTAGAGTGGTGGACACAGAAATGTTGACCCTGTCTCGACTTTTTGACTCTTTTAGAATCGCCTTTGAGCGCTTCATAGTGGCTGTCTATGGGCAAACATGTCCTTAAACATGTCCTGTGCAACTCACCGAGTGCTTAGTGGTGTTCGATGATGTTCTAAAACAAGTAGCGTAGCGAAATACTGTTTCTGTCGTGTTTTTTATTTGGCATTTTGTAAAATCGCATTGATTTCTGTTGGAGGACTCGTTGCTCGTTGATATTACTGCGCTACCGGAAGCGGAAAAGGGGCTGTTAACATTTGGTTGTAGTCTTTTCACTCGTTCTCCATATTCGATCCAGTGCAATGCTGAGGCCTTGGGTTTGAAGTTGAACTCGACTGTGACAGTCCCGCAATACCTTTTTTTAGTGTCTATGCGCTAGACACCGTGTTCCGTACAGCATCCTTGTACGGCAAAGTGGTTGCCGCCATCAAGTGGTCGGGAGTGTGCTAACGCTTCAGACTCAAATATCGAGCGGAAGTTTATACGCGGTTGTGATGTATCTGAAAAAATAGTTCCACTATAGCAAATAACACGGATTGAAATCTTACATTGTGCCAATATATTTGTTTTTAATCATCAACGAACAGTTACTCTAGTTCATCCAAAACAAACTAGAAAATAGACTCAAAGTGCTAAATACCGGAATTATCCTTTAACATTAATAAACAACTTAGCGTACATGCATAAGATACACATACATTTAGACACACACACACATATATCTATGTATATTAAAGGAGTTAATTGTAAATGTCTACAGGGTCTGAGGTTTAAGAAGGCACACGTCACCCATCCTGAGCTGAAGGCCACGTTCTGTTTGCCCATCCTGGGGGTGAAGAAGAACCCGTCCTCCACGCTGTACACTACGCTGGGCGTCATCACCAAGGGAACGGTCATCGAGGTCAACGTCAGTGAGCTCGGATTGGTCACGCAGGGTGGGAAGGTCATCTGGGGTGAGTCTAATTGGCTCTTCATTTTTTCGTCTATGCAATACTTAAAAATGTGTTTCAGAGTGAAAAATGAAATGTGATGATGTGTTTCAGGTAAATATGCCCAGGTGACGAATAACCCAGAAAACGATGGCTGCATTAATGCCGTGTTGCTTGTATAATGGAAACCTGAAGCGTGTAATATGGAACTGTGGCTCGAGTACAGCCGGGAACGGCTCTTGCGTGGAATAATGTTGTCGTCGTCAGTGTACTGGAAGTCTTGAAATCACAAGCCAGACAGTTGATGGAGTTTTGTCTTCTCATCTGGACCCAATGCTCACAGAAACATGTGGATCAGAAATAAAGTGCCGTTTATTTTCAAATAAAAATTTCAGCTGTTTCTCTTTGCATTTATTATTTTTTCATGAATGTTTCTGCATTCTGTGTTTAAGGGATAGTTCACACAAAAATGAAAACAGTGTCATTAATTACTCTCCCTCATGTCGTTCCCAACCAGTGAGACATAAAGACCCGAAGACCTAAAGCCTAAATCTTCGGAGCACAAATTAAGATCTTTTTTTGATGAAATCTGAAAGCTTTCTGTCCCGCCATCGACATTCGCCACTTTGACACTTAAAAAAATTCATAAAGAGATCATAAAACTAATCCATATGAATTGAGCGGTTTACTCCAAATCTTTTGAGGAGACTGAATCGCTTTATATGATGAACAGATTTAATTTAGGCTTTATTCACAGATAAACATTGATCAGCGAACATAAACAAGCTCAACACGAGAATGAACCTCATTGGTTCTTGCTGAAGCTCAAACGTGATGCGTAACGCGAGAATGAACCTCATTGGTTCTTGCTGAAGCTCAAACGTGATGCGTAACGCGAGAATGAACCTCATTGGTTCTTGCTGAAGCTCGAATGTGATGCGTAACGTGAGAATGAACCTCATTGGTTCTTGCTGAAGCTCAAACGTGATGCGTAACGTGAGAATGAACCTCATTGGTTCTTGCTGAAGCTCGAATGTGATGCGTAACGTGAGAATGAACCTCATTGGTTCTTGCTGAAGCTCAAATGTGATGCGTAACGCGAGAATGAACCTCATTGGTTCTTGCTGAAGCTCAAATGTGATGCGTAACGTGAGAATGAACCTCATTGGTTCTTGCTGAAGCTCAAATGTGATGCGTAACGCGAGAATGAACCTCATTGGTTCTTGCTGAAGCTCAAATGTGATGCGTAACGTGAGAATGAACCTCATTGGTTCTTGCTGAAGCTCAAACGTGATGCGTAACGTGAGAATGAACCTCATTGGTTCTTGCTGAAGCTCAAACGTGATGCGTAACACGAGAATGAACCTCATTGGTTCTTGCTGAAGCTCAAATGTGATGCGTAACGTGAGAATGAACCTCATTGGTTCTTGCTGAAGCTCAAATGTGATGCGTAACATGAGAATGAACCTCATTGGTTCTTGCTGAAGCTCAAATGTGATGCGTAACATGCTTGAGCTTCTGTTTACCACAACTGATGTGTGAGTTGATGAATGTTTATAAGTGAATAAAAGCCTGAATTCAATCTTTTCATCATAAACTCTTCAGAAATATTGGACCAAACCGCTCAATTCATATGGATTAGTTTTACGACCTCTTTATGAACTTTTTGAAGTGTAAAAATGGTAGTTGTGTATCTGTCAACGGCAGGACAGAAACCTTTCAGATTTCATCAAAAAGATCTTCATTTGTGTTCTGAAGATGAAATAAAGGGGTGAGTAATTGATGACAGTATTTCATTTTTGGGTGAACTATCCCTTTAAGAGAGCAGATATTTCATTTTTTTCTATTTTATGGTGGTACCATAATACTGTGAGATTATCAGACAGTTATACACCTGTATTTATGTGGTATCAGATTCAGATGTTATAAACATTACGCAGCAAAGTAATAATTTACAGACTCATTTTAGTGGGGCATTTAAGAGAAAGAAATGTGTTCTTGTGCATGCGAGTGTGTGAGTTTTGACAGTTACAGTTTGAATTCATGGACATTCCGTCAATTTAAGTCTCAGGGATACTTTAGAATTAGATATTTTAGAATTGAGTGTGAAATATTTTAGAAATAATCGACTATTCTGGGAAAACCGTAAAGCCTAAAATTTTATCGAAAAATAACACCATGATCAGACAGATCAGCCAGAAGAACTATGTAGAGTTTTGGTGGAGATACTCTAAATAAGTCTGCTAGGAAAAATGTTCCTATTGGACTTTGGACCTTTCACTGACACGCTTGGTGATTATAGGTAGAGTTACATAAAAAAAAAAGTGGGTCTCAGAATTACTAGAAAACCAACAAAATTACACATTTGATTGTGAAAACCCAGTCAATTGGACAAATACCAAGGAATTTTGAAATTGTGATTTTTAGATGTGGAAAATCATTAAGATTTGTATGATTTTTCTTTTTAATCTAGATTTTGAAGTGAAAACTTAAGAATCTAGTTTTACTAGACATTGTTTCCCAGCAATGTCTGTGACTAAGGATTTTAAAACATTCAGTTATCATGGAAAACTGGGAGGCTCAATAAAAAAAGTAATAGAAATTAACTTGCCAACGTGTACAAAAATAAAATTCTCAAGACCAATTGAGTCCGTTTTGGCCATAATACTTTATCAAAATCAATATGTAGAATCTTTCAAGAATTTTTCTCATTTTATCTTGGTGCATCTCAAAAATAAATTTCATAAACGTTCCAAATGTGAAATTATGTCCAAACCAGATCATCAAGTAATGACGAGTGCCTATTACATATTAAAAAAAATTATTGTAAGAATTTACAGGCACTGTGATTTACTCAACAAAACCTTCAATCAGAACCAGTGGCACCAGAGTGTGACATTTCAACATAAAATTGACAACACAGATCTGAATCCTGACAGTGATGAATTGGAAAAACAAATGATCATTATGTTTCAAACATCAAAATGAGGTTCAGGTTAATTAACGGTCTTCTAGCTAATGATCTTCTTTATCCAAAACAGCCCAACACATCGTTTTTCTTTTAAAAAGGCAGTAATAAATGTGATATTTCAAGATAAAGGCAAACTGTTTTGTTTTTTTCCTCTCATGATAACAATTAATACAGATCAACACATAAAATCGCCGATAGCCAGTGTATTTTGGAGCTCCAAGATGTGCAAAGTCTTTAAAAAAAAAGCAGCTTCCTCTGCTACTACATCATCTTCAACAGAAACACCCTTGAAAAGAAGGACTTAAGCAGCTGATGCGACGTCAATAAAACAGTCCATTAGTGTATAAAATACTTGACTGAATAAAAAACATCCCACTTTAGAGTACTTTGAGAGCATGGCATCATGTAAAGCTGTAATGTCTGAGGAGCAATTCCGCTCCAGTTCTTTCTATTGCAGAATAACAGAAGGGATTTCTGTGAAAAAAGCACACAAACGATAACCAGTTTGCTGTTTTTGAGTCTTTGTTCCGTCTCGTTCAAACATAGAAGTCCAGCCTGCTGGGGATGACCTTGCAGCCCTGCATGGAGAAGACGCGCTCCTCTTTAGGGAAGTAGTTCAGGTCGTGGGCCATCATCTCAACCACTTCTTTATCCGGGGCGTGACCCTTGGCGACCATCTCGGACAAACCGCATTGAACGATGTGCTTGTACTCCAGAGGAAGGAACGGCACGAAGAAATCCACCAGGTTCTTATCGATTAAACCAGTGTGCCAGAAACCACCTGTGGATGGAGAGAAGAAAAACAAAACAAGTGTGTAAATGTTTACAGTGCCTCTATTATGCTATTTGAAAGTTTCCTGATTTTGTTTAGTCTGTTGTGATCGGTCTACTCTGCTCTGATTGGTCAGATGGCCCAGTCTGTTGTGATCGGTCTACTCTGCTCTGATTGGTCAGATGGCCCAGTCTGTTGTGATTGGTCTACTCTGCTCTGATTGGTCAGATGGCCCAGTCTGTTGTGATTGGTCTACTCTGCTCTGATTGGTCAGATGGCCCAGTCTGTTGTGATTGGTCTACTCTGCTCTGATTGGTCAGATGACCCAGTCTGTTGTGATTGGTCTACTCTGCTCTGATTGGTCAGATGGTCCAGTCTATTGTGATTGGTCTACTCTGCTCTGATTGGTCAGATGACCCAGTCTGTTGTGATTGGTCTACTCTGCTCTGATTGGTCAGATTGTCCAGTCTGTTGTGATTGGTCTACTCTGCTCTGATTGGTCAGATGACCCAGTCTGTTGTGATTGGTCTACTCTGCTCTGATTGGTCAGATGGTCCAGTCTGTTGTGATTGGTCTACTCTGCTCTGATTGGTCAGATGACCCAGTCTGTTGTGATTGGTCTACTCTGCTCTGATTGGTCAGATGGTCCAGTCTATTGTGATTGGTCTACTCTGCTCTGATTGGTCAGATGACCCAGTCTGTTGTGATTGGTCTACTCTGCTCTGATTGGTCAGATAGTCCAGTCTGTTGTGATTGGTCTACTCTGCTCTGATTGGTCAGATGACCCAGATGGTCGACCGCTTAGAGCGCATGTCGGAAACGAAACGCCCATTACCATTCTGAATTTCAGTTCCAGATCTTCCTCAGCACTCGATACACAGAGTGATACAAGCAGTAACAATGGCGTCAGTTTTACTGTATCAATTCCAGCACGAAAGTGCATCAAAGTGGATTCACAGCACTAAAAACAGCATCTTCTCGACACCACAAACACGAACCAAACTCTTCCGTTCTCAGCTACAACTACAGTGTTTAAGGGTCAAAGTAGATGTTGTTCACAAGAGGCCAATCAAGACCATCGGCTGGCATTATGCAAATTTGTTATATTGTTACGTACTGTAGGTATGCAACAGGAAGTCAGACTGGAATTACTGACGACTCGTTTCAGCAGTTCAGAATCAATTATTTTTTTTAGGATACGGTTAAAATTTTAAAAATAACTTAATTTGTTGTGCACTTTAAAATTTTTACAATCCTTTTAAACTCCTTTTTCATTCACAACCAGCTACATTAAACACTGCATGAAAGGTAACATTCAAATAATATAATAGGGCAATTAAAAAGAAAAGAAAAAAGACAATACATTTGTTGTGAGATCTTCATTAAATCGTCAACAAACTACAGTGAAACTAATAAACAAAATGACTTAAAATGCACTCAGTTTAATGCATAACGATCCGATTGTCATGAGGATTATTTACTCAGATAGAAAGATCAGAGGCATGTGACGTACTGTTTCTGTTGTTGAAGACGGACAGTGACAGTGCCGTCTCCAGATCCTTCAGCTGCATCTCCTCTCGCTCTCTCCCGTCCCTCCAGAAATCCAGAGCCACCTGGACGATATTCTCACCGCCGGCGTTACTAGAAACACAAAAACAACGGTGTCAAAAAGTGCTCTCATGAATAAAAAGACCTTTTATGCCATTTAAGAGCAAATACATACCGGGCAAAAGTTTGAAATAATTAAAATATATATATATATATGTTTTTCAAAGTCTCTTCTGCTCACCAAGGTTGCTTTTATTTGATCAACAATATATATAAAAAAAAGTTTAAAAATATTTATTTTAATATTAAATAATAAATATTATTTATTAATATTATTACAATTTTCTATTTGAATATATATGTACAATTTAATTTATGATCAAAGCTGAATTTTCAGCATCATTACTCCAGTCTCCAGTGTCACATGATCCTTCAGAAATCAGTCTAATATGATGATTTGCTCTATTATTGGTTCTCAATTATTCATAATGGTTCTTATTATTATCAATGTTGAATACAGTTTTTTCGCTTAAAATTGATAGAGTACAATTCTTTTAAACTGTGATAATATTTCACAATATTGCGGTTTTTACTGTATTTTTGATCAAATAAATGCATATATATAATAATAGAAAAATATTTTTGATCTGTACCGCCGATCAAGCAAAATAAACAATGACAACTTGTGACCAATTGCATTAATTACATTATTTACAGATTTATATTTTCAGTTTACACTTAAGTACACAATAATACTGACCTGAGGAAAATGAAGATGGCCTGTCTGTACGATACTCCGTTCAGTTGGTCGTAGAAGTCCAGGTAAGGCTTGATACTGTCGATCAGACCGGGATGCATTTTATCCATTTCATCAAAGATGAACATGGACCGTGGGCAGATGGAAACATTCCCCCTTACCCACTCCTGTAACTGGGACTAAACAATTGCAAACATACATTTTATACAGATGTGACCATTAGACTGGTTGCATTTTGTTGTTGCAGTGAAATACAAAGTCATTTCCATGTATTTGCATATATAAACAAAAAACACATTACCTTGTATGTGTTGATGTGCATCTCGTGAGGAAAGTGTGCCGTTGCTGTAAACAGATGAACAAAACTGCTCGACATTCCTTTCTTGTATATATTTTCGGCTATCAGCTGGCTCACAAAGTTCTTCCCAGTCCCGGTCCAGCCGTGGAGGGACAGAACCAGCGGTTTCTTCGGGTTTTCATTCTTCATGAAGCCTGTGACGGCTTTCAGGATGACCTGAGCAGCGACGTGCTGCCCGTACAGCTTGGTGTCGAGGTCATACTTCAGTCCTGAGGACGAGAGGACACATTTACAGTAACCATAAGCTTTATACAGAACAGCTGCACTTCAAATACATGCATCAGACAACAAAACTAGTTTCATTGTTTGATGCATGTTGACTGATCAAATCAAACAGATTCTGAAAGAAATCATGGGTTTGTACAGACACTGTAAAGGACTTTCAATGACTTTTCAAGCACTACTTTTTTGGTTTTCAAGGACTACAATCAGACATCTCGCTTATCAAATCAATATCTTTCAAATTCTAAAAAAAGTTTAACAGGTGAATATAAATATACTAATAAAATAAAATGGTAAAAATAAAGTGCAGAATGTGCAAAGTATGCAATGACTGTGGCAACATTAATCATTAAAAGGATACTATGAGATAGCTTTCCTTATTCAAACAGATTTTTTCCCCCATGAATATAAAGAATAAAAGCGGTATCATTAATTGGATATTTATTTATATGAGCAATATCATGTTCACAGTCATGATAAATGTCTTTATATCTAATATCAGACAGGCTGCAGCGTTAATTTTGCATTAAAATGTTGTTTCATTGGAAAAAAGTACACACTAATTGCATTATTGTCTTTAAATAATTCAAACACTATATACAAGGGTTTTCCAGGACTTGGAAAAAAGTCAAATTCAAGCACTTTAAGCAGCTTGTACAAAGTACCCTGTAATAAGACAAGTTTCTTTGTTTACAACGATAATTTAAAAATAAACATAAGCTGGCTGTTATGTTTCAAAAATAAGAATTATCATTAGTATCAAATTAAACATGATAAAAACGGCAGAAAGAGGCATTAAGTAGCTTTTTGGTGCTTTTACGGGACATAATGCACAAAAGCATGATCAGTGGATGATCATATCCAACTATAGTAAACATTGTGATCACATTTTCACCTGTTGCATTAAACTTGACCCAGTTCGTATCACACGTTTCATATATATAGCGATATATTTTCCTGCCCAGCATAGCAGCTCCTGTTCCCAGCAGCAGTGATGTGGTCACGGGCTCTATGGCCTCCACGATCAGCCCTGACACCAGGATGCAGTGAAGTAAAGCTGTCCATGGCCGAGCTTTCATTTTACTACATAAATCATCGATGCTTTTAATAGGAAGCGGAGAAACAAAACAAAACGAAGGCTCAAACTCTATGCTCCAACTCACTTACAGGAAGGAAAAGGAAAAGTGACGACGATTGTGCGCGACGAATGACGCATGCGCGCCGCGTTCAGTTCAATAGTGCATGTTGCATTGATGTTTGATCATCACTGGTCAGTTTGTCACCAAAAACTTGCCACGCTGTCCATACATGCTAATTTTAAAATTATATACATGCAGACGAAGATTGGGTGAAGTACACTTCAGAAGTGTCAAGCAGATTAAAAAAAACCTGTGAAAACCAGTCTACATATTATTAGATAATTTATGAAATCGGGGAGAATCATATATTATCACTACATTCAGATTTGATCATTCAGCAGACGTTTTTATCCAAAGCGACTTACACATTATTCATTATCATGAATTGCATTCAAACTGATTGGGAACAAATAGGCTACAACTCCATCATCATCAGCACCAATACAAGAATTAGTGCTAGTAGTAATAATAATAATAATAATACTAGCCTACATATTTCCAGATGATGCATGATTATATATGATAGAAATGTAAGTTTCATGTTTTGCATTTTTATGCTGATTTTTCAGGAAGTAGCAAAATATCAATAGGCTACAAGGCTGTTTATAGTTAATAAATTCCGCATGTCCTTGCTGCCTATTTGTTTGCCACTCAAATGTAAGGAATGTATTAGGCTACTGTAAATAAAGATAAATGTAGATTTAATTCATTTTAATATCAGGGAAATGTGGATTTCTAGGTTACTAGCGATGACCAACATTGCACCACTGGAATTATACGCACATTCATATAGCGTCCTGCCAAAAGCCTCCTACTGCAAATATGACAAAACATCTCGTTCAAACCTGTTTTGTTGTATGAGATCCACTCCGGTCTGCAACACTCATGGAAGTAATAGAGCACGTTCTGGTAACTGGCCAGAAAACCGGTGAGCGCGGCGGCCATCCCGACTGCGATGCTGGTGCTGATCGGCTCTATGCCCGCCGTGAGAGAGAAACAGCCCGCGAACACCAGCCAACATGCCAACCGCATTCTGGACGACGAGTCTGTCGAAATCAACAGCACATCAATATCCTAATATCAGCTAATCCGGTTTAGTAAACAGTGATGAGCGACTTCCGTGAACCGAATCAAAAGAGTCCGTTTAGACCGAGCGCGCGCTGCCTGCGAGTTCCACACTATGGCGTCACAGTATTCCACTTGAAAATGCCAATTTTAATAAAGAAATAGTACGACTACGAAAGCTGTAAAATGTGTCAATATTTGTATTTGTTTACAAAGCATCTGTTTTTGGTTGCACAACATCCAATCAATTTTGGTCTGACCAGGTTCTCAAATATCGGCAAATGTTACACACTCTTTCAAAAGACATACCTTTTTATCATAATGATAATAAAAATAGACCCTTGGAGTACCGGTATAACCTATTGCTCATTTTTTATTTTATATGGTTAATTCTTCATTCATAAAGCAGAAGTTTGCAAATGGTATTTTATACTCCTATCCTAACTTTGACATTGAATTAAACTCATTTATTACAGTTTTTTTCCAATTGCTAACACACAATTTTGCAAACTAGTCTGGTTTTATCAAAATACTTAACACAATTGAATTCACAAAACCACACACCCAAACTGCAAAATACCTCATATATCCTGCAAAATGAAGCACTGCAACCGAAACTACACATAGCATTATCAAAATCAAACTTTAGCATGAGATGGCACACACTTCATTCATATTACCAGATTTGTGTCTAACCAACTACACACTGTTGGAAATAATGAAAAGCACTCTCATCTTTAGTATGCTTTGCCATAATACTAAAATAGTTGTTATTATTATTATTATATTATTATTTTATATATATATATATATATATATATATATATATATATATATATATATATATATATATATATATATTACAGTTTTTTCCAATTGCTAACACACTAAAATGACATGCACAGCACAATTATTTAAACTGACACACAGAGAGCAAAAGCTCTTATCAAGTTTCCAAAAGTCTAAACACATTTTCTGCTTTACACACATTTTGCAATTCAAAATGCCACTTTTTAAATGCACTGAACACGGTTCTCTGCATAAGACACAACAATCTGACATAAAGTCACTTGTTTGTCATTTCAAAACATCGCCATTTAAAATGACACTACATGAGCTAATTGGTCAATACATGTGTCACCTGGCCAAACACCTCAATGGTTAATTGTTAACACTTCAATCAGGATGTTAGCACTATGAAAAGACCACAGGTGAGCACCTTTTTTTTTTTTTTTTACAACAATGGAATTATTGTTATAATACATTTTTTGCCTCTTTTTTTCTATATATTTTTTCTATATATTATTTTTCAGTTTACTGTAATTTTGTGAGCATAATTGTGTTATGGCAGTTGATTCAATGCATTTAGGGGTGTGGTCCTGGTCAAGACAATCTCCTGAACTCCAAACTGAATGTCAGAATGGGAAAGAAAGGTGATTTTAGCCATTTTGAGCGTGGCATGGTTGTTGGTGCCGGTCTGAGTATTTCACAATCTGCTCAGTTACTGGGATTTTCACGCACAACCATTTCTAGGGTTTACAAAGAATGGTGTGAAAAGGGAAAAACATCCAGTATGCGGCAGTCCTGTGGGCGAAAATGCCTTGTTGATGCTAGAGGTCAGAGGAGAATGGGCCGACTGATTCAAGCTGATAGAAGAGCAACTTTGACTGAAATAACCACTCGTTACAACCGAGGTATGCAGCAAAGCATTTGTGAAGCCACAACACGCACAACCTTGAGGCGGATGGGCTACAACAGCAGAAGACCCCACCGGGTACCACTCATCTCCACTACAAATAGGAAAAAGATGCTACAATTTGCAAGAGGTCACCAAAATTGGACAGTTGAAGACTGGAAAAATGTTGCCTGGTCTGATGAGTCTCGATTTCTGTTGAGACATTCAGATGGTAAAGTCAGGATTTGGCGTAAACAGAATGAGAACATGGATCCATCATGCCTTGTTACCACTGTGCAGGCTGGTGGTGGTGGTGTAATGGTGTGGGGGATGTTTTCTTCGCACACTTTAGGCCCCTTAGTGCCAATTGGGCATCGTTTAAATGCCACGGCTTACCTGAGCATTGTTTCTGACCATGTCCATCCCTTTGTGGCCACCATGTACCCATCCTCTGATGGCTACTTCCAGCAGGATAATGCACCATGTCACAAAGCTCGAATCATTTCAAATTGGTTTCTTGAACATGACAATGAGTTCACTGTACTAAAATGGCCCCCACAGTCACCAGATCTCAACCCAATAGAGCATCTTTGGGATGTGGTGGAACGGGAGATTCATGCCCTGGATGTGCATCCCACAAATCTCCATCAACTGCAAGATGCTATCCTATCAATATGGGCCAACATTTCTAAAGAATGCTTTCAGCACCTTGTTGAATCAAGGCCACGTAGAATTAAGGCAGTTCTGAAGGCGAAAGGGGGTCAAACACAGTATTAGTATGGTGTTCCTAATAATCCAGGTGAGTGTATATGCTGTGCATATGTTGCACTGACTTGTATACAATTTCTTTTTTATAAAAACTAATTTCAACAGCATGTGTATGTATCTGCAAATATTGCTTTGCATGTGAACAATCCAAAGAATACTCTATGATTTTAACTATTTTAGTATTATGGCAAAGCATACTAAAGATGAGAGTGCTCTTCATTATGCCCAACAGTGTGTAGTTGGTTAGACAAAAATCTGGTAATATGAATGAAGTGTGTGCCATTTCGTGCAAAAGTTTGATTTTGATAATGCTATGTGTATTTTCGGTTGCAGTGCTTCATTTTGCAGGATATATGAGGTATTTTGCAGTTTGGGTGTGTGGTTTTGTGAATTTTGTTAAGTATTTTGATAAAACCAGACTAGTTTGCAAAATTGTGTGTTAGCAATTGGAAAAAACTGTAAACAAGTCAGTGCAACATGTGCACAGCAGATATATTTACATTGAACATAACAAAATTATGCTCACAAAAAACAGTAAACTGAAAAATAATATAGAGAAAAAATATATAGAAAAAAAGGCAAAAAAAATATTATAACAATAATTCCATTGTTGTAAAAAAAAAAAAGGTGCTCACCTGTGGTCTTTTCATAGTGCTAACATCCTGATTGGAAGTGTTAATTACCCAGAGGTCTTTGGCCAGGTGGACATGTATTGACCAATTAGCTCATGTAGTGTCATTCTGAATGGCAGTGTTTTGAAATGGCAAACAAGTGACTTTATGTCAGATTGTTGTGTCTTATGCACAGAACCGTGTTCAAAAGTGCCATTTTGAATTGCAAAATGTGTGTAAAGCAGAAAATGTGTTTAGACTTTTGGAAACTTGATAAGAGCTCTTGCTCTCTGTGTGTCAGTTTAAATAATTGTGCTGTGCATGTCTGTTAGCAATTGGAAAAAACTGTAAATCTCTTTATTAGAATAAAAAAACACTAAGTATTATTACGTAAGAAATATTTAAAGAAAATCCATGTATTTAGAAGCTTCCGTGTATCAGTGTCCATATTTATTATATTAATACACTGTCTGTGTTCTATGTCGTTTCACAACTTATGTTTTTGGTTTTCAAATTTTCAATTTGTTGTAAGACGTGTGTGTGTTTTATAAATTGTGTGTGTGTGTGTGTGTGTGTGTGTGTGTGTGAGAGAGAGTGTGTGTGTGTGTGTAGTGTATGTGCAGTGTGTGTGTGTGTGTGTGTGTATTACCTTGACTATGTTCTTATAGGCTATAGCCTAAATATTATCACAAAAAGGTTAATGTTTGTAAACATTTATTTCAGTTAAAAATCATTGTTCTTATTTGAATTAATATACTTGTTTTTTTAAATATGTGTTTTTATTAAACATTTTTGTTCATTTCTTTTTTATTATTTTAATTATTATTATTATTTATCCTAATGTATCCTCTGGCTGTTTGTAAATCTTTAAAATCAATAGAAAATAAAATCAATAAAAAAATCTCCAAATGTGTGAATAGAAAAAAAAAAAACTGGTCCTCATTCTCAAAGAAATTGTTTATTATCACACTCCTGATACATCACTGGAATATTTTGTAATTTTCGTCATTGTAGATTATATAATCAAATCCTGAATCTACTCTTGAACAATTGAAACTGATTCACCTGAAAAATCTATTTATTTTACCTAAAAGAATGAAAAGGGACTTCTTCCTTTGCATGGCACCAAGATAAATATCATGTCAAATAAATGTTTGTATACTTTCCATGGCCACCGTTTTGCCATTTATATCATGTTTGGTGCATAAGAAGCATATTACAATTTTGTCTTTTATTATTTATGAAAAACATTTTAGTTATAGTTGATCATTATATCATGTCATTATATCATGATTATATTATTATATAAATAGCTTGTTTGGTATCACAGAAACACCAAGGGTTTCCAAAGATACTGGATGATATTCTTACATCAATAAAACATGTATCCACTGACAAAAAAAAAAAATTTGAGTGTCAGGAGGATTTTTTTAGCACATGGTTTGACACAAATGGTGCAATGTCTGTAATGACGCCGTTTTTTTTGGGGGATAATTTTTTTTTTAATAGTTTTTTAATAGATTAATGAGGCAAATTTTGTTAAACTTGTAAAGTTTAAAATACTTTTTCCCCCCTTTGGACCTTCTGACATGATACTTGTGTCCTCATAATGAAGCTGGAATAATTTATTTGAAGGCATGTATTTTGTCTAAATATACACCATTATTCGTATAGGGTCCCTTAACGCCAATAGGAAGAGATTAAATTGACACACTGATATATATTACCAGGCAGCAACTGAATTACGTCTTATAGAAGAAAGTAACACAGAGGGGGGCTCGGACCCTGAAGGCCAAGACAGAATAAAAACTGTCTAAAAATAAACTAGATATTTTTGATGGTGACTATTGTTGACATCTGTCACTCGGACTGATACTGGAGTTTGACGGACACAGCTGTGTTTAGCAGAAGTGGCAAAATATTAATATCCTTTATTCAGAATTTAACCGAGAGCAAAGTCCTGGAGAATATGTTATAGTGCAAGACCATTGCTGAGGTGAATATCTTGTAGTTAAATCAAACAAACCCCCCCAAACCATGACCTCTTCATTTAAATGACAAGCTGTTCTTGATATTCATATTCAACCCATTATAACCTTGCATATGAAGTACTATTTATCCTCTGGAAATTTTTAAGAATGGATGGAAAAATCATTTTCTTAGATGTAATGATTATTTATGCAATCTAGGTGGCAGACATGTCAAGATTTTGTGAAATGAACGTTTTCTGTTCTGCATTTTTAATGACTTATATGACTTAGAAAAGAAATATAGAGAGACAAAGGTGTACAACATGACGAAAGAAATAAAAAGAAGAAGAAGAAGAAGAAGAAGAAGAAGAAGGGAACAAATTATATAAGATGCAATTTATGCAATAAAGTTTAAAGCAATACGATTATCATAAAAAATGTTTAAAATAATAATAAATAATAACGATGATAATAATTAGGAACACATTTTAATTATATGTATTGATCATACTGAATTGTGAGACGTGCAGCTGACGCATGACGTCATTTCCGGTTCTGCCATTTTGCGGTTGCGGATCAGTCTCGAGCTGCTGGTGCGTTTCTTACCGAAAACCGTTAATTTAGTGTAACATTTCAGCGCAATTCAACCGGAAAAATGTCAGATTTTGACAGCAACCCCTTCGCGGACCCGGACTTCAGCAACCCGTTTCAGGTAACGTCACAGCGGTGCTGTTTTTTATCACTGTGGTTCGGTGTTCAGCTTTTTGTGTGTTTTTTACATATAAAGTCAATACATTTTCTAGTCATTTCGATTACGTTTATATAAAATAAAGTAATTAAATTCTAATATCTTCTGTGGAAAGACAGAACTTGTTGTTCAGCAGTCACTTGTGTAAAAATGTGTTTATTGGGGTCTTTGGACGGTTTTGTTTGTTAGCATGTATTATTATTGGGTTTCTGATTCGAATTATGAGTTCAATTCCGTGTTTAATCAGTCCAAGAATAAGCCTTTAATGAACTATCAATTACATTTGACCACCACATCAACATTTCATTGTTTATGGTTTTGGTATTATTAATAATATGTTAAGATGATGGAGGCTTCAATTCTGGGTTTGGTTTCTAACT
Organism: Semotilus atromaculatus; assembly: GCA_031834385.1. NCBI lineage: Eukaryota > Metazoa > Chordata > Actinopteri > Cypriniformes > Leuciscidae > Semotilus > Semotilus atromaculatus. The sequence continues at coordinate 3,037,636 of JAULUF010000053.1, read as the reverse complement.
TGGACATTATTTTGGGATGTTTTGGGCTTTGTATTATACTTGTGTCTTTTAACTAGTGAATTATCTGTTGTTATTGAAGCTGTCAGTGTCTGAGATTAATATGGTCCATTTACAATCTTTGCACATATACATGGGGCTGAATAATGACGTTTGGGGTCAATAAAGTAGTGTGTGTGTGTTTGGGCTGATGGATGTAGGCCGTCCCTGTTTTGATCAGTGATATGACTGTGTGTGTTTGCAGATCTGGTCAGTTGAGGGTCAGCTTAGTTTTCATTTTGTGCAGCTACATTGATCCAAACAAAGCATTTGTCGTCCGTGCACCTTAATGCATTAAAGCTGGTGAATTATTATTATTATTATAACTTATTATTTTATTTTAAATAACCTCTTTCGAAACGAGTTAACCCTATCAAGCCTACTGTGACATACCTATCTGGTACTGGTAGAATCATTTCTAAGGCGTCTACATTACTACTTACGTAATCAAACTTTGCTGAAAAACCTGTTGCACACAATCTACTACATGCCTTCTGTCGTCTGATTGACAGTAATTTTAGTAACTGCAAAAAAAAAACTTTTTGCTGTGAAATATTTACAGATTTTTATCAGTAAATCAGTGATTTTTAAGAATAACTTTTATTTGCATATTTCAAGATGACACTTACTAGACTGAAGCAACTTATGTTTATGTTGAGTATCCATACTTTCTTTTTTTTAATAGAAAAATCATGTTTAAATATGAGTCTCAGATAAGATCATCAGGCTTTTTGAGGAAGGTTTATTTATTCATCTATAAATCAATCATCATTGTATTGCATTGCATTATACGTTTTAAAACTACAGAGCCTTGATCATCAAACTAAACCAAATCATCTACCAAGACATTATTGGCACATATACAATAATGACTGATATTTATGCATTTTATGTCAGTAGTCTGTTATACTGTAACAACGATCTCATTGATTTACATTACAAACTATCAGAATTTCTCCTTACTTTTTGGTCATATAAAGATCAGTATCTGCATCAAATTGCATATTTTTGCTCAGTTTGGGCCTCAATATTCTCACTTAATGAGCCATAAAATGCATCAAATGTTAATCAAAATATGATGCTCAAGAAGAAACACACATGCAAACTTTGTTTTAGATTTTCTTTTACATGTTGTATAAAGGTTCAATAGACCATTCCATTTAAAGAAATTAGATTTTTCTGACTATTATTCAGACTTTCATATGTTAGGCTTTACAGGCTTTAGTACACAATGTCCATCCGTCTGGAGTTTTTCCTCCATTGTTTTCCTTTCCTGTGTAGTCTCTGGAGAGAATCTGTTTATTTGACATTACAGGTGTTGTAGACTCACCGGTGGGATCGGGCCCGTCTTGAAGGTGCAGGGGGACAAATGCAAATTCATACACAGCAGATTGTGACTTTTGTTCAGCCTGACAGGACATGATCATGTACACCTCTTTTGGTCACTCAGGTCTCTCTCTTCCTCTTGAAACCACACACACACACACACACACACACACACACACACACACACACACACACACACACACACACACACACACACACACACACACACTCATCATCAGTAGCAGCAGTTTTGCCTCCTCTGAAGTGTTTCTATTAAAGCATACCTCTTAAGTCGTCATTAACTGGTCAGACTTGGAAAATCGTTAAGTAATCAGCAGTAATGGTATGCAGTCTGCCATGGGTTTGCCATGGTAACTCGACACCAGCGGTCCTGTAGTCGACCGACTGTAGCGGCACATGTCTAAATAATACATGCGGCTTCTTGATTGCTTTGTTTCTGAATCGCGTCTTTAGTGTAGCCTATATAGTCTATCTTGCTAGAAATGAGCTTAGATGTTGATTAATTTGCTGGTTTTTGATTCAAGACCTCATTTTTGATTGACAGAAAACCTGTTAGGTGTTTGCTTAATCTTAGCCGATCAGCATACAGACAGCGGCGCCTTTATTTAAGCATAAGCTCGGTTGAATCCTGTAACGTTTATGTTGTGATGATACCAGATGTTGATGGAATTAGTTCAGAACATTTAAAAAGATAGCTTTGATTTGGTATAACCTTTACATAGTGAACGTTCGATGAATTTGCTGCATTATTATTGATTTGCGGGTGTATTGGTTAATTTACTAAGGCCATTTGAATGTGGCTTTTCCAGATTTTTTTTAATGTATTAAGTTAACTGTGGTGGCTATATTGTATAGCATAGCCTCTCTACCTTTTTCTGAAGGTTTTTTGTCCACTTTCAGCCACTTCTGTCCTGATTTCTTCGAGGGGAGGGTCTATGGGAGGGTAAAGTAATGTATGTGGGGTTTTATGTAATGTATCTTTCAATTTAATGTACAAAATAAGCTCGCACAATTTACAAATGAACGTGACCAGAGATGACGGAAAAACACAAACACGCGTTTCTTCTCTGACAGCCGTGAGATCACGCCGAACGCTGTGAGTGTGTGTTAGAGATCAGGAATGGTGAGAGAACATTGTGCTTGGTACATTTTTCGTCTTCAAACCAAACTTGGGTCTCCAGCCGACAACGTTTAAATCTCATCTGGCTCGCGCACTTCCCGTGATGTTTACTCCTCAGGTCAGTAGGTGGAGAGCAGGCGGTCTTTTGTGGCTGTTTAAACGCATTCGACCACATGAGCGTCTACACAACGAAACTAATCCTTTTTCAACTACCTCTGGAAGTGGTTGAAAGTGGGCAAGCTCAAAATGTTTTAGACCCTGTTTACACCAGTGTGTAGTCCACTTGTGATCAACCAAAAAGCAGCGTTTTACCAGGTGTAAACAGGGCCTTTAACCCTCCCTTTCTTACAATCAACTGCAAGCTCGCATTCTGATCCTGTCCTAAATTTTTTTTCTTTTTTAATAACATATTTTATATTAATTTTGTCAATATTTACCCTCCCTCATGCCCTTTCAAACCGGCGAAGCACAAAATGAGACATTGTAAAGAATTTACTGGATGGTTTTTGGACTTTTTACCATGTCTTAGACTTTACATTTATGAATTTGGCAGATACTTTTATCTAAAGTGATTTGCATTCAAGGTATATCAGTTCATGCATTCCTTGAGAATTGAACCCATGATCTTGGCATTGCTAGCACCATGCTTTACTGTTTGAGATATTACAATGCATCCACAAAATATCATTACAAAAAAATGGGGCTTTTAAGCTTTAAAATGGATGCAGAATAGGATTGTGCTTATAGACGATAATATCGTGGATCGACAATATTAGAGATATTGTTGAAAGCTCAAGCTGATGTCTTTGACGAGAATCAAGATGATATATGCTTGTTTTCCCATTAATGAATTAAATTATTATTATTAATATTAAGCTATTATTTTATCATCAGATTGCACTGCCATAGTTTCACATCATCACATATTCATTCAAATAAAACAAAAAACAGACTACAGAAGGCTACAATAACACATCAAAATTGGATTGCAAGGTGATAAACCCATTCACAAATTATGTCAAGACTCAATAATGCTTGTTATTAAAGAGGCATAATTTCTTGAACAGTAGCTTGAGCATTTTAAAATTTCGTCAGCATTTCATTTTCTTTGCATACATTGCCATAACATACTGATGATAGGCCTAAAGATAATAATACATAATAATATCATGTTAGTTTATCAATAATAAGTTAACTAACTATGGACTCCTCCATCAAGTTTATGCTGAAACGCAGTCAGGGATCCGGTGTCTGTCAGATTTACACGTACAACAGCTTTTTGTAAGAAACAGACGGGAAGCTCTCCTTGGCATGTAAATGAAAAGACAAACACTTTGAGGAGGATGAAGCATTCTTCGCCCGAGTTTGCTGTTTGGTAATCATTAAGTTAAACATTTGTGAGTATAAAGGCAGCTTAGATGAAACCACAGAGTAAATAGTCTCTATCCTGGATGGGATCCTGGTGGAAAGGAGTCTCACGTCGTGCTGAAAGTGTCTGAAATGATGCAGCCTCATCAACAAGTAGGCGTGCTGCAAGATGTTGCAGAACTGGTGCACGGTGTGTGTGTGTGTGTGTGTGTGTGTGTGTGTGTGTGTGCATGCATGATTGGCTGAAGGCATGCATGTGGCTCTGACGGAGCAGATTTTACCTTATTACAGTGATTTCATAATGCAGCAACTGTCAAACTCGTAAAACACCAGCTGTGTGTGTGTGTGTGTGTGTGCGTGCAGCAGTAAGGAAGTAGACTGTCTAAATGAGGCCCGTCTGATTCTGTCCGTCACTCATCGTAATGAGAACACGAGAAGAGAGAGAAAACTAATGATCTGATTAGATGGATGTTTCTGGAGATCTGGCCCGCTCTGCAGATGCAGGGGAACCTATTACAGTGAGCCACTGTCACTGTGTGTGTGTGTGTGTGTTAAGGGAGCAGTGGTGACTAAGAACCGTTGTTTTATTTTAGTTTCTCTCTTAGTCACTCCCGTCATCATCAGCGGTGGAATGTATTGTCACACGGGACTCAGAGATGGTTTCACTGAATGAGAGTTTCATCAGCTTCCACTCAGAACCGTGTGTGTGTGTGTGTGTGTGTATAGAAGATTATATAATGATCAGGACAGGTAGGCAGCTCACTAGGTTTTGGTCCAGAGCCCTTGTGTCTCAGCATCATAACCTGTAAGATAGAAAAGGAGAACAAGAAAACCGCATACTAATCTGCATACCATCCATCATCCTTATCTTTAAAAATCATTTTTAATAATAAATTTATCTTTCATGGTAATTACTACTTTTTAAATTTTATGCTACCACAGTTTGTATTGTATTTTTTTGTAAAGCACTCTGTAAACACTGTTTTAAAAGGGACTTTTCTTATTTTCACATACTTTGTCTTGTTGCCGTCACTTGTGCATATCCGTAAGGTGACATTTTATGTTTCATATAACCCACACAAACCTGCTTTCTTTTATCTGTCCTTTCCAAAACAGCATTTGACCTTTAATGTGAACATCCTCAATACACTGAGATGGCCTTTACAACACAAATAAACGCTTGTTTCGACCACTTCTCCACACAAACCACAGTGGTGTCACACCTGCCTAACACGTCTTTCCTTCTGTATGTGCTCAGAAATGTTTAATGCAGCAGTTTTGTTTGCGTCGTTAATCTGATTTGCACTGTTTTTCATCTCAGCTATACAGCGCTAATCTCGTTACTGTCTAAAATAAGCTGTCATTGGTGTGAACACTTGCTGTGTGTGTGGAGCCTCCGCATATGTCCTGAAATCATCTGTAGTACTGAAGGAGGTCAAACCCAGGCTTGAGTTTCCCACTTTACACTGCATGGGCTATAGAGTGATGTGGCGCAAACATTCATTTCTATAGTTTATGCTCACAGTTTGGCTTACAGGTTAAAGTGCATCACCAACAGACTAATGTGTTATACAATCAGGTAAACAAAAGAAGTGGTTTAAACTTAACTTTGGCTTCATCAATTTGCATACTTTAGTGATGCGCTAAAAGTGTGTACTTCACTTGTGATTGTGAAAGTGCTTAAGTTAGACTACACCATTATTAGGTCATGCATACATAATACAATTGCGAAATGATACCACAAACCCCTTTGACATATGCCCAGTGTTTCCCACAGAATTAGATTCTATGTGGGGTTTTGGGGGCGGGTGGTGGGACTTAAAAAAAAAGAAAAGTTTTTTTGACACATACACATTTCCATTGCCAACACTTAGTGTCAGATAACTTAAAGACATTGCTATTGCTATGCCATTGCTACACTTTTTATGACTGATCCACAGACGACTTGTTGCAAATGTTGCACCCTTTCGAACATTTTATTTTATGGGCCTTTCTGAAAAAATATTCCAATGCCCTATCATATGGGCTTGTTTGTGTGATAGACTACAGGCTCTGTACTAAATGTAACAATTATTAAACACTATATTACATTTAAATAACAAATTAGATTTATAAATAACCAGCTTTTCAAAATAAGTTACAATGTGCAATTTTAACAAACTATACAAATATTTTAAAATATTTGTTCTAAAAAGTGCTAAACATAACATAACTGAAACAACAACAACTGAATTTTAACAAACACTATACAACTATAAAACAATGAAGGAGGAGGAGAAGCAAACTTTGCGCAGCTCTACAATGAAATACAATTTTACCCATATTAAATAGTTTAAAAATCTGAAAATCAATCCGTGGCGGTCAGCGTTGATATTGTGGCGGGCCGCCACAAATTAATGAATGTATGGGAAACCCTGTATGCATTAGCTTACTTAATTACCAGAAAATGCATTATTACTTTTCTGTTAGGTGCATTTATTTTAAATAAATTTTTTATTTAACCCAGTATTTATATTTTTGTGTTATTATATTTTATTTTAATACTATCTACTACATCTTGAGCATGCAAAGTGTTAGTGTGCTGCTTACTAGATGTCCTGTGTGTCACACTTTAAAATGCTTTCTTGGCACATCTCACTAGGTTTTGAGACACAGTCACACACGGGGAACATGCGTTCATGTCAGGTGATCATAGAGTGTGACATCATACATCACTGTCTCTCAGTGTTTTTATGAATACAGATACACAGTGTCTTCCTGCTACGACAAATGTGTATTTGTGTGCGGGACTATCCCATTAAACATTTATCATTACACAGACTGAAATATTCATGGCTCTGGAGTCCTGACAGTCGTCACCAGCCGTATGAAACGGATCCGCCTCAGGAGCCGAGCGCTGCATACTGGGGCTGCTATGGAAACAAGGGACTGCTTTAGTGTGTGTGTGTGTGTGTGTGTGTGGTATTGTAGTTAACGTTCTTTGGAGTCGAGAAACACAGGAGTTTAATAAGGTCTCTTCTACTAGTGTACTTCATACTGCACAGAACCGCCCAATTTAAAAAGTAGTATGTGACACAATATATGCTATATAAATGTTTGAAACAGTAGTATGCTACGTGTTATCAGTGAGCAGCGCCCAGTTATTTTGCATTTTTATTCCAATGATGATTGAACATTTGCCAGGCTGAGTAATGCATCATTCTCACAAGGGATAGTTCACCCAAAAAAATGAAAATGTAGTCATCTCTTACTCATCCTCAAGTTGTTTCAAACCTGAATGCTTTTCTTTGTTCTGGTGGAAACAAATAAGATATTTTAAAGAATGTCGGTATTGTAATCAAATATTTTACAGTATTCATTGACTTTCATAGTTCATATTACCTACACAGGAAAAAACATATAGCCTACTATGGCTACCATCAAATGTCTGGTTACCAACATTCTTCAAAATAGCATATTTGGTGTTCAACCGAACAAAGACATTCATACAGGTTTGAAACAACATGAGGGTGAATAAATAGATTTGTTTGGTGAACTAGGCTATCCTTAAGTCATACAGGGCATTTATGTAGTTTGTTCTGCTGTGTAATAATGGCAATGCTTGACAAATTATCATTCATTTTTTGCCTCCCATTCTTAGTGCAAAAACATTATCATTTATTGTTGTAGCAATCATTTTATTATTAATAATAATATATATGTTTTTATTGTTGCAGAAATAAAACAATATTTATTTTCTGCATATTTATTATCAGACAGTATTGTTGGTGTTTTTATTATGAATAATTTGCTGAATTGTTTTAATTATTTTTAAAGCAGAAATAAAACAATGTCAGATAGCAAATATGCAGAATTTGAAATATTGTATAATAATAATAATAATTATTATTATTATTGCTGTTGATTAATAATAGCAATCTCAATAATATTCTTAATAATACATTTGCAGTCTAATGGTTAAAGCATAAAAGCATAATTAAAACTATATTTAATTCTGTATATTGGATGTCAGATATTTGAAAAAAATAATTGGTATTAGAGGGGAAATTTTGATCTCTATTGGTATCGACTCTCGTAATCTTTGCTCTGATCCAGGGTTGGTCTCTCCCACTCATGTATTTATAGCTTTTGCTCTGCGTAAATTACTGGAATCAGGCAGGAGAAAATTACAGGTCTGATGTTCCTGATGTTCTGGGATGGAGAAACCTAGGACCGAATGTGTAGTATTTCCTTGGTGGAGCGTGACATTATGAGTTGCTCCGCTCATGTGTTTGCTTTCTCCGTGTTGTTCTGAGCTTTAATCTGATGCAGACTCAGCACTGGGCGTCAGGATTAGTTCTGCATTTCTCCAACATCTGTGTGTGACATTAGTCAAGGTAACCGTGCTCTTATCAGCAGCACGTGTCGGGACCGCAAACTTTCAGCTTAGTGCCGATTTAACGGTTGTTTAACAGCAGCCGTTTGTTGTAGATGCAGAGTTGATTAGTGTTTATGTTGGTTGTCATATATGTTGTGATGTGTCATAATCATAAAGATTTTTTTCGCAGATAATTTCTTGCTGCTTTTACTCTGCAGCTGATGTGTGTAAATAAGATGAACCAAACAACTGTACGGTTGCCATTGAAATAAAAGTATTTTATCTACTGTAACTGTATACACGGTTCAGTTCATAAAGCCTAACCAAACATCAGAAAGCACTCTATTTGCTAAGTGCGATCACAAGACATACAAAGAATTTGTTTTGGTTTGAAAGAGCTCTGAGCACTTGCATAAATAATATGCAAGAAGATGCATAACGAGTAGTCTCACACAGCCTCGTCTCTCAGACGGCCCACAGTCCGTACACTAAACGGCTGATGCTTTTTGCATGCAGAACAGGAAAGTGCTTTCTCCATCTAGTAAGCACTGATCTGATTGGCCGAGTTTACTTTTATTTTGTCAGTCTGTCTGGAAACAGTCATGTTTAAAAAGTACCAGGTGATAAGCGCTTATGAAGAAGAAACAATCATCAAAGCATTTAGAAAACGAAAGATGCATAAAGTCAGACAATCAGATTTAAAGTTAGTTACTAGTAAAAGTCAACAAAACAAACCTTTGCAAGTGTGTGCACATTGTGTTAAAATGTCCTAGTAAAAATTCCTTAATTTTGAACCGACAAATATTTAAAGGCTGTTTCCTCTCTGTGTGTCTGCAGGACCCATCAGTGACACAAGTAACGCGGACTGCCCCACCTGGAGGCCTGGAGGAGTATAACCCTTTCACAGACTCGAAGCCGGTGAGACGCCCAGAACACAAACTGACACTTATATGAGATGCTGTAAAATTTGTCTTCAGATGCACAACTTATTGTGTACAAAATTAACAGGTTTGCAAGTTTTCTATAGACGGTAAAAATTAGAACAGGTCAAATATACCTTCTGTGTTCGAGTAGTTTTTTTTGTTTATTTTTTTACATACAGTATATACAATACTGTATTATGCAAGATTTCAAACAGTGTAATGCTACAGTGTTGTCACCATTATGTTCACTTATCCATCTCAGGAATAAATACACACTATAAAAAAAGGATTTTGTAACTAAAATTATTGGAATGCATTTTACAAGAAAATATGGTCACGCTCTAGATTCAGTTTTTACAAACTATTTACTATGACTTTTGCCTCAAATGCCTAATTACTGCTTATTCATTTATAGAAAGTTAGTTGTTAAGTGTAGGTATTTGTTAGGATTAAGGGATGTAGAATATGTCATGCTGAATAAGGCATTAAAGGATTAGTTTACTTCAGAATTAAAATTTCCTGATAATTTACTCACCCCCACGTCATCCAATATGTTCATGTCTGTCTTTCTTCCGTCGAAAAGAAATTAAGGTTTTTGAGGAAAACATTCCAGGATTTTTCTCCATATAGTGGACTTCAATGGGGTCCAACGGGTTGAAGGTCCAAATTTCAGTTTCAATGCAGCTTCAAACAGGATCCCAGCCGAGGAATAAGGGTATTGTCTAGCCAAACCATCTGTAATTTTCTCAAAAAAATAAACATTTATATACTTTTAACCACAAATTCTTGTCTTGCACTAGCTCTGCGATGCACCATGCATTACGTAATTAAAATACTTTATTAGTACTGATGAAGAGCCAATATCCTGGTAATATGCATGCTAATAAGCAACTAGTTATTAGTGAGAATTGGACCCTAAACTAAAATGTAACTGAAAATGCGATTTAATTTTGTGAGCAATCAAACAATGAGTCAGCACAGAGAATGTGGCTGATGTTCATTTCTTTCATCATGCTGATTTCTAAAAGAGTACATTGCATTGTGGGATATAGTATTCCATGGGGTGTGCTCGGTTTTATACTGCACCTTTTCCAAATGTGTGTATACGGTATGTTGTATACATATTGCATATCTTAAAATAAAAGTATATGAGTAGTATATTTTTTCTGAACACAACCAGAAACCGAAAGAGAGAGATACAGACAAGGAAATAAACAAGCATACAGTACCAACAAAAACATAATTCACAGTGTGGTATAACTAGTGTAGCTGTACCAGCGTAGGGCTCGCTGCCCAGAACAGCCCACACTCACACCACAAACCCGTCAGTTCACTGAAGGTATTTATATTACATTTTATTTCCCTTTCCTTAATTGTGCACATTGCTTAATTTCTGAATGATCCACAGTCTGGATTTATGAATGAAAAGATGTTATGTTGATATTGTATGTGTTGTGATTAAGATGAAATTGTGTGGTGTTTTGTAAGATGTTTTGTGTCTCACATTTTATTTTGTGGCATTATAGGTTCCACCAGGCTCCGCCCCTAAATCAGTCCCGCCCACAACCAACACACAGCCGGCCATCATGAAACCCACTGAAGAACCGCCAGCTTACACTCAATCTCAGCAGACACAGGTACATGCACCTCATCTTGTTTTCTATTTCATACACTTCAAATGGAGGAATTGCACCCAAATGGATTTCAAAGTAGAAATGTGAAGCTTGCATTCTTATAAGAGTTGTCTAAATCATCCATTTGAGATGGCACTAATGTTCTCGGGTGATGAATAGTGCTTTATAGAGAGTTGCTTCATGTCCCTTTTGGTTAAGGCTGTACGATTTGGGGGGAAAGCATTGCTATTTTAAATGTTGTTGTTTAAAAAAATATATATATATCTGGTTTGACCTGCTTGTTTTGCACATAAGTGACTCAAGTCAGAGCAAATGCAGAGATTGTTCGCGGAGCTGCATTTATTGCAAATCAGGCCACTCTGAAATACTGAAAACAGTGGGGGATCATGAGCTACTCGCGTATCAAAGAACACAGTGCCACACTTTACTCTGAAACACACAGCGCATGCATTTAATTAAAATGCGGTCTTTGTAATTTGATAATCTCACTCAAAAGCCATTTCGTGATTTATTTAAATTGATCATGCAGCCTTAGTTGTGGTGGTTGTATTATGGAAGTCATCTATTGTAAGTGTAGTACTTTTAAACGTGTTTCCTGTTCATTTATACACACTGAGACAAGCCTAAATTATTTTATACTGTAATTGACTGCATAAAGTTGAGTATTCATTCATCATTGTCTGAGAGGATTGATTGTGGACTCTCTTTAGTCCTCTAAACCTTAATCCCTGTTTTGGGTCCATGTGAAGCAGAACCCCCGATACAAATCTTGTTATCAGAGGTTATTCAACATCAAATCCTTCTTGATTTCACAGAAATGTTCACCCAAATGCTCAGTAGGTCAACAGAAGCTTCCAGCAGGCAAGAGCTCGGAGCCGGTCTGCTCACGAGTGCAGTTATGCTGTATAATTCAGCACGCCTGAGGGAAAAGGGATGCCACGCTCTAGACATATGGACACACAAACACACTTTGGGTGTGCATCAGATGACTCACTGGCTCCCGCTCTGTGTGGTGACGTCAGATGCGTTGAGTTAGGACACAACAAGGTGATCCAGGGCGAATCAGAACTCGCTGTTATTCGTCTCTGTGTGTGTCGCTGTAGTCTTTAGTGTGCCGTTCACAGCGAAGAGTAGTTCAGCCTCGGGGTGACAACAGAAGGCTTGTTAAAGAACTTGTTGCCCACTGGCTTGATTAAACCAGGCGTGTCACATGATGCTGCCTTCAGGGAAAGCTGGGGATTTCTGAGCCCTTAAAATGACCCAGAAACAAGGATGGTATGCATCAACAGATTGGCTCTGAGTGATTCTTAAAATTATAATCTGGGACGTTGCTGTAAATGATTGCAGAATGTGTTGCAGCTACAAGGCCCATGTGTGGTTGGGACTTTATTTTTGGTTAAAGCTTACCTGACTGTCTCAGTCATTTCAGCTCAGACTTTACATAACGATTTAGAAAATTGTCTGTTAACAACAATGAACATAAAAACCCATTTTCAAACTCTACTATGTGTAGGCCTATTTACTAAACAACAGTATAGAGTGCAAACAATATAGTCTCACATGCCACACAATATTTACACCACAACCAGTTTTGTTTATGGAAGTAGAAGCTTGAAATGTTCAGTCCGCCTACATATTTAAAAGTCAAGTATGAAGATATTTAAAAGTCAAGTATGAAGTCAGGCAAAAGTTAAGTATATCTCACCAGCGGTGTCGACTCTAAAATAATCATTAAGGTGAGTGGCTGATCAAAACATTTAGACTTCATCGCTTGGATTCGATGATTTCCTGTCTCTGATGCTGGGTGTTTTTATATTGTGACAGGTGGTTTTATTTGGTAATCTGATGTGCTGTTTCTGATGATAATAGCAAACCTGATGTTATATTGTGTTACTGTACTGAAAACATGTGCATTAAATACCTGTATTGATATTAAATTAATTTACTTTATTTTATATTTTATATAAGATTAAAATAAAACAATGGCATGAAGCTTCATTCAGTATTTCACAATTAATTAAACATTGCATTTTCAAGTAATTATTCAAATCTTTATTAATTTTTTGAGCAGCAAATCAACATATTAAAATGATTTCTGAAGTAATGATGCTGAAAATTCAGCTTTGATCACAGGAATAAATAAAATTTTAAATATATATATTCAAATATAATAATATAAATAAAACAGTTATTTTAACTCGTAATAATATTTCACAATATTTACTGTTTTTACTGTATTTTTATTAAATAAATGCAGCCTTGGTGAACATAGAAGACTTTTAAAAGCTTTTGAACGGTGTTGTAGCTTTACACACTTTGTTTGAGATCAGCTGCACCACTGTAATCAGTTATGATATGGGTTGACATATTCACATTTACAGTGTGTAGCGAAGATATAGCATGAATTAAAAAGAGAAGACTTACATTGTCTTCCCTCACGGGTCTGAATCTGATGTGTTTGTGATTGGTTCTGACAGCTGTAAACAGTCTGAGAAAATGCCTTTGGGATCTGATGTGTGTTGTGATGTTAACTGTCCTGAAGTTATGTTCTGCTGTGCCTATGAGCAGTATTTGTACCTTGTGTTTATAACCTCCTTGGTCGTTGTGCATGTAGGATCAGGCACGAGCCCAGGCAGAGTTATTGAGGAGACAGGAGGAGCTGGAGAGAAAAGCAGCTGAGCTGGACCGCAGGGAGAGAGAGATGCAGTCTCTCAACGCGTCAGGAGGTGAGTTATGAGCCTCGCGTCAAGCCTGGTCCATGCTGTTCAGCTTATTCTCCTCAGAAACTGCTCAGGAAGTTACTGACATGTAGAGCAACCTAACACATCATATACAGTTGTGGTCAGAATTAATGGCACCCCTGGTAAATATGATCAAAAATGGCTGTAAAAAAAAAATCAGCTTTGTTTATCCTTTTGATCTTTCGTTCAAAAAAATGTGCAAAAATCTAACCTTTCATTGAAGTAAAATAATTGAAAGTGGGGGGGGGGGTCACATTATGAAATAAATGCTTTTCTCCAAAACACGATGGCCATAATTATTGACTCCCTGTTATTAAATACTTTTTGCAACCTCCTTTTGCCAAGATAACAGCTCTGAGTTTTCGCCTATAATGCCTGATGATTTTGGAGAACCATTCCTCCATACAGAATCTCTCCAGATCCTTCAGATTCACAAGTTTATGTTGGTGCTTCTTCTCTTCAGTTCACCTCACTCATTTTCTATAGGGTTCAGTTTAGGGGACTGGGATGGTCATGGCAGAAGCTTCATTTTGTGCTCAGTGACACATTTTTGTGATGATTTTGATGTTTGTTTTGGATCATTGTCCTGATGGAAGACCCATCCACGGCCCATTATAAGATTTCTAGCAGAGGTTGTCAGGTTTTGATTTTTTATCTGTTGGTATTTGCTAGAATCCATAATACCTTGTATCTGAACAAGATGTCCAGGACCTCCAGCCAAAAAATAGGCCCACAACATATACGGTCCAGCAGTTTATTTAACCGTAGACATGGGGTACTTTTTATCCCTGTTTGCACCAAACACATCTGAAAAAGCACTTTTTTTGTTTCATCTGACCATAGAAGTTCCAGTCATGTCTGACAACGGAATATGCTGGAGTCCTGCTGTAAATATAATTGTAATGTATTTTATTGATGTATGCCTATTGACAACTGGCCGGGGACTACAGCTGGAAGTTAGCCGTAGAGGCTAAAGCTGCTCTTTTTCTTTCAAAAAGGGACTGTCCACGTTATTATAAACTAATAAACTAAACTAAACTAAACTATTTTTGGAGGAGTGAGGAGGATTTTTCTTGAAACCCTCCCAATCAACATGTGGTGATGTAGGGGTTGTTTGATATATTTTGTTTAGGGTTTCTGACCCCCAAGACTCAAGTAATGTCTGCAATTCTCCATCTGTGATCCTTGGAGAGTCTTTGGCCACTCAAACTCTCCTCCTCACCGTGCATTAAGATAATATAGACACTCGTCCTCTTCCTGGCAGATTCGTAACATCTTTAGTTGATTGGAACTTCTTAATTTATTGGCCTGATGGTCAAAATCGGGATTTACATTTAATCATTTAGCAGACGCTTTTATCCAAAGAGACTTACAACTGAGGAGAACAATAGAAGCAATCAGACCAGCAAGAGGGCAACAGTATACAAGTGCTGTAACAAGTCTCAGCAAGTCTTTTTGTTTTTTTGTTTTATCAGAAAAACTAATAGAATAGGCAAGTGCTAGTATTAATTAGTCAGGTGCTGGCGAAAAAGATGTCTTTAGACATTTTTTGAAAATGAAAATTGAGATGGTCAGGTCGTTCCACCAGCAGGGATCAGTGCAGGAAAAGGCCTGTGAGTGATTTTGTGCCTCTTTGAGATGGCACCACGAGGCGTCGTTCACTTGCAGAACGCAAGCTTCTGGAGGGATTTTCAATTCTTTAGCTATTTTCTTACTGCCACTTTCTATTTTGTGATGCTCAGCAATCTTTTGATGCACATCAGAACTATATTCCTGGGTTTTACTCATTGTGATGGATGATTAAGGGAATTTGGCCTTCTGGTTTCACAGGAGTTTAAATACGAGGAAACACAAAGTCATAGCTCGACAATTTCATGTTCCTAGTCACCCTGGTGT
Organism: Semotilus atromaculatus; assembly: GCA_031834385.1. Taxonomy (NCBI): domain Eukaryota; kingdom Metazoa; phylum Chordata; class Actinopteri; order Cypriniformes; family Leuciscidae; genus Semotilus; species Semotilus atromaculatus. The sequence goes on along the minus strand of JAULUF010000053.1, from coordinate 3,022,214 downwards.
GCTATAAAAAGGTAAATATTAATGGGAATATACTTCAGAGATATTTTACTCGTAAAAAATTCTAGGGGTGCCAGACCACCCCCCCCCCCCCCCCACTTTCAATTATTTTACTTCATTTTTTGATTGAAATAGCAAAAGGATAAACAATGCAGATTTCTTTTTTACCATTTTTTGTCATATTTACAAGGGGTGCCATTAATTCTGACCACAACTGTAAATTTATTAATGTGTGCCTGTAGTGTGTATATTAACATTTCTCAAAAAAACTCTTGTATATAGATGAGCATATGTAGAGACACTAGTCAGTAAGATTCTGTCTTTATTTGATCAAAATTGACAGTAAAGACATTTATAATGTTACGAAAGATTTTATTTCAAATTAATGCTGTTCTTTTGAACTTTCTATTAGTAAAATAATTCTGAAAACTGTTTTCAGCATTGATAATAATAAGAAATGTTGGTAACACTGCCTTTGTTTAATGCACTGTAAAGGTATTCATCATAATGTACATTATAATGCATTATTTTTTTCATAAATAATTGTAACCAATGTTAAAATGCATTATAAGATTAGCAGACTCCTTGTTGCATCTGAAATTGGTTATTTATGTTTTAATGCAGTATACTATCTAAAGGTGTCTTGAATTAATAGATGAGTATTCTAATGTATTATAGCTGTGGTTAAAATTATTCATTAGATCATACAATCCATTAAAAGGTGCATTACAAGGCATAATTAATATTATTTTTTAAATAGTGCATTATACATAAAGACTTTCAGTAAAGTGTTACTCAAATGTTTCTTGAGCTGCAAATTCAGCTTTGCCATCACAGTTCTATTTTAAGCAACATATGGGGCAGGTTAAATTTATATATTCAGAATTCAGCCTAAAATCTGACTCAGATCTAAGGTTTGATCTGGGTAAAACCAACTCGAGTGCAATTGCTCTATTAGTGCGGTTCATTTGAATATATGTGAACACTGCCATCTGAACCCTGGTGCACACCGTCCTAGACCCCTGAAAATATAGGCTTCGGTCCACTTCCAAACCAAGTCTGGGGTGGTCTGACTGAAATATGAATGTAACACGGACCAAAGACATCCAAACAAACCAAAAACAGGACGTGATGTCACAAGATGCAACCCTAAAAAGGACAGAATGCTCAAGCATAGCTGGTTCTTCTCACTATAGGAGCTACATCGTCCATCACCGTTCGGTACAGGCGTCGGAAACACCATCAGATCTTTCTTTGTGTGTAGTGGAGGAATTTAATAAGCTTTAATAACCTTTACACATTTAATAAGCTCTACACAAATTCTCAGTGGATAAAATTAACATCATATGTGAGGACATACAATGAGCACATTTAGCCCAGCTCACAGGATTATTTTAGATGTTTGGCAAGTTCTGACGCAAAATATACATCATAAAAGCTATTATTTTTGTTTGTTTTGTGTTTTTAGATTCGGTCTTCAAACTGGGAGTGTGAATGCTAAGCTAACCAGGACTAAATGCATCTTTCTTTTTTGATCTGGAACAAAAGAAGCAAGAGAACTGAGCTAGATTGTGGCTTATTCTGACCAAAATTGCATAGAAGTCAGCAGATTAATAAGTTACATCACCATTCTGTTGCTTCTGTACCCCAGTTAACCACATTTGTCATCATGCTCATGTTGCATCATCTATCTCCTCCTTTCAATTTTAAATAGCTTTTTTTCTTGTTTCTAAGGGAGGAAAAACAACTGGCCGCCTCTTCCAGAGAAGTTTCCAGTGGGTCAGTGTTTCTATCATGACATATCGGTGGACATACCCGTGGAGTTCCAGAAAACCGTCAAGATCATGTACTATCTCTGGATGTGTGAGTATCCCTCGACTAATCCCATAATGCCAGCAGTCCAAAAAAAGATGCCAAACTGAAACCAAACAACAGAGGCCATTTACATATGCACTAGGAGTCTTAATGGTAACCGTAAAAAAAAAAGCCTGTTTAATTATATAGGTCAGGCAAAAGGTGGAAAATATTCATTAAGTACTAAAATCCTTTTAAATTAAGTGCTACAAAAGTGTAGAATAAGATGATTTTAACTGGCTCACATAATTGTGTAAGGCGAGACACGGCAGGCAAAAACATCATTTTATTTTTTTCCGCTGGTCAATTTTGAGATTTTGGGCTATTTGTCTTCAATAACATGTCTTCTTTCAGACTTGTGCTGAAAAAAGTCCTCAATACACATTTAGGTCTTTATTTTACTACACTTTGCGTGTGTAGATTTTGTGTTTTAAATCATCCCGCTGCTCCGCGATCGCTGTCTGCACCCTGTCATCACACACACCGTTGGAAAGCTCTCTCTCTCCTCTTCAGTGCTGTCGGATCCAAATATGGTCATTTCCTGTTTATCAGCAACCAATCATGAAAGTAAAATGGGCCATTTAACTCGAAATGAGAAATCTCATTGGCTGATGCCAATTTCTGACAACGTGATTCGTTCAGAATCGTCACGTGACACGATCTGACATTATACACATACATCACATTACACACTATAGATACAAAACAATTACATTACACATACACAACACATTTAAGTTTTTATATAATATAATTACTATATAATACTTAACAAATCTGTAATTGTGGGATCCTAAAGTGGTTGTGGTCCCTCAGGCAGAGACATATTCACCTGTGTGATGGACTGTTGATGTGTTGATCAGTGATGGAAGCAATAATAGAGAGTTTTGGATGTTGTTAATCAGTGTGATACATGGATTTTACTTGGGCCTAAAGCATATTTTGTCTGTAATTCATGGCTTTCGATAGATATTAGTGGAATTTTGCCTTTAAAAAAAGGTAGTTTTTTTTTCAAAATGAGTTTCTCACACTCCTAAGTGATGATTTTCCACGTCTGTAGCACCACCTACATACACCAAACTTTAAAGTCGTATTCCTAACTATATTGTGAAGGTTTGTTCAGAGGGATTTGTTGATATATCATTCTTGGCCTGATTTATGACATTTTATGCCTAAAACTAGGGTGAAAATAATATTTTTAAGGCTATTGGCAGTATTTTCTGATGTACAGGGTAACAAAAGGAAATACTCATAATCCCCTCTGAAAGTGTCTTTTCATTGAATATATCAACAAAATGCAAAAATAATTTTGAACCTTGTTTTTTTTCAATGGTCAGATTCGTCACTTCAAAATATATGCAAATTAGCGCATATTTAATTAGATATGGCCTGATTAGCAATTTTAAACAAAATTACAGAAAACTTTATTAAAATGTCTTTCTCCTATTCATGCGAGTAATCAACTGGTAAAGTTTCATGGTGATATCTGTAAGTTAACATTGTGACCCTGTTCACCTGTAGTGTCTCGCCTTAATTGTGATGTACATCTGCTCTGAGTCTGTTTGGGAAATGAAATGAACTTTATAGACTTCAGAACCGTTGAACCTGTTGAGGTAATTTGATGAGTTTCATACTGGATGAGATCAGTCACATGGTATTAGACATACAAGGGAGGGGCGGCGGCCATGCATCATGTGATTTGAGGTATCATGTGACTAGTATCATCAGACTGGACTTTAAATTTGGCCTGACCTTGTTGTGTAGGAATTTGGGAGTGAATTGGGCAGAGACAGAGAGAGACCTGAGTTATCTGTGCAGTAAATGTGGTATTTTCTCACTCCCTGGTATAACACTGCCAAAACTGCAGTTGTAGACGGACTCCATTTGAAAGCATTTTCCATGAATAGGAAATAATTGCGCTCCCATTATGTTTATCATTTATTTAATTTTTTGTATCAGCGTCAGTAAAGGCAATCACCTCCCCTCAGAAGCCTTGACCTTCTCGCCTGTGTATACTATACCACAATTAAATGATCAAATTAATTGAACAATTTGTTGAATTTATATTCCGCATATTTTCTATTAAAAACAATGAATCATTCTTTATTATTTTGATAACCATAAAGTGACATAATTTGTAAGAAATTATCTGAGGACACTTTACAACAAGGTCTGATTTGTTAACATGATCTAACAATGAACAATATATACACTTGCATTCAAAAGTTTGGCATCGGTAAGATTTCTTTAATGTTTCTGAAAGAAGTCTGCATTTATTTGATCCAAAATACAGTACAAACTGTAAAATCGGGACTATTTAAAATAACGTTTCTATGTTAATATCATTACTCCAGTCTTCAGTGTCACATGATCCTTCAGAAATCATTCTAATATGATGATTTGATGCCCAAGAAACATTTCTGATTATTATTATTAATGTTGAAAACTGCTTGATATTTTTGTGGAAACTCTGATCATTTTTAAGCATTCTTTGTTGAATAGAAATTTGAAAAGAACCCCATATTAACGTCTTTAGTGTCATGTTTAATCATTTTAAATGCATCCTTGCCGAATAGAATTAGCATGAGCTTAAGTGTCACCAATAATCTCATTCAGTTTTCTCAATATGCAAACCTCATATAAAATAAATAAAAAATAAAATAGCTAGATAAATGTTAAGTTTGATCTCTTGAGGTATACGATCAACATTTTTGTTTTCACTGACCTGTTGTTACAAAAACCCTTTTGTGTGTGTGTGTGTGATTGGTGTTGATGTCCAGTTGATTCAGGAGGAATACACTCCCTGTGAATACACTCCGGCTCTGCTTTAGATTATATAAATGATTAAACAGTCTGGTTTTGAAGAGGGTTTGCAATGATTCAGAGATGGAGAATGTTTAGACCACTTTAATTATTAACAGGTTCTTGGGAAAAAACATTCATACAAATTATAAATGTTTAAGTTTTTATGTTTTTAAAGCATTAAAGGGTTAGTTCACCCACAAATGAAAATGATCCCACAATGCACTCACCCTCAAGCCATCATATTAGGTGTATATGACTTTCTTCTTTCAGCCGAACACAATCAGAGTTATATAAAAAAATATATATAAAGCCCATTATAAACTTGGAAGAGCCAGGATATGTTTTAATAAAGTGTGAGTGCATTATGGGATGATTTTCATTTGTGGGTGAACTATCCCTTTATGGTTGTTAAACAGTCACTATGTATTTTTTTAACACTTTAGTCTCTGTAAATAATTGCAAAGATTCAACAGTTTAGTGCAAGCAGATCTTTTATAGTGAATTTTCCCACCACATTATGTTCTATAAAAATAACACATGGTCTCTTCTCTCATGTTACTCTCTTGCAGTCCACACGGGGACGCTGTTTGGGAATATATTTGGCTGTTTGTCGTGGTTCTGTGTAGATGCGACGAGGGGAGTGGATTTTGGTCTGGCTATGCTTTGGTTCATGCTGTTTACACCCTGTTCATTTGTCTGCTGGTACAGACCCCTGTATGGAGCGTTCAGGTACACAGACACACACACACACACACACACACACACACACACACACACTGTACCTTTGTGGAGAGTTGAGATTATAACGGTTTTCTCTTTCTTCCTCTGAAGGAGTGACAGCTCTTTTAGGTTCTTTGTGTTCTTCTTCGTCTATATCTGCCAGTTTGGTGTCCATGTGCTGCAAGCCATTGGCATTGCAGGTTGGGGAGCCAGGTGAGAAAACACACACACACACACACACACACATATATTCTCTCTGCTCTGAAAATGCAAAAAAAAAAAATAATTAAATCTTGAAATGGATAAAAACTTTATCAAACAGTGACTAAATAATCATTAAAAATGGCTCATAACAGGGTGTTTATTGAATTTATGTATTTTGTGGATTATTTACAGCTACATTTGAATAAAAATATTTTAGGTAGGAATCATAATTCTTCACATTGCTAATTTATGTAATTTAATTTGTTCACATGAAGTGTGCTGATTTTTATATGAGTACAAAACAAAAATGAATCCCCATAAAGGGAAATTTGGCTTTGAAAATTGGCAAATATTGAATTTTTTATTTGAGCCAGACTCTTGTACTATCTTTACATTTGATATGATGACTGATGGTGTGTGTGTGTGTGTTTGTAGTGGCTGGATCTCTGCGCTGACCTGTCTGAACACAAGTGTTCCCGTCGGCATCATCATGATCCTGATCGCTGCCCTCTTCACCGCGTCGGCTGTCATGTCTCTCATCATGTTTAAAAAGGTACACAAAACTCATATCTTATAAATAATACTTGCTTCACCTCAAATGCACCCACTTGGACATGAACCATAACAGTGTTATTGTTAACTACATAAAAAATTTTTAAATAAGTTTGAGTTGAAGTACTAAAATTGCTAAAACTAAGACTGAAATAAAATAAATGTAAGTTAAATTTAAATAAAAAAATATAAAATCATGAAAACTTAAACTAAATAATTAAATTAAATGAAGATATAAAAATAGAAGCTGAAAATATTTAAATTGAAATGCAAATTAAAATTAAAACCTGAAAATGTAATTTAAAATGTTAATAAATACTATAATAGTATAAAGATAACACTAAACCATAACCACATTGAAAATCTTTCAGATTGAAGGGTTTTCAGTTTAGTCCTTAATTTTTCCTGTTATTTAATTTTTACCAGGCTAGTTGTTTTAAGTTCCCACATATAGAAGTTATGTACAGTAGAATCAAACGTATGTGTGTTTATTTGCAGGTCCATGCGATGTACCGAACCACCGGCGCCAGTTTCGAGAAGGCGCAGCAGGAGTTCGCCACCGGCGTCATGGCCAACAAGACGGTGCAGACCGCCGCCGCTAACGCCGCCTCCACTGCAGCCCGGGGAGCCTTCAAAGAGCAGATCTGATTGGCTCAGAGAACTTCCAGTCCATCCGTGATACTCTGACCCCGCCCTCCTTATTTCTCCTAATGTCCTTACAGCCATTCGTCAGCTCTAACTGGCTGCTCAAGACCACACCCACTCTCATTGACTTAATGCACTCCTGTGACTGACTGAAGCCCCGCCCACAGCCCCTCCCCTCCTGTTCTTTAGCAGGAGTGTGTGTGTGTGTGTGTGTGTGGAGCGCCTGTCTGCTCTCGAGCGTGTGTGTAAACAGCCTAAAAAGAGTCACTTTATATGTTCACATCACTGTTGGGTGTTTGTCCCTGTTAAACAACAGGAAGTGATGTCATCAAATGTCCTTTTATGGGATCCAAGGAAAAAAAGAATGATTATGCCCTCGCAGGTCTGTCTTACCGCTCATCTCCGCGTCGTAAAATGAGAAAAAGAAAATACAAAAATTACGCCCATTTAAGGTGACAATTAAGCATTTAAATACCCATTTCTTTGCAAAAATGCAACAAAAAACAAACAAACAAACAAAAAAACAGTTTTGCCTAATTGTCACAATTTAATAATGCAAACTTTTTTTGCATCAAACTTTTTTTTGCTTTACTTTGGATTTTGGTGTATAAAACGACATTTTCTTGGTGAGATTCTCCCAACTATCCTGCAAATGAGCCACCAGTACATGAAGATACCATCAGATGTGACCGTAAACGCAGAGGCTCTCTTCACCTGTAAATATATAAATATATATATATAAACAAACCTGTATGATGACATAAAGTATTGACTGATTTTAAACATATGAATGATTCTGAGGCTTTCTGGTTTCTTTTTCTTCCTAATAGAGTTGTTTTGGAATGGATACTAATTGTTAAAAGCGTGACCCACTCAGGATGCGTTCCTGCACATGCATGGGAAGCTTGCCGGGCCGAGGATCATCGCCTCTCCCAGTCTAACATGCATTGGGATAAACTGGAAAACACTTTTAAAATCACAATTTTAAATCACGCCCCCCAAACCGCGTATCGCTAACGACACGTCACATTTATCCTGCAGATGTGTGTAAGACTGCCGTGCTGGGCCGTCCCGAGGTTGGATCCTTAATCGTTGTTCTGAATCATGCCGTCATTTGTCTGCGTACAGTTTGTTTTCCTCTTTTATTTTTATTTTTATATTGACTGGAGCAGAGAACCTTGTAGCCTTGGTTACTGTCACCAAGAGACAGCCAAGTTGTGCGATTATGGGAAATGCATCATGATACAAACTAATCTTGATCTTAACCTTTCAGCAACACTCTGTGTGTGTGTGTGTGTGTGTGTGTGTGAGAACAAACTGTGTTCATCACCTGTTTTCAGTATTGAGTTTGCATCCGCCTTGGTTTGAAGTCCGACACATTTTGCTTAATAATTTATAACTTATAAAGGAATAGTCCACCGAAAATGATTCATCTGTGAACTATTTCTTTTTTTTTCTCTCAATATGTTCCTTATTTTGTTTAAAGTCTTATTGAGTGTGTGTCATATTTGAATCTTTTTTTCACTCATGTACGGTTCTCTGAGTATGTGCAAGTTACTGCAAGTCGTTCTTCCTTTTATAAATAAATTTCAACAAATGGCACCTGAATGTTCCTCTATTTTGGTTTGTTTTGAAATGCTTTCATTTAAAACCGGAAAAAAAACCACAAGAATCTGCTGGGAGCGACGTGACCTCTTGTGTGTGATGCAATGGATCGTGGCTTTAAGCTGTCTTTTTTAAATTAGTGATGTTAGCTAACTTAGTTGAAACACTGATACGTGAGATGAATTGAAGAAAGGCCATCACGTGTTGTACTACTGCTACTCTGACATTATTTAAAACAGACTCGAGGGATATTTGTATATTTTGTATAACTAAAGGAACGGTGGCCTGTCGTCCTGAATTTCATTGTACTGTACAAATGCACTCCTGTCTCGCTCCCTTAGTCGCATGTTGAGTAGTTTGAGTTTTGTATATTTATTGTATTAACACAAAAATAAAATTAAAAACAACTACATTTAACCCATGTGTCTCATTTATTATATAATGATTTTCAGTTCTTTTGCACGACTAGTGCACTTCTTGGATGTCTTCAGTAATATTTGTATATATTTCAAATAGCTGATTATTATTCATGTTCAGAGTTTGGGAAGTCATATTAAAGATTGCTTACCTGGAGAAAAATAAAATGATGTATACATTTTTCTATAAGTTCTGTAATTTTATCATTGTTACTAAAACAATTGTTAATAGTAAATAAGCTAAAATAAAATAAAAAAATTCCCCAGATGATTAGGCAGTTTTTACAAATTAATAAACTTGCTTTTTATTTATCCATATAAACTCCGTAACATCATTCATACAATTTTACATGTTAAGTCATAAGAAAACGTGCAGAAGGACTATTTGGATATCGCATTTTCTTCTCAACTTGATTACTTCACATTTCTCTTGAATAAATGGATGTTAATAATCAGTAATAAATATTTGAATGACTCCTGCCCATCCTGGACGATTAATCAAAAGCTTTTCCCAATATTGTTCTCTCGGTATCTATGCAGTACACTCAAAAAATACAGCAAATGTAATCATAAACACTAAATACCAGACTTGATGTTACGCAAAGCTCCACAATCTTCTTTTAGAGAACAGAAACTTACATATTTCTATCCAGATACGTTGGGCCTATTAAAAACGCTGTTGCACAATCACAATCAACAAAAACCATCATCTAATGTTCAATGTTTCCTAATTGTTTTCTGTATATTGGAATTTTACATATACCTTAAACACAGTAAAGAGTAAAATACATTAAAAAAAATATGAAGCGAAAAAAAAAAAGTACCGTTAATCACAGTTTCGTGTAAGACAGGCTTCGACCTCCAGAGGGCGCGCGCGGTTTCGATGGTTCAGAAAGCAGAATCCTTCAATGAGCTGCATTATTATACAGTCTCTCTCATTATACAGTTGTTGTCTTATTGCAGGCATTTGCACAATACAAATGATAATCGTTTAGATAAATTAACCCAAAATATTATCATTAAGATTAAAGTAAATCACACCTGATGATGGAATCAGCCAGACCAGCGTTGAGAAAAGTAACAGTGTCACATGATAGTCTATCTATGTTGCGTTTTTTTCTGCGAATACTATCATTGAGAAATTTTAATAGGCATTGACTTGGAAAAATACACAGTAAAGAGTTAAATAATAATTTAGACCCATAATGCCTGACCGCTAAATAATCTGTCAGGACTAAAACACATAAACTACTTTTTTCTCTCAGTAGAGGGCGATAGATTTAAATTTATATCTCCCAAAGTTGAGAACAGACATTTTAAAACTAATTAGAAATTATATTAGGATATTAAAATAACTATTATATTTTTTCTTATCTATAACCGCGTATTTAGATCAAAACAGCTAAATTTTACCTTTACATTTAATTTATATTTATTCAGGTTTTACACCCACCCAAAGTTGGGAAAATTTTAAAACTGATTAGAAATTATTATCTATATATATCTATATAAATATATCGATATAGCCCATTAAAATAAATTTAGGATATAGGCATTGAAATTATTATTTTATTTGTGTGATATAATCTACTAATAGGATAAATCTATATGTGATATATCTATCGATACCAGGACACAGAAATAATGACTACAGCAAAAGGAGAAATTTTCCCATAATTTGACAGTAAAATGAGTCACACCTTGCCTACCTGCGCGATCACGTGATCACCGAGGAATGAGTTGCAGTCTTGGAGTGTGTCGGTTCAAAAAGGAAAGGGGGTGAAAAAAAGAAAAGAAAGCAAGCCTGCATCCACCATCCTAGTGTGTGTAGAATGGGTTTGTAGGAGAAAAGCTCTCCTCGTCCGACCAGTTTTTCCAGTTTGATTGAGGACACACACAGCAGCTCATAGCCTACACACTGACACGGAGCGAACATGGAGCAATAAAACACACCAAACACCTTCAGAGGATACACACACACACATCGAGTTGAGATCGGTAAGTAATCTTGTGAGTTTTTTTTAATACGCTTTTAAGGGGTTCGTTTTCTTGTAAACGGTGTTTTGAGGGTGTGTCACACCTGAGTTCCTCTACCTGTGTGTGTGTGGATGCACGACAGCAGGGAAACTCTGCGTGTTTGTAAAGATTGATTCAAGTTTATGCTTAGAACTCGTATAAATGTTCTTCAGTGATTCTTAGTTTTAAAGAAACGCTTGTGGTTGTCGCTGTTGCGGTTCTTTTGGAGGTTGAAAAAAGTTCCTGATGTTTCATGTTCTTGAGATCAACATTGGCATCATATATAGGCTATCATAGGTTGTCGTAAGCTTTATTTTAGAGTTTGAACACCTATCACTTTAAGAAATGATTGGTTTAACTTACAGTAAGTAATTTTTAAATGTGAAGTTCATTGAAATAAAAGAAATTGAGTTAATACAATGAATGGGATTTGTTTAATCAACAGAAACTCAAAATAGTATGTTATATGCTATCTTTTACAGTGTTCTGAGTGAAGTAGGCTATCAGTTGATAATATTATATGCATATGATAACATAAGCAAAATATCAGTTTTTGTTTGACATTCGTGCAATAAAAGTATAATCGCATAATTCTATTTATACTGTGATTCCACCATGATTATGCACAAAATGACTTGTCAAACATGCTTTAGTCAAAACATTACTTTTGTTTGGTCTAAGAACAAAAGCAATTCATTTTTACATGCAATTGTAAACATTCAAACCAAAATTAGCTCATCATTTGTTTGTGTTTGGCTTTTTTGGACCCCAATAAGCAATAAGACCACAAACTGTCCCGTAGTCAGAAATCTGATCTCTTGTTTTTGTCTAAAGGTCAGTGTCTTATGATAGATTTAATTTCATGTGTTTCTGAAAGGCAATTTTTCCGTCATGTCAATGGGCAGGTTTTGTAGTGTAGAGCGCATCTATCTAACATGGCTAAAGTAATGTCAAATAAAACATTCTAATGTTTAAAATGAGACCAAATTGACTTTCAAAAAAAAAAAAAAAAAAAATTAGTGCACATGATTTTGTTACAGTTTGCAGTAATATTACTACTAGTTGCTGATTCTTATAATCAGGGTTTTTATTGTCTTGGAAATTTAAAAATTGTGATTTCCAGGCATAGAAAGTTCATGGAAATGAATAAAATCATATATATTTCCATATAGCGTGTTGTGAATGCAATCTCTCTAAAATTATTTATGAAAAGCCATTGCAAAAGTCTGGAAAAGGCATGGAAATGCATTGTTAAATCCAAAGGGAGTGTCCGTTTGAATGGATCCTGGAGCGTGGGGAAACCGCTGAATGACCGGCGGGTGTAAGTCGTCTCTGTCTGGGGGTTTCTACTCTCTGATGAGTCAACACTGTGAGAATGTCTGGACATGTTTTGAGTCGATTGCTGTTCTTTTGAAATGCCCATTATGTTGCTGTATTTAGGTTACGTTTATCTGCCTCACAGAACTGGTTTCTTCTGTGTTCAGAAGGACTGCAAACATTGTGAAATGGTGTGGGTTCAGTTTCTGTTGCTTTCTCTTTGAATTACAATCACAATCTGAGCATTTATTACATGATTTAGTTTGGAGCTGTAGCTGATAAATGCAACAGATAATTTAACGTTTTATCATATTATCATTTACATATTAGCAGTTTTCATGCATCAAACACACTTTTTGTATGTTGACCCTGGTAGTGCACTGATGTAGTAATTGGCTTATATTATATGCCATATTTTTTTATGGCTGATAACCAATATGATGCTGATAGTATTACAGCATGTAATATGTATAGGCTTAATTTAATGTTATTATACAATAAATAAATGTTATCTGATTAAGTTATTTTAATTGTTACATTAGTCCATATAATGGTGTACAACACGTATATAAAATTGAATATAAAGACACTTTTCATAGAATAATTCTAATTTTACATGCTTCAAGTAAAAATAAAATCAAAACGCATTAATAAATGGTAGAAAACATGCAAAACACAATAGCATTGTTATATTAGTATCATAGATATACTGTTTTAGTTGATATTTAATTTATATTTTGTCATTTTTATTAGTTCTTTTTGAAATATGACTATATAGTTTTATCAATTTCTATTTCAGTTTGTTATTTTAGTACATCAATGTCAAATGTTGAAATGTGTTTTATATTTTTTTTTATTTCAGTTAACGTTTATATATTATATCAACTGCTGAAAATGTTAATGGTTTTAGCTAACTTGAAAAATAGTTTACATAGAATACTTGATGGTTAGTTGTAATTTAAATATTTTTGTATAATGATTTCTAAATGTAATTGTGTGTTCATCTTGTTGATTGATTGTTTTGTGTTGTAATGGACTATTTTTTTTTGCCTATCAGAAGCTTTAAGGTAATCTATCTAAGATAATAATCTTAGATCAATATTTGTGTGCATTTATATGTGTACTTGGTAAGTAGTTGTTTAATAAGTAGGATAATACACAGCAGTCATTATTGATAAATCTTCCTTTAGGCGGATAGGAGACCCCTCGGCTTCATATATATATATATATATATATATAAATATAAATATATATATATATAGACCTTATGCACCAGAGAAACAAGCGCAGCCATCTTTAAAATGTTGTCTTTGAACTTCTGTTTTTAACGGTCGCTCTGTGTATTTCTATGGCTTCGCTGTCGAAGAGTAATTATCTGGTGAAGTGGATTTACTTATTAGAGTTAATGAAAGTTATCTTGAGCATTGTCATGTAACAAATGTCAGAGGATTTTAAAACGAGCGGTTCATTCATACATCCGTAAGATCTTACCTTCATGCTGTGGAAATACTAACCACTGGAAGTATTTTTTTCCATTCATTTTTCCCATTGGGATTTTAAAATCGTCTTTGTTAAAGAGTTATAAGCCAGAAACCATGTTTTTTGCAAAATATGCATGTACAAACATTTTCAGAGCGACTCGATTACGTCATTCGCGGTGCTTTGTGAGAGTGGGGGGATCTTTTGGCGTGTTGCTTGTTTTGCCTCTCTGATTGGTGGAATTTTCTGTACAGCATCATGGGTAATGTAGTTTTTTACACAGTTAAACATGATTATTTTAAAAATAAGCTTAAAGGCCCACCGAAGTGCAGCTTTGTATGATGCGTTGATGTAATTTCCACTGAAGGCGGGACATATTGAATTGCTCCTCCCCCTTTTCAAATAGCCAATAGAGTTTAGTTTAGACCATTGAAGCGAATCCGAGCACTGATAATATGTTTCATTCAATCAATAGTAGAGGTGTGAATAAATTCTAGCCATTTCATTCTTAACCAACGTACAGTTGGAAAACAGAATAAAGCTCGAGCGTTTGAGCAACCGAACACACACTCCAACACATATTGCTCCATGTCTGTCATTGGTTGCTTTGGCCAGGTGGTGTTTATAGGGGAAGCTTTAGATTATAGAGAGCATTTGATTGGACAGAAGATGTGATGAGAATCTGAAGTCCCCAGTGATAAAATAAAAATCTGTGATCCATTTTAGCAGAAGTGAGGCACTGTAAGTTTTGAATGCTTATATCTCCTAAATGTGAATTTTGTCATTGGTTTGGAACATACCAGCTTATTCATGCTAAAAGCTAAAAAAAACATCAAATATTTTTAAGGGGGCCTTTAAATAATGCTCTCTGACGGCTTCAGCAGAAGCAAATACTGTCAATTAACAACCTCGTAGCTCACAGTAAAGCTGTCTTTAAAGGTTTATATAAAGTTATCGTTCAAAATCTATTTCCTTATGGAGAAATTGAATGGAGTTTTCGACTGTTGAACATGATATCATCACGACAGCGTTAATGACATCACCAAGTGGGATTTTTTTAATTCCGTGTAGTTCATTTGTCGGTTAAATGCGTAATTGAAACCACTTCACACAGAGTTTAGTTAGTTGTGACTCAAACGTCAAGTGCATGGTTAATGCATGGGGCATCTGTCCCGGAAGACCCCCATCCTCACACATCTCCACCGGCTCCTGTTTCTGCTCTCGTCTTTCTCTAATGGAGGATACTGTTACCCACAGTGCTCTAGGTATGAGAGGCCAAACACATGTAGTGGAGTGTAACACGACTCAATTGTGATACGTGCGAAAAGTTCACCTCTGTAAAGTGTTGCTAAACAATGTGCTTTAGCGGAAGAACTTTCTATATATATTTAAAGCAAGCATGAAATCAAGATTTACCAGTTTACATTCTTCATGCTTGTTCTGGATCTTATTGTAATTGCAAAGAGAAAAAATAAATGGTTGTGTTAGTTATTTTCCAGTCAATTTCTGATTTATAACAACAGTAACAACTTAAATTATATTAAAAAAGTTAACAGAGTTGAATCTCATAGAATTTTTTAATTGCTGTAATTATTTTTGATGAGTACTGTAAAAACATGAGTTGCCATGACTTATTATTGTTCTCTTTCCCCTGTTTTACTAAATAGTTTTTCCTGAAGGCATCTGATATCTAATTTAGTGGCCAAATGAAATGGATTTTTAAATGTTTTATGCTAATGTCACAACACTTTAAAAATGACTATTGCAAATAGTTATCACAACTTAAAATTCACTATTAGAACAAATAATAATGTGTTGTTTCAACTTAAAAAGCAAGTGTTCATGCTGCCTTATTTTTTAAAGTTTATTGTTTGAGATAACTCAACTCTCTTTGAGTTATCTCAACAAAAAAAATGCTAATTTTGAAGTAATTTTTTACAGTGAAACAAGGTGAACGATAGTTTAGTTGCCAAATTGCTAAAATTAGATATTTATTTTGCATGCTTTTTCACTAAATCTTTTTAACATGGTACATTATATTGTCGTTGGTAAATGTCTCAGATGAAGAGCTTCACTTGTGAATTGACTAAAATTGCAACGTTGCAGTGATCTGACGATGTCAAAGTGTAAATAATCTGTCAGCAAAGACCATTTAATATAGACATTATATATTCTTTTATAATTATGTTATGGCCAATAATCACCGATCTATATGGTATTATCTGTTTTAAAACATCAGGTCTTGATTAAGTGATATCAGCCATCAAAATGTTGTAACGTTCAGTAAAAATCATGAATAACTCTGGCATAAAACAGTGAATCCCTCATGAAACATACTTCCAATATCTATTCTTTGACATTTTGTATTTCTGCTCGCCTCTTTATGTCGCTTCTTTTCCGAGCACACGTATTTTTTCAAAATTGAACACTTTTGTCAAAGCGTTTCAGTGAACGGTTATTTAAAGAACGAAGTCTTAATCTTAATCAAATGAAGCCCCACATTTCCCCCGTTAACAGTCACTCATCGGTATAAACTCAGTTTAGTGCATAATAAGGGTTCATATTTGTCTAAGTAGCAGAGCGTTGTAAACGTGCCAAGGGCTCAAATTGATTCAAGACGTTTCCATTGGATCTTCTAGTGAAAGGGCTGATGGGTATTCTGACAGGATGATGCACTTAAAAAAATAGTTTTATAAGATGCATTGGTGCATGAACCACACTTGCAAAGATTGTGAGGAGGTCTTGGTGGTGTGTGTTGTACTTTGTCAGGGTGAATTTTAAGCTTTAGGAAAGAAATCTTACTAATCAGATCTCTTTAATAGTTCCATTACTTCTCCCAGATTAAATGTTTTGAATTCTGAGAAAGTCTAATGTGCTCACATTTGCCAAATACTTGTATTATAATTTATAATGCACTTCAGGGCGCATTCAGGTTTTTGATGGGTTTTGAGAGTCTCGCTCTTGTTGCTGTTCAGGTTGTGCTAGTAAAATCTTCTCTCCCTCCAACACAACACAAGCAAATCGCTCACCAGAAGTGGAAGGATTTGAATTTCCTGACTTGTAAAGCAAATGGGTGAGAATTTGAATCTAGTGAATTGCAAAACTGATTTGCACGAGGCATCTTGGGAAAGTTTCCCTGAGTCACTCTTAGAACCACGTAGTGTGTTAAATGCTCTTTTGAAAGCGTAAACATTAAACAATTATTTACACATTAATTATCACTTAAATCTATTTAATAACAATGCAATCTATTAAACTAAGATCTTTGTGTTCATCAAACCAACCGGAAGTGTTTGCGACGTGTTCTGCTGTTTATTTGCATGTTTTTTGTTGTTGTCTTTTAACTACAAAATCTTTCTGAAATCTAGTTTTTGTGAGTTTCCTATTGTTGCTTCTGCCGTTAATGTGGTTTGATGCAAGAAATGTGTTCTTACACCTACTTGCAGGTTGGCAAAGAAATGTTGTGATGCTTGAAGCTTACAGTCATTAAACCTAAATTTTGTCAAAAGTTTGTAAAATCATTGTTAATTAAATTCAGTGTGCCTATATTTATGTAAGAATAGGTTTTATCAAATTCCATCTCAGGCAAGTGTTTTCGGTGGCCACCTTGATAAAATCGTAGTAAAGCTATTTTCTATTATCTACTTGAATACAGTAGATAATACAATCTCCAAAACGTTTATCAATATTACATTTAAAAACATATTTTAAAATCCCCAATAAAATCTGATAACATTATGTTTCCATCCACATATTTTTATGTGAAACTTAGAACTTTGCACAAAAAATGATGGGAACTTTGCATGTCAATTTCCATATTTAATCAAACGTTGTTTAAATGAAGGATCAATTAATCGTTAACCATAACCTCATAAATCCAAAGCTGTAGCGCTTCGTGAAACATTAATAAACCATAGTAGATCTTTATTTCAGAGCAGCTGGTCTCAAATGAGTCCAAAACACAAAATAAGACGATACGTATAGATCACGGTGTGACATTGACATGCGATCATGACGCAGTGTTTTTCAATGTCATTTCACCAATGGAAACTGGTTCTCGGGTGTGCTGGGTTGGTAGTGGGTTGTTAGTGGATTGTAGTGGGTTGGTAGTGGGTTGTTAGTGGGTTGTTAGTGGGTTGTTAGTGGGTTGTAGTGGGTTGTTAGTGGGTTGGTAGTGGAATGGTAGTGGGTTGTTAGTGGGTTGTTAGTGGATTGTAGTGGGTTGTTAGTGGGTTGTTAGTGGACTGTAGTGGGTTGGTAGTGGGTTGTTAGTGGGTTGTTAGCGGGTTGTTAGCGGGTTGTTAGCGGGTTGGTAGCGGGTTGGTAGTGGGTTGGTAGTGGGTTGGTAGAGGTTTGTAGTGGGTTGTTAGTGGATTGTAGTGGGTTGTAGTGGGTTGGTAGTGGGTTGTTAGTGGGTTGTTAGTGGATTGTAGTGGGTTGTTAGTGGGTTGTTAGTGGGTTGTTAGTGGATTGTAGTGGGTTGTTAGTGGGTTGTTAGTGGGTTGGTAGTGGAATGGTAGTGGGTTGTTAGTGGGTTGTTAGTGGATTGTAGTGGGTTGTTAGTGGGTTGTTAGTGGACTGTAGTGGATTGTAGTGGGTTGGTAGTGGGTTGGTAGTGGGTTGTTAGTGGGTTGTTAGTGGGTTGTTAGTGGGTTGTTAGCGGGTTGTTAGCGGGTTGGTAGTGGGTTGGTAGTGGGTTGGTAGTGGGTTGGTAGTGGGTTGGTAGGGGATTGGTATTGGACTGTAGTGGGTTTGTAGTGGGTTGGTAGTGGGTTGGTAGTGGGTTGTTAGTGGGTTGTTAGCGGGTTGTTAGTGGGTTGGTAGTGGGTTGGTAGTGGGTTGGTAGTGGATTGTAGTGGGTTGGTAGTGGGTTGTTAGTGGATTGGTAGTGGGTTGTTAGCGGGTTGTTAGTGGGTTGTTAGTGGGTTGTTAGTGGGTTGGTAGTGGATTGTAGTGGGTTGTTAGTGGGTTGTTAGTGGGTTGTTAGTGGATTTGTAGTGGGTTGGTAGTGGGTTGGTAGCGGGTTGTTAGTGGGTTGTTAGTGGGTTGTTAGTGGGTTGTTAGTGGATTTGTAGTGGGTTGGTAGTGGGTTGGTAGTGGATTGGTAGTGGATTGTAGTGGGTTGGTAGTGGATTGTAGTGGGTTGGTAGTGGATTGTAGTGGGTTGGTAGTGGATTGTAGTGGGTTGGTAGTGGGTTGTTAGTGGATTTGTAGTGGGTTGGTAGTGGGTTGGTAGTGGATTGGTAGTGGATTGTAGTGGGTTGGTAGCGGGTTGTTAGTGGGTTGTTAGTGGGTTGTTAGTGGGTTGTTAGTGGATTGTAGTGGGTTGTTAGTGGGTTGTTAGTGGGTTGTTAGTGGATTTGTAGTGGGTTGGTAGTGGGTTGGTAGTGGATTGGTAGTGGATTGTAGTGGGTTGTTAGTGGGTTGGTAGTGGATTGTAGTGGGTTGGTAGTGGGTTGTTAGTGGATTTGTAGTGGGTTGGTAGTGGATTGGTAGTGGATTGTAGTGGGTTGGTAGCGGGTTGTTAGTGGGTTGTTAGTGGGTTGTTAGTGGGTTGTTAGTGGGTTGTTAGTGGATTGTAGTGGGTTGTTAGTGGGTTGTTAGTGGGTTGTTAGTGGATTTGTAGTGGGTTGGTAGTGGGTTGGTAGTGGATTGGTAGTGGATTGTAGTGGGTTGGTAGTGGATTGTAGTGGGTTGTTAGTGGGTTGTTAGTGGGTTGGTAGTGGGTTGGTAGTGGGTTGGTAGTGGATTGGTAGTGGATTGTAGTGGGTTGGTAGCGGGTTGGTAGTGGATTGTAGCGGGTTGTAGTGGGTTGGTAGCGGGTTGGTAGTGGATTGTAGTGGGTTGGTAGTGGATTGTAGTGGGTTGGTAGTGGATTGTAGTGGGTTGGTAGTAGGTTGTGAGTGGGTTGTTAGTGGATTGTAGTGGGTTGGTAGTGGGTTGGTAGCGGGTTGGTAGTGGATTGTAGTGGGTTGGTAGTGGATTGTAGTGGGTTGGTAGTGGATTGTAGTGGGTTGGTAGCGGGTTGGTAGTGGATTGTAGTGTGTTGGTAGCGGGTTGGTAGTGGATTGTAGTGGGTTGGTAGCGGGTTGTGAGTGGGTTGTTAGTGGACTGTAGTGGGTTGTTAGTGGGTAGAGAGCAATCGGACACTGTTTTACAGCTGGAACACGCTTGGATTGGTTTGATCGCTCAGATTGACAGGTCTTGATTTATATACTGATATATTGTCTGGCCTTCGGGAACAACCATAGACGAGTCTAGTTCCGGCTGAAGAGTGACCTCTGACCCGACGCATGACGCAAAACAAAACACCGGTCACGAATTAGGATTTCGATATGAGAAGAGGAGCTTGAGTTTGTTGCCCAGCGTCTCCTCTCACCTAAGCTTACGCTACTCTTACGTCATGCTTCGGGTCAGAGGTCACTCTTCTTGCGTACGGCCACTACTGGAAGCCAGTGATTATAGTTTATAAAGTCCTAAATATGGAATCGCCCTGTAGTCATATGGATTACTCTTATGATGGATCGATGTGCTTTTTTTGGGCTTCAAACACTCTCTTCACTCCCATTATAAAGCTTGGAAGAGCCAGGATATTTTTAATATAACTCTGATTGTGTTTGGCAGGATGGCTTGAGGGTGAGTGCATTATGGGATTATTTAAATTTTTGGTTGAACTATCTCTTTAAGATTATTAGTTTATGTATGTTAAAATTACATATCGTCACCTTCCTAAAATAATTTCCTAAGTCATTTGAAAATGATTATTTTAGGAAGGTGACGACATGTAATTTCCATCTTCAATAATGCCAGGCATCTCAGGTCAATGTTTGATAAGATATGGACATGTTATATGCAATTAAAAATGGATAAATCTTAAATGTAGGCATAAATTTTTTCCGTCGGGCCTGATGGCAGTGAGATCTCTCCTCTCAGGTTGCACAACAGCAGGTGAACGTGATCTCAAAGGGATCCCTTTGTGTTGTCCTTCCCCTTATTCCCCGAGACCATCCCCCCCCGTGTGAAAGGGTTACCATAGCACGGCCCCGGGCGAGACTTTCAAAACTGTTTTTTTCCGAGACCAGAAGCACCTGGTGGCTCATATATTCACGTGACTGCAGACCTACAGAAGGCCTTTGTGGGCGTGGATGGCGGCTTTGCCTCTTCAATGGGAATCTTTGTTCTCGTCATCATAGATTTGTGAGTGTGTGATGACGTGGCGTCAGTCGTGTCAGAGATCAGGATAGTTGATTAATGTCATTCACAGAACAGGGAAGAGTTCTCCGTGGAAATAAGTCAAAATGCAAAACCCCCAACAAACAAACAGACTCATAGATACAACTGAAAGATGGTTTCCACTCGAAAAACGTGTTTAAAGCCAAAGGTCTCTTATTAAAACATTCCGGAGCTTCTTGAAATGTCAAGAATGCATGCGTTGAGAACTGACTTATATTTAATTTAACAACACCTTATTCTTTAACATCAGTTGCTGTTAACAGAAAAAAGACATTTCGGAAAAAAAATTATGCAAAATTGCTTGTTTGAATGGCAGAAAAAGTCACTCCTGAAGTGTGCTGATATAAATAGACAGACGGCCGAAGGGCTTGAGTGTGTGTAAGTGGATGATTCTCACTCAACGTGTTGTTCAGGTAATGTCAGACTGAAGGTATGTTGTATGTATACTGCAGCTTTTCAGTCATTGTTTGTGAATAGTTTTAAAGGTATGTGTGTCAACTATAAAATATGAACTAAAGTCTGAGCCCAAGTTTTAGTTTAACTCTTTCCCTGCCAGTGTTCATTTTTTTAAAACAGAATTTTTTATAATTTTCACAAACCTTTCATGTCCCCGCGAATATTTTGTTGTATGAATATCTGATACATTATATTAGAGCTGCAAAATGAATCATTAAAAAATTGCAATCTGGATTCATATACACACGTGATCTTATCCCTAAAAAACAACGATTCGTCTATATCTAGTGTTTCCTGTAGATCGTTCGCTTTGTTCCTGAAACAGGGACTTCATTTGTTTCAGTGTTGAATTTTCTTCTTGGTTCAGATCATAGCGTACCACCAAATGTGTTTATGCAGGTCACGTGAGTAAAACTGTCTTCTTATTGGTCAGTTTCCTCTGCGAAATCCATCAAGATGGATTGACAAGCTTAAACTTATGTTAGCTTTATCTGTAGCTGTCAAGAGTGACCGTGTAAACACGTCTTTGAATGTAGTCGTCATTCCCGCTCTGGGACATGGACTGATGGAAAATTCTGTCAATGCTGGTGGCGTTGTCATAAATGCCTACAAATTTTGTCAATGGCAGGGAAAGTTAGTACAGAATTTTTCATTACAAATTATGTTTTGTTTTTAGTGATCAACTACATACATATAGGTGAACAAAATAAAAAAAATCTGTTCATTTCTTGTTTTAGATTAGATTATTTTAGTATCCATCCATCCATCCATCCATCCATCCATCCATCCATCCATCCATCCATCCATCCATCCATCCATCCATCCATCCATCCATCCATCCATCCATCCATCCATCCATCCATCCATCCACGTCATGAACGTGTTTTTTATGTAACATCAGGATTAATATCCATATAGCATCTCCAGAACGCTAAATGGCCACAAATATAGTTACTGATGAGGGTTTTGTTGAATCTGAGAACCTTTATTTGGAAGAATGAACCATTTGTTGCAACTCTTGTTCATGTTGTAGAGTGTACTGATTATGTGTTAATGTTGCTGAGGTGTTTTTTCCCTGTTCCCACATTGTACTCCTTAAGAGTATAGTCTGGGGGTTGCCTTTTTTTCTCCTCACGTCATGCTGTATTTTTTTTCCTCTCTTCCTGTCCTGTCTACCCCGTTGTCATATATGTAATATGTATGGACAGGTTGATGGCCAATTTCGCTGGTTGTCACTAAGTGACAATAAAAGGGTTTACTTTATTTACTTAGAGGAATAAAGCGTTCAGAGCTCAACATGTGGAAACCAATGTAATTATTTGATCTGTTAAAGAAAACCTTAATGACATTCTCTGATTCCTCCACTTGAACCCCGGAAGGTTTGTTTCTCTCAGACCGCAGCTTTTCACTGAAGTGTCGCCTACTTGGGCGTCGCATCACATACGCAAAGTCGTGGATAAACATGGGTGTGTGTTTTGCATGATGTGTTTCCTTCTCTTTCCGGGTGTGTGCTCTGTTACGCTCTTCACACAAGTTTGCGGGAGCATCCTGGAGGATTGTGTGTTTATTTCAGCATTGGTAATCATAACAGTGCCTGATAGTTTCAGTACTGTAACTTCATCTCAGACTTTAAGATTAATTATCTAGGGTTAGATTCAGCAAACATCCTTAAGAGCACATTTTCTTGGCACTTCATATGATAATAAACCAAGAAAGGCATTGGTCTTTGTTGTTGGTAAATGTGTTAAGTCATCTTCAGTCATCACTCATTGATGTGATGGACAAATGAATCTCTTATCAAACATTGACCTTCGATGCCTGGCATCGTTGGAGATAATTTAGAGATGCTTGAGCGCTCATCTGGATCGAGAACACCTCAGTTTTTCATAAGACCAGAGGAGGATCTTCCTGTGATTGTGGCGACATTTACATCTGAGAAATGAAGCTCATCATCCATTAAAGTCAACATGAAATCAGAATTGACCCTGTGAATTATTCATCAATGTATTATATTCCAAAAATAAAACATACCTGTTTGTCTTGTTCACAATCTTTTATCAAAATGCAGCAACTTTCCTTTTTATCTGACATAACCAATATTTAAATGTATGCAGCCGCAGTATAGCCTTAAACAACGTTTCAATTCTTATCAATCGACATCTATGAATTCATGTACCGATTCGGATGGGACGAACATGTGTTTATTACAGAGGTGGGAGTGTGTGTTTTCTAGATAATATGCATCTGCTGTGCTTCATAACATATGACGTATATGTTTTTTAATTAATTAATTATTGATTTCACTTTAATTCATTATTAAAACCCTATTTAAATTAACTTCACATGGCTGTTTATAATAAACCAACATAAGTGAGCAGAGACATCTAGACTAGTATCTTACTTGACACTGATATTAAAATGGCTCTAAAGATTGATATTAAAATTTGGCTCTATTTATCAATTAAAAAAATAATAATAATTTCGCCGGATACTGTCTACATTGAAATGCACAAACGATAGCTCAGAAAACGCACGTGGAGAAGCATTAGTATAATACGGTATCAGCAATCACAGACATGTTGAGTGTGCCGAAAAACTGTAGGCGATTTGGCCTGAAATTGTTTGCAGAGGAAAAGCTCAGACAGGACAGATTCAGACAGGATTGAAATCACAAAGTAGGCCTGTGAAACATTAATTTCTCTAATTGTCCTCCATGAAAACTAGTCCCGTCCGAATAGGGCTTTTGAGAAAACACCCGATTAATTCCCTATGGATTATTTGCCCAACAATATATTTTGTTCTTTTTCTAGAAACCTGTTTCACTCTCAAATGCATCACATTATGAATGTAAAATGAGCTGTGAACTTTGTTGACCTGGCATTTGTTCCATAAAAGTCGTTCTGTGTTTTATTTTGCATATTTATAGGCATTCCTGGAGCTCAAACAGTAGAGCATGAAACTGGCAACTCAAACGTCATGGTTTTGATTCCCAGAGAATACATAAAATACTAATAAAATATGTCTTAAAAATATGTAAAGGTAGCACAGTAACACAGGTCAAAATTAGTGACATTATTTTTTTATGTAAATTATAAAATAATTATAGTAATTTAACTTTTATATAAACATATTTTTATCTACCTTTTTACTTTTTTTATTTTATTTTTTACTAGAAAAATATCTGAACCACATTATAGAGCCATGGCATATTTTCTGAAAATGTTTAAAATGCATTTATTAATGCAATTCATAATTATTCAATTATATTATTCAAATCTAGAGTTTGAAAAAGTTTTTTTTTAAACATATTTGCTTTTTATAGGAGCTGTGTATATTACATTTTCCATTATGAAAATGAGTGACCTCATCTGACCCAAAACTAAACAAACACTGTGTGATTTACTGTCGGTGGAGAGAGTCTGTATGGATGTGGTTTCCAGTGTTTTGTGACTGCTGGTGTAGAATGATGGACAGAGTGTGTGTGTGGAGGGTGGAGTCGTGTGTAACATTAGCTGTGTTTGCTTATTTGACAGGAAGGTTTTTATATTGTAGCAGATGAAACGTACTGAAATCATCAGAATATTAGTCACCGGCCGCACACTGTCCTGTAAAGGTCTCTGTGTCAAAGGTCCACTTTTTGATCATCCAAGTAACGACACAGTATTAAGAATCAATTCTATGTACCGGTAAACGTCTGAACTGAGTATTTAAAGACAGTTATTATTTTGTCTTGTGGTCTATATGTAAATATCTATTATGCAGAATAGCTTCTTTTTTTTTTGAAATAGCAGTACTAAATAAAAAACAAAAAGCAATTTTTATGATCCATCTTATTTTTTTTACATTATGAATATTTGGCAGATTCTGCAAAAGTAAACTTATCACCTCAAACGTATGTATATTTAATGTTGCCTTTTTGAATTACTTAAGGTGCAATAAAGTGGTTTATTTTTCTTGCTAAAAACATTTGAATTGATGTTTTAAAATGATTAATAAATCCATTTTAACTGCAACTTCTAAATTTGATTAAAAAATGTTTGTCAATAGTTTTATTTGTATCCATTTTTATCCTCAAATATAGTATGAACATCAAGTTTATGAATACGATGATTCAGTACCAACCACAGTCAAGTCACCTTTATTTATATAGCGCTTTTTACAATACAGATTGTCTCAAAGCAGCTTCACAGTGACAACATGAAAATAATACAGCAAAGTTTGTTTCTAGAAGAAAATCGCATCATCAACCACAGTGCTGAATGGTTACCATATTCATATACAATGTTATTTAAATGCATTTGTTTTCAACAGTAGCAGTATTATGCAATTTAGTGTTACTGTGTGTAGTGGCAAATCTGTGTTTTTCTGGAATTCAAATCATTGTTTTGACATGTAGCAGCACGACACACACATCTGTGGATCAGCACATCTCTGTGCTGTTCATGTCCCTGTACAAAAGCCTTAATGTGATATTTGTGTGTGTGCAGTGTGACTCTCAGGATGAGCGCTCGACCGCGGGCCGCTTCCCAGGATTCCCTGGAGGAGCCGGATGATGAGGTGATGCCCTACAGTGACGACGAGACCGACGACGAGTTACAGTCAGAAGATGACCTGGATCACACTGAAGACCAGCTTCCAGAACCAGAACCCAGACCCGCTCCTGCTCCCGGTGAGATGAACACCCGTCTGCATGCTGGAAAGCTCCTGTTAGTGCTCGTTTTGTGTTCTGATTTAGTTTTGTTGTTCTCCTTTTTCCTCTCAGAGGCCGGTTGGACCATCCGAGCGAATGACAGGGAATACTGCCAGAGACCCGAGTTCCAGAAGAAGGTCTTTCTGTGCTTCAAGAAAAGCAGATACTCTGTAAGTGAAACCTTTAGTGGATCGCCCTTACCTACACTAGTGTTCAAAAGATCGGAATAATTAAAAAAAATGTTTTTAAGAATAAATTTAGGCTGTCTAAAATACAGTAAAAATCAAATAGTCAAATTGTGAAATATTATTACTATTTAAATTAGCTGTTTTCTATGTGAATATAATTAAAGTGTAATTTATTCCTGCGATCAAAGCTGTATTTTCAGCATCATTACTCCAGTCTTCAGTGTCACATGATCCTTCAGAAATTAGTCTAATATGATGATTTGTTCCTAAATAAACATTTTATATTATTATGCTTACATTTTGTGGAAACTGTTTTGTACCGGTAATACTGAAAATTTAGCTTTGCATCACAGGGATAAATTACATTTTAGGATTTATTAAAATAGTAAACGGCTATTTTACAGTTTTGCTGTAGTTTCGATTAAAAAACTAGCCTTTGGTCCCTAAGAGCCTTTGTTCAAGACACTAAACTCGAGAGATTGTCCTGTAAATAAATACTGTAAGTGTCATCAGATTAAAGC
Organism: Semotilus atromaculatus; assembly: GCA_031834385.1. Classification (NCBI taxonomy): domain Eukaryota; kingdom Metazoa; phylum Chordata; class Actinopteri; order Cypriniformes; family Leuciscidae; genus Semotilus; species Semotilus atromaculatus. Next base: position 2,995,516 of record JAULUF010000053.1, on the reverse strand, counting down.
GTCTGATAATGATTTCCCACGGCTTACTAACACTAAACCAAAGTGTTTTGAGCGAGCAGAAGTTTTCATCTTAAACTGCAGAACCTTTAAGTCAATCTATACTTTTACCATGAACATTATTTTGAAACGTTTCCTCTAATATAAACTTTACAGACTTCGTATGACTTGGTCAAACCAGCTTGTTGAATAATGTTTCGTTTTCTGGGAAGGAAGTGTGTGTTTTTCTTTTGTCAAATGTTTAATTTGTTTAACGGACAAATCATGAATCACCTGTGAATTAATCTGAAAAACAACCGTGACATTGTCACATGGTTTATCTTCAAAGGTTATATTTCTTCTTATTGATTATACTCATAATTCATAGTTGTTTTCAAAGTTACATTGCAAAGTGGTAAAAAAAAGAAGAAAGTATTTTAAGTTAGTCTCAGTAGTACATGTTACTCTGAGAGCTTTTTTTCTTCTGTTTCATTTTCGGTTCATCAAACGCCTCTCCAGGAAATATCACAGAAAAAAAAAAAGTGACACGTCATGCAATTCGTCATTATGTTATGATCTGTTATGGTGTGTTAAACAACCCTGAAACCTTCCGGATGGGGATTGGCCTTTATTATGGTCTAAACTGAGGCATTTTATGCTTAAGTTGTTAAACTCATTGTAAGTTATTGCTTGTTTATGTTCTGTGGTATGACGATGATCTTAGACTGGAAAAACGAGTCCTTTTGGTGTCAGATGTCCCGAGATGTAAGCAGCAGTGACTGGCTTTGTCTTGAGGTTGAAATGTTACCCTGCGAGAGCATCCACAGTCAGATTTTGATGTGTTTTGATTTACATGTATGGAAAACAGTTGGGTTCGGTAACGCTTGAATATTGAGTGACAGCAACTAAAGTAGATAAAGAGTGAATTATTATTTATTACCCAGATCTAAAGTTTTTTTTATTTTTAGGGTTTTAAATATTTTCTTTACTATTCCAGCCTCATATTTCAGAAATCTCATGAAAGTGCTCCTTATTTCACAAGCGACAAACTTATTAAAGAGCCTTGGGTTAAATTAGAGGGCATTTTCCTTTTAAGATGTCGGCGTTGTGAAAGATCGTCTTTTCTTCCCTATTGTGACGTATATCCGAGTGAGACGGCTTCTCAAAGAGGATCAAATGCAGGGCGGGGCTTGAGTTTGTCTATAGGGAGTTGATTGGATGGTTGTGGGTTGCTAACTTGCTATTGGTGGATCTCCTGTGATTGACAGGTTGCCCCGCCCTCGCGCCTGTAAACCTCCTCAGAGGAAGGGGAAGATATTTTGATTCAAGATTACGAGGCACACGATGTGCGCGGATAAATTATTTATAATAAATACTGCAATATTCCATTAAAAAAAATTAAAGAATAGTCTGTTTGGATTTCATGGTGACTTCTAGGAAATTCTGATATGTTATTCTACATTCTGCAGGTAATGTTTTATATAAGGGATTTTACTCCTGTCTCAGTGGTGATAGTTCCCCAATCAATCCATCTGCACATTTTAAGACTTACCTTTTTTTATACCAATTTCTTTTCATCTTAAGGACAATGCAATCAAGACCTACAAATACAACGTCTTAACCTTCCTGCCACTGAACCTGTACGAGCAGTTCAAGAGGGCGGCCAACCTCTACTTCTTGTGTCTGCTGATCCTGCAGGTATGGACCGACACAGCCTCTTCATTGAATAATCTCTGACAGGGTGATCAGGCCTTGAATCATCCTAACTGCATTTATATATAAGGGATAATGTACATGCAGCCGACAGGGTGATCAGGAGGACCACGACACGTCTTGTACCAGCTGGATGTACATTATCCCACTTATAGGCCTGTTCACACCAAAGATGATAACTATAACAATAAAGATATAGTTCTAAAAATCATCCTAAATGTGAAAGAACAGCAGAGTTCATAAAAACATTGACAGCCAATCAGAATCCACTCTGCTTTAGAGCTTGAGCATTTAAAGCGACAGACGACAAAACTGCAGCTTGCACATAGAATATATGGTGTGGATGCTAATATACTTATTTTTATAGCGATCGCTCTTGCTGTGAATGGGCCTTATTGCCACTTAAGTAAATAATTAAACATGAAAAATGTATTTGAGCTGAAATATTTTATTTGCTCATTAAATGCACAGCATCCCACAAAGAAAAATAATTGTATATATATACAGTGCTGTGTATAAGTTTGGACACCCATGCTAAAGTTGCCTAAAAAAAATCATCTTTTGAAAATTGATCTTAATTCCTTAATTTAAAAAAATTAGGAGAAATCCAATTTTCTTTGTGAATGAATAATGTATCATAAATAAATAAATGTCCTTCCTTAAAATACAGGGTCCGTAAGTCAGGACACCCCAATGTTAAATCCCCATAGGCAGATTTTTATTTTTAAAGTCCAGTTATTTCATGGATCCAGGATACTATGCATCCTGATAAAGTTCCCTTGGCCTTTGGGATTAAAATATCCCACATCATCACACACACACCCTTCACCATACCTAGAGATTGGCATGGCATACTATACTTTCCATAAGATCATCTCTCAATGCAAATCAAACCAGCTATTAGGCTGACTAAAATAAACCCATGCCAATATCTAGGTATGGTGAAGGTGTCTAAACTTATGCATAGCACTGTATATATCAAACATATACATGAACATATATATATATATATATATAAACTGTATGTGTGTTTTAATGTGTCAGATCATTCCTCAAATCTCCACGCTGCCGTGGTACACCACCCTGGTCCCGTTAGTGTTGGTGTTGGGCATCACCGCCATTAAAGACCTGGTGGACGACCTGGTGAGTCCCTGCGTGTGTTTCGTGAGGCGGCGGTATGGGGGAAAGGTAGCCATTATTTGACGGCTCGTGGTAATGGTTTCTGTCATTTGATATGTTTCTCTGGTTGAAAGGCGCGACACAGGATGGACAAAGAAATCAACAATAGAAGGTGTGACGTGCTGCTCAATGGCAGGTAACACAAACCTTTAATCTGCTTTAATACTGAAGTACAAGACATTAGTGTTCATGTTTCTCAGTGAATCGTTTCAATAAACAAAATGTTGGCATTAATTTGTCAGATTTGAAGAGACCAGATGGATGCATCTACAAGTTGGTGACGTAGTCAGACTAAAGAAAAACGATTTTATACCGGTAAGTTATTTAAAATATTTTTGCCTTTCCGTAATTTAATTTAATTTAATTTAATTTAATTTAATTTAATCTAATTTAATTTAATTTTTATTTTTTTATTCTATTATTTTCTATTGTTTTTTTAGAGACACAATCTTAGAGATTCTCATCTGTTGCAGCTCTTAAAAATAAAAAATAAAATTATGCATTGAAAAAAAACACACATAAATTTAAAATAAATAGAATTTGGAGGTTTGAACAATTGGAGGTTTGGTGCATGCCATATTATATATTAAATGAAATATGTACTTATAAATAAAATAACTAGATAAACTAGATCAATTAAAATATTTTATCGATAAAATGAACAGTATCTTTTTTACAATATTTATCAAAAATGTAATTCAGCTCTTTTAATTTTATTATTGTATTATAATATTACTGAAAGGAACCCCATATTAGTCTATATTTTAAGAAGGCCCTGCTTGAGTTATGTTTGTTCCTGGGCTTTTCCTGTTTTTATGGATTTAATTATTAATTATTTATTGTCATTACACATACCTTGATTATTCATTTGCTTTCATGTCATGCCTCCATTATCACATTTTTCAGTTTCTTTATTCCTCCAGTCCCCTCATTTATTCATTTTTATGTTCATTTCTTCTGTTTGGACCACACGTAGGCTGATATTCTGTTGTTGTCCAGTTCAAACCCCAACAGTCTGTGTTACGTAGAGACGGCAGAGCTCGACGGGTAAGAGACACCACATTAAACGCGCAACACAACCATACACTGATTATTGGATCTATGAATCACGCTACTGCAAACGTCCACACTTACAGAATCATTTCTGAAGACGCAATGTTCGTTTACATGATAGTTGTAATTGTGTTGTTCTGGCCATAACCATACATGCATACATTTCTATGACTTTTGTTTAATTTAGTTTTGTTACATCAGTCCTATGAATGTTTGAACAGTCATTTATGTGTTTGGACATTGAGTCAGAATGGAAATGTTGAAATGGATTCGGTACTGATCAATCCTTCTGTTCAGTCCAAGTACACTTCATTTTGTCTTTCACATTCAAGACTCATTATTCACTTCTTGTGTACTTTTTCATAAATATTTAATTTTAATTACGTTTAATTCTAAAAGTATTCTAAGATTAGTGAAATATGTACTGCAAGAAACTTTAAATATATCACATTAGTCTGTATTTTTAGAAGGGCCTGTTAGAAATATGTACTGTATGTTCTTGGGGTCTTTACTGTTTTTATGGATTGTATTATTGAACATTATTGTCATTGTCATTACACATACATTTGTTATTTTTTTATTTTTTATTTTTTTTACTTTTTTTTTTTTTTACACACTTTTAGTGTGGTAAAAAACCACACTTTTAGTGTGTTTCTACCTTTTTAAAATATTCCTTAAGACTATTTCATTTTTATTTCTATTTCATTTTAAAAAAATGCATTTATTGAGTGTATTCATAGCTTTATTTAAAATATTTATTTTATTTATAGAAGTGTATTAATGTATTATTTTTATTTATAGAGAGTGCATTTGTAGTTTTTATGTATTATTTTTTTATTTATAGAGATTGATTTCATAGTTTTATGTATTAATTTGATATTAATATAATATTTATATAGAGAGTTTTTTTAACTTATATTTTTATAGAGTGCATTTAAAGTGCATTTATTTATTTATTAATCTCATTTGTTGAGAGTGCAAGCATAAAATAATGTTTTTCATTTATAGGGGGCATTTTCTTGATTATTATTAAACATATCTGCATGCATGTTTATGCTTGCTTTTCCTCCATTTTACATTTTAAGTTGGTCTTTCACATTCATAGAATCATAATTGAGATCCTGGGTTTGTCTGTCTGTGTACGTTTTCATAGTTTCATAAAGGAGGACGTGGTGTTGTCAGATGGCTCATATTAGTGTAGTTCATTAATCGTTGTTTGGTTCTGGTTTTGTTTGTCCAGAGAGACGAATCTGAAGTTTAAGATGGGTCTCAAGATCACAGATGAAAAACTTCAGAAGGAGGATCAGATGGCTCGGTTTAATGGTACGTGTGAGAATGAGTGTTTGCACTAATAATATGAGACCAAGAACAGGTGATTTGTGTAGAAGTAGTTGCATGATTATGATTGACATGCATGAACACGTGTTGGTCTTGAAATTTCCAGCATTTTTCTCTCCTGGCCGAAAACAAAATGCACAAAGCAACAGAATGAGAGGAATGGGATTTTGAAACCAAGCAACTGACAATGTTATTGTTTATATATAACTATCCTGAGAATGGACAGTAGATATGAAAGACTCATTTCTTGTTTTGTGTCTCTCTCAGCGTTGATCAAGTGCGAGGAGCCCAACAACCGTCTGGATAAGTTTGTGGGAACGATGATCTGGAACGACGAGAGCTTCTCGCTCGACCTGGACAACATGCTGCTCAGAGGATGCAAGATCCGCAACACAGACGAGAGCCACGGGCTGGTCATATTCGCAGGTCAGAGGTCAACGCTGACCGACACACACTCACGCTCACGGCTCAGTGGTGTGTTGGTGTTTTTACAAAAGCTTTGTTTCTTTCTTCAGGTAATGACACTAAAATCATGAGGAACGGCGGGAAGACCCGGTTCAAGCGCACCACTATAGACAAACTCATGAACTACATGGTCTACACGGTGAGTCTCAATATTCAACTTTACCTTTGAACTGCTTCAGTTTTTTTCACTCACCTTAAAATATTTTCCTCATGACTATTTTGAATTTTATTTACTTTTAATTTATTCAGAGTGTTTTTGTAGTTCTATTTATTGACTGTAAAGTGTATTTATAGAGGTTTAGATTTTTTATTTATAGAGTCTATTTGTAAAGTTTATTTATTGAGAGTGCATTTATTATGGTTTATTTATAGAGAGTGAATTATAATGTTTTATTATATCAATTAGAATAATTAGAATAATAGTAAAAAAATTATAGATAAAATAAATAAAATGGTTTTCACTCTACAAATAAGATGAAGCTAAAAAATAAAGCTATATATAATATAAAATAAATAAATAAAACTATATTATATTAAATATAGCTTTATTTTTTTATCTTATTTGTAGAGTGAAAGCATAATTTTATCTATTATTTGTTATTACTTATTATCTTATTTGGTGCATGCATAGTTTTATTAAATTATTTTATTTATTTTTCTATGTATAGACTGCATTCAGTTTTATTTATTTGATCCATTATTTTTTAATTGAGTTTATATTATTTCTTTGTTTTTTGTTTTTTTACTTATAGAGTGCATTTCTAGATTATATATATTTGTATTTAAAGTCAATGCATTCATGAAGTTTAATTGTTATTTTTATCGAGGTTATTTAATTATTGGTTTGTTTACTTATTTGGTGCATGCATAGTTTTATTAAATAAAATAAAAAAATTATGTATAGACTGCATTCAGTTTTATTTATTTGATCCATTATTTTTTTAATTGAGTTAATATTATTATTATTTTAATTTTTTTATACTTATAGAGTGCATTTCTAGATGATATCTATTTTTATTTAAAGTTAATGCTTTCATGAAGTTTAATTGTTATGTTTATTGAGGTTATTTAATTATTTGTTTGTTTATATGTTTTACTTTTATAGACTGCATTTCCAGAGTTTTTATTTATTAATCTTGTATAGAGAGTCTGCATTTATAAAATGTTGTTCATTTGTTTTTATTTATAGAGAAATATTATAAGGCACTGCAGCATTTGCAATAATTCCATTCTCATTAATATATTCTCATTAATAGATCTTTGGGTTGTTGGTTGTGCTGTGTGCTGGTCTGGCCATCGGACACACGTACTGGTACGAGAGCATCGGCTCTAAGGCCTGGTATCTTCAGGACGGCCTGGACCATTCTTCATCTTACCGAGGGTTCCTCAGTTTCTGGGGCTACATCATCATCCTCAACACCATGGTGCCCATCTCTCTTTACGTGAGGTACGATATCAGCGCACAACACCAGTTTCTGAGCACGCGGTTGTTATTCACCAGATACTCATTGGCTTGTGTCCTTCAGTGTGGAGGTGATCCGCCTGGGTCAGAGTAAGTTCATTAACTGGGATCTGCAGATGTATTACGCTGAGAAGGACACGCCAGCCAAAGCCAGGACCACCACCCTGAACGAGCAGCTGGGTCAGATCGAGTACATCTTCTCCGATAAAACCGGCACGCTCACTCAGAACATCATGGCCTTCAAGAAGTGCACCATTTCAGGACGGACTTACGGTGAGGGCTTCGGCAGACCGCTAACCTTGTGAAGAGAGACCGTTGTAGCTTTTAGGAACAATATAAATCCTGAAATGCTTCCTGGGGAAGTTAAACGGGTCAAGCTTATTGTATGGTGTGTGATGCGCAAATATCCTAAATGATCAAACTTTGCTGAAAAACCTGTCGCGCACAATCCACTACATGCCTCCTGTCGTCTGATCGACAGTTTCGACTTTTTTTTAGCAAGTCATTTTAGTATAATTGTAAAAACATCAAGTTTCAACTAATGGTTCATGTGTCTCTTTGCTGTGAATTCTTTATTCATTATTAACATGAATAATGTTGACGTTGCCAGTAATAATTATTCATACATAATTTTTTATAAAAATCGTGTTCAAATGTGAGTCTTAAATATGATCATCAGGCTTTTGAGGAAGGTTCATTTCTTCATCTCTCAATCGTCATTGCATTACATGTTTTAAAACTACAGAGCTTTGATCATAAAACTAAGCATTTAAAAATCATCTTACTAAGACATATTATTGGCAGATATGCAATAATGACTGATATTTAGATGCATTTTACATAAGTAGTCTGTTGGACTGTTATAAAAATCTCATTAATTTATATTACAAGCTATCAGAATTTCTTCTTACTTTTTGACCATATAAATATTGGCATGAGGTTTTATTGGTCAAACATTAGATGTGTGTAAAGAGCCGATACACATGTAATGGTGCGAGTGTGAAAGGTGTCGTGCCGATCACATGTAATCCTTCATGCTTGATACGGCCCTGATCTCGGTCCTCCTGTGATTCCAGAGACGTGTGTACATGTGCGTGTCTCTTGTTGTGCTGTTGTCTCGTGTGTGTGTGTGTGTGTGTGTGTGTGTGTGTGTGTGTGTGTGTGAGGTGATACAGTGTGTGGCTCTGGGAGAGATTTGAGGCTTTAGTTTCACAGAGGTCATGTTTCTGGCCCCGTGATAACCTCCATGCCAGGTTGTGCTGATAGCAATGATCAGCATCAGCCTTTTTGTATTATTCAATTAATATTACAATTAATTTGCCCCGCAATAATTTTATAGCGCCCCATAACCGACGAGCTGCTTGTAAAATAAAAGATTAGTTAGATTAGCTTACTCCTCATTTCAAAAACAACTTGTTTAACATGAAATACTTCTCTTCTGATTTTTCACTACTTATGGGCCACAAGAGAAATATTAATAAAATAAATGGCGACAGTTATACCGTTATCAGCACGATGAAGTAGATTCAGTTCTGAGAGAATATGCACCTGTAGTGAATAATGGACTGGGGTTTGAGACGTATTCACTGGCATAACTTTAGAGAAAAGTTTGCACATTGCTTGTGTGATATCCACTGGCTCACCTTCATGGTTTAAAATTTACATATTTCCAATATTGTAAGAAAATGTCCTTTATCAACAATTGCTCGAAAAATGTTGGACAGAGATTTAGATTTTGCAAGTGTCGTGATAAAATCAAGTAAATTATAGTACACTAAATCACCCACACCATCCCGGACTTGGGTAGATCATCTAGCACTATTTAAGGTGTTATTTTTGCATTATTGTTTTAAATAATTCAGTAAACTACATGAATGTGAAAATTGACCATGCTCTGTGATGGTCTACAGGGGATTCCAGCAGCGCTGACGGTGTGGAGCGTGGAAAGGTGTGTATGCAAAATGCATTTACATAATTTATTAAGAGTGCATTTTTATAATTTAATTTATTATCTGAGAGTGCATTTATGGATTCTTTTTTTATACATAGAGAGAGTGCACTTATAGTTTTGTTATTATTTATTAAGTCATAAAGAGGGCATAATAGTTATATATTTTTATTTATATATATTTTTTTTATAGAGAGTGCATTTACAGTTTTATTTAAGATTGTGTTTTTATTTGTTATATTTATAAAGAGTGCGTTTATAGTTTAGTTAATATATGCATTTATTATTCCTAGAGGGCATTTATAATTTAATTGTAAAAAAAAAAAATTAAAGAGTGAATTTATTGATTAATTGATTTACTTTATTATTTTTATTTATAGAAAGTGCATTTATAGTTTTGTTATTTATTATTTATTAATTCACAGAAAGGGCATTTATAGTTTTATTTTATTTTTATTTTATTGAGTGCATTTTATAGTTTTATTTATTGATTTATTCATTGTTTTTATTATTTTTTATTTATTGAGGTGGGTTATTTACTATATATTATATCATCTTATTAGGTTATTATTTTGTATTATTATAGAGAGTGAATTTCTAGATGATTGATTTTTATTATTTTATTTATTGAGAGAACATTTATAGAGTTTTGTTTATTTATTTATAAGGAGTGAATTTATAGTTTTATTTATTGATTTTATTATTTTTATTTATTGAGAGTGCACTTATGGAGTATTTATTTATATGATTTATTTATTATTTATAGGGATTACATTTACAGTTTTATTTATTTAGGAGAGCGCATTTATAGGTTTGTTTATTTAGTTATTGTATTATTTTATTTTAAATATGTATTTATAGAGATGTATTTATTTATTTATTATGTATGAAACAAATGACATGAACATATGTGATTTAATTTAGTTTTAGCTGGCTTCCTTGTAAATGGAGCTTTTAGTCAAAAATGTTTGATTGATCTTTGATTGATGGTAATTTCACTTCCTCTCTGATTTATTATTATTTTTTTCCTGATTTTTTTTTTTCCCCCTCAGCCTGTGGATTTCAGCTGGAATAAATACTTTGACAAGAATTTCCAGTTTAATGACCATTCCCTCATTTCCTGCATCCGTTCGAAGAAGGACGCGCAAGTACTGGAGTTCTTCAAGCTCTTGTCCCTGTGTCACACCGTCATGGTTGAGCAGAAAGAAGGTGAGGAAACAATATCTGCTGACCGCATGCAACGACACATTTCTGATACACTAGTTTGCTACGATGGTGTCACATAACCCTGTTTGGAGCATACTCAATTATTTGTCATTCTTAATCCTATTTTGTGTACTATCTGATCAAATAAATCAAACGTTTACACAAACGCAGCTGATATTCCTGCACATTTTGTCCCTTTCAGGTGATTTGGTGTACCAGGCCGCGTCTCCTGATGAGGGCGCTCTGGTCTCGGCCGCACGCAACTTCGGGTTTGTGTTCCTGTCCCGAACGCAGGACACCATCACCATCTTAGAGATGGACCACGAGGTGACGTACACGATGCTCGCTCTGCTCGACTTCAACAGCGACCGCAAGCGCATGTCCATCATCCGTGAGTGCTCTTTCTCTTCTTCTGTTCCTATCTGTCGATCACTGGCGTCTGTTTCTCACTCTGTGTGTGTGTTCGTGTGCAGTGAAGTTTCCCAATGGTCAGATCCGTCTGTACTGTAAGGGCGCAGACACTGTGGTCTACCAGAGAATCAATCCAAATAGCAAGGATAAGGAAACGACACAAGAAGCTCTCGATGTGAGTACCAACACATTTATTAAATTCAGCATGCAAATGCTAATGAGGTTCAGCATTCAAATGCACGTGTTTGTTGACCATGTTTGTTTTTTGTAGAGCACAACATTTTTTTTAATCTGTCAAGCTCCAAAACATACAAAAGCATTAAAAATATCATAAAAGTACTCAATATTACTCGTCTTCAGTAGACGATGCGCCATCTCAGATTTTATGTCATTGACATCCAATGATAACTAAAAATGGTTTCATTTAGTTTTTTTTTTTTAATAAAATGTGAATGCTATATGACCAAACCCCTCTGTAAAGAATTATGCATGTAGATGGGAATCAACTGTAAAGTTTGTTGCATGTAATGCACTCTCTATAAAAAAAATAACCTCAATCAATAAATCAATAAAACTATAATTTCACTCTTTATTATTAACAAAACAAATAAATAAATAAATAAATAAAAATAAAGAGATTATAAATGTACTCTCTATAAATAAAACTGTAAAAATCAATCAATTAAACATTACAAATGTACAATCAATGAATCTATAGATAGATAGATAGTAAAAAGTGCATTAAATAAACACTTTGAAGTTGAAGATGTTTTCCACAAACAACACGTTATGAAAAGCCAAAATAACCCAAACTCTCAAAATTAACCAGAGCATGAACGAAACCATGTTTGTTCCTGTAGTGTCTTGCCTTAATGCAGAATAGCATTAAATTACATTTAAATGACATGAAAGTTGTAGGTTTTGTTTTATGCTGAACGGTGTGATTTTGTCATCAGATCTTTGCGAACGAGACGCTGCGGACGCTGTGTCTGGGCTACAGGGACATCGGCCAGGAGGAGTACGACGCCTGGGCGCTGAAGCACCAGCAGGCCAGCATCTCCATGGGGAACCGCGACGAGGCTCTGGATGAGGTGTACGAACTGATCGAGAATAACCTCACGGTATGGAGAGACGAATGGGACATTTACAAATGAGACAAGTTAGAGATCGCTATTTTGGTCAGGCTTATTAATAAAAAAGGCCAATCATTAGCTCATTTCTACCGGCTGATAACTGTGTGAACTGGATGATTAACATTTGACATTTAAAGTGTTGCCAACTTTTGAGTTTTGCTTGGAGTGAGATTTGTTGACGGGGGGGGGGGGGGTTTGTACTGTATCACGTGCCGTTTGAGCTGAGGCGCTACAGCGGTCTGTCACATTTAAAAGCACCAAAAACTGTATTATTTGAATCTCGTAAAAATATTGACAGAATATGAGAGCAGAGAATTTGTTCCATATAGAAGTAGCCTATAACTTTCTCTGTCTTGTCTGTCGGTGTCAGTGTCCTCTTTGACGCGCGATTTTTCTGTGCTTGAGAAAGATGTGCCGTGAGCGCGTGTGAAAAGGGTCAATTACGCAAGTTGGCAGCTCTGCGAGTGGCTCAACAGGTACATCTATAAACTCATCTTTCAGGCATTTTACCGACAGACGTCAGTAAAGCAGACGGACGTCACTGACGTAACGACGACAAATGTTTCCAGCAAATCGACAATCAGAGAAAGGCATTAGACACAGCAGTGGTCCAATCAGTAGTTAAGAGCCTAAACTTTAGTAATTCGGAAATTAGCACACATGAGGAAGAAAAAAATACAGCACAGAAGAAAGTCTCATTAAGCGTGAGATTTCTTTGTCGAGCGTGAGAGCGTGAGATTGAGGCTGAATGCGTGACTGTCACGCCAGATGCGTGAGAGTTGGCAACCCTGCATTTACATGTATTCATTTAGCAGGCACTTTTATCCAAAGTGACTAAAAATGAGAATAATATCTATAATGTTAAAATATTTTTAAATTGAATTTTAAGTTAATAGTGTATACATTTAATCGCAGCAACTTTATAAACGTCTAATTTGCTAAATTGTGCAAAAATACAGGCATTATATATTTACATTTATAGACTTATTTGTTTACTTAATTGATTTTTTTTTATAGAGTTTTTGAATTTATTATTGCATATTTATAGAGAGTGCATTTATGTGTTTATTCATTCATAGAGATATGTAATTGATAAATGTGCCATTTATGCTCATTCATTCAGCTGATCGGAGCGACAGCCATTGAGGATAAACTTCAGGACGGCGTTCCGGAGACCATCGCAAAACTTGCCAAAGCTGACATCAAGATCTGGGTTCTGACCGGAGACAAGAAAGGTGAGCGGTGAACACGTGCAATATTCGGCTGTTTCAAGGGAGATTGGTTTGATGTATAATGTGTTTTGTTTGTCACACACTCAGAGACCGCCGAGAACATCGGCTACGCCTGCGAACTGCTGACAGAAGACATGAAGATCCACTACGGAGAGGATGTGAAGTATGTTTGGGCTTCAGAGTCTGTGACTGTGAGTGGTTGGATTCGGTTTCTAAAGTGTCTCGTTCTCTCTCTCAGTGTACAGCTGAGGAACAGACAGACCCAAAGGCGAAACGACCCTCAGGGACGCAGTAAGAAACTGAAGGAGACGTTTTTCCCAGAGCCGGGCAAGAACGCCCTCATCATCACCGGAGGCTGGCTGGTACACTCCTCTGATTATGTTTTAAGACTCCCTAAACACAAAGCAGTGTTTCCCATTAATTACCTAGAGTAATCTGTGCTGCCACAGTTTCATAATGAGCTGAAAATATAAAAAAAAGATCTCTAACGTTGTTTTGCGCCATTGCTTTGGCAAACTATCTGTCAAACGAACTAAAATCGAAATATGACTCTGTGCCCTTATCAAATCACAAAAGACTGATTTAATTGATGAGTATATAGACGGTTTACTCTGCGTGTTTCAAAGCGAAAGTGTTTTCCACGACTCGGTTCACAGTAAATGAAGGCAGTGTACTCAATCTCTGCATGCGCTGTGAGTCCAGCATGCTTCTGGGAACGTGGCAGGCACCAGTTACGCATTATTTTCACATTTGCTTAATTTCCAGCATTAATTACAGCATTTCATTAGGTTTACAAACAGGTCTCATTACAAATCTGTTTTCACAGAAGGGTTCATGTCTTGCAAGTGCAGAAATGATCGTGTTTTTTGTCTAAATGAATGCATCAAATAAGCTAAATCAGAGGTGGACATATGCTATTAATTTATACACAATCATTCAAAAGTCAGGACGTTTTTTTCTTAAGAAATTAAGAAAGAAATTACTTTTCAGATTTCAGCAAGGATGTATTACAGTAAATGAATCAAAAGTGACAGTAAAGACATGAAACTTTCTATTTCAAATGAATTCTGTTTTTTTTGAGTTCTCGATTCAACAAAGAATCCTGTTTTTATTTTTAACGATTGTGGTTTGCACAAAAACATAAAAAATCTTGTTGATAATGAGCAGCTGACATGATATTTGCTGTCCTCAGACAAAAAAGCCCATTTTTCCTAAATAATTTGCCTGTGAAACAAATTTAATGTTAAAAAAAACCCACAAACATTTAATAGATAATTAAAATGAGTCAAACATGGGAATGATCTTGCAGTCACTGAAACATTGAAATGAACAATGTATTGGCATTTATCTTATAATCTCCATTTGCACAAAAGACTAATCATAAATGTACATCATGCCCTCAATATTGCCTTTAAAATGGTAATTAATAAATAACCAGCCTTACATTTAAACGTTTAGCAGATGCTTTTATAGGAAGTGACTTACATTGCATTCATTGTAATCATTCCCTGATAATCGAACCCATGACCTTGGCGTTGCTAGCGCAATGCTCTAGTCCATAACTATAGTAGGTAATACTATTTTTTCATCAAGTCCTGTGGAGTGACTCACCAAGTTTACCAGGACGCAGGGAAATTAATAAAAGATTTTCAAGCCTTTAACTTACAAATATGAATCTCCTACTAGGAATTTAAAATGACTTTCTCCTCTCCATGCAGAATGAGATTCTGTACGAGAAGAAAAAGAAGCGGCGTCGCTTGCGTCTGAAGAAGCTCAGGAAGCGGTACAGGAACTCCACCAACCCTCCGGACGTCAACCAGCCCATCGACGAGTGGGAGAAGGAGAAGAGGCAGGAGGACTTCGTTGACATGGCGTGTGAATGCAGCTCGGTGATCTGCTGTCGAGTGACGCCCAAACAGAAGGCCAACGTGGTCAGTCTGGTGAAGCGCTACAAGAAGGCCGTGACCCTGTCCATCGGGGACGGAGCCAATGACGTCAACATGATCAAGAGTGAGTTTAACAGCCGGATTGCTGATCCTGACCAGTGTTGTTTTAGTGTCAATAGCTATGTTTCCATCCAAAGTTGCATATTTAAAGAGATAGTTCACCCATAAATGAAAATTCTGTCAGTAATTACTCGCCCTCATGTTGTTCCAACCCCGTAAGACTTTCGTTCATCTTCTGAACACAATTTAAGTTATTTTTTATTAAATCTGAGAGCTGGCTCACTCTTCTATAGGCTTCTATGTAATTGAAAGTTGCCGGCCCAGTAAAGTAAGTAAAGACGTCGTTAAAATAGTGAAAAAAGTGACTACAGTGACTCAACCTTAAGTTTATCAAGTGACAAGAATACTTTTTGTGCGCTTTATTCAACGATTCTTTTTCTTCTCTGTGGGCCTCTGAGTGAGTTTGTTTTTTTCACGCACACAAAAAAATGATGCGCATCGTGGCTTTTATCCAGTGTTTTTGATAGATTTAGCAAGATCCCAAAATTCGCATACAAGACAGGTGTATGTATAGACTGGATATCTAATGACATGCTATTATTTATATATATATATATATATATATATATATATATATATATATATATAGTTAAAAGTTTTAGCATTTTGTTATATTTATATTTTCATTTTCTATTTAGTTTTAATTTTATTTACATTTTTGTTTGTTATTTTACTAGATATTATTATTGATGTTATTGATTCATTTTAAAGTGATCAATTGATATTTATTTAGTATGCATTTATAGAATTATTTGTTTACTTATTTAATTGAAAGAGTTTTTGTATTTATTCTTGTGTATTTATACATTTATTGAGTGCATTTATTGTTTGGTTTTTATGTATTTATTCATTCATTGAGATATATAATTGATGAATTTTTTTTAATTTCAGTTCATTGATTTGATTTAAAGTATTAAGTCATGTTAAGTGTTTAAAAGAGAGCCGTGTCCTCCCCGTGCTCCTGTGCAGCTGCAGACATCGGCGTGGGCATCAGCGGTCAGGAGGGGATGCAGGCGGTGATGTCCAGCGATTACGCCTTCGCTCAGTTCCGCTTCCTACAGCGCCTCCTGCTGGTCCACGGGCGCTGGTCCTACATCCGGATGTGCAAATTCCTGCGTTACTTCTTCTACAAAAACTTCGCCTTCACACTGGTGCACTTCTGGTTCTCCTTCTTCAACGGATTTTCCTCACAGGCAAGAGAAGGATTTCCGTATCTCAAAATCTATATTTTAAGCAGATTCTTGTTTTTAAACAGTCTTGTTTGTGTTGTGTAGACGGCTTATGAAGACTGGTTCATCACCTTATACAACGTTTGCTACAGCAGTCTGCCTGTCCTCCTCGTCGGCCTTCTGGATCAGGTATCGCTTGTCAGACAATAATGGCCAAGAGAAGATAGGCTTATCACAGAATTGAAGAATGTTTTATTGTTTTTTACAGTCATGTTAATTGATGTCAAACTAATTTATGAAAAATGCATAAATAACTATTTATTTATTATCTGCATTTAAAAGACATCTAAGCTTCTTTTAAATTGCCTTTAAAATTGGATTTCTTTTTGTAACTTCCCATCATGTTTCATATCAATTCAGGGTTATTAGCGTTAACTAAAACTATTAAATGATATAATGTATGTATGTTTGTATGTATACACACACAAACACACACACACACACATATATATATATATATATATATATATATATATATATAAAACATTGAACAACTACTGAAGTTTGATTTGAAACACTAAAATTACTAAATGAAAATGAATAAAAAATTAAACTGAACTTAAACTAAACCTAAATAGAAATATTAAACTAACTGAAGCAAGTTTTAAGTTGAAGCATTAAAATTCAGTGCCGCTTCTGTGAGCTTTAAACAATATGAAAATCAACATGAAATTGAAAAAATGTACTTTCCTAAAGGTGCCGTTACCCAAACAAACACACATACACCCCTCCCTTCATTGCTCTGCCCCCAAAATAACAAACACGTTATGCAATCAGACAGCTTGCGCAAGTATGGATGAATCAGCTGTGATTCAACAACAACAGCATCTTGGTTCTGTGTTACTCATGTATCGAGCAGAAACAATGCAAGTTTGGCATCCGTTTTCAGGCCTTCCTGCTCTCTTACGTCTCTCCAGCGCTGCAAAGCTTTTCCAATATTACCATGGGTCCATGGGTGTCGGAACCATTGTGTATGGGTGGGACAAGACCCACCCACTTTTTAAGACCAATGATATTGGACCCACTCACTTTTACAGTCTCTAATTCAGCGCATATGTCTGCTCACTTTTCAGTCACTTGTCAGTCAAATCCATTCCACTTGAGGAATGCACTAATAAATTAAACTCCAGTCCGCGTTTTAGCTACAGCATTGATTTCCACGATGCTGCTCAAATCCATTCCACTTGGCTTATTACAAACCCTTACTTTGATAAGGCATTTAACGCGCTATTTGATTTGTGATTGTGCTGTGCTTATTCCATTCATTAGAGTGTATATTGTACAAAGCTTAAATCGTTTAAATATACATACAATAATATGCAAAATCATATCGTAGAACATGTATATGATGTAGTAGCCTATTTGAGTTGCCTAGCTCTGATTTCTGAGAGATGCACGCATAGACGGATTTATGCTTGTTTCATTTTTACTCTCTCTCACTCATTCACTTCACTCATTATTGCATTGAGATTTTAGATAAGGTATTTGGCTTCGGAAACACCCCTAAATCTACTCCAGCAAAAAAAAATCCACCCACATTTTGTTTGCTTCCAACACCAATGCTTGGGTCCTAAAGCTCTTGTCTGTTCGTAACCCTTGATTTTTCCCCTTATATTCCTCTTTGGTAAAATCTCAGCCATCGCCGTTTGCTCACTCTCTCTCCTCCCTTATCATAAGCGGATACGCCCCCTACTGCTGATTGGCTACGAGAGTTATTGGTCCGACGCACATTGTTTTTTCTCCCATTTACACACCCTATGTCTGTGCTGTGTGCGCTCAAAAAAAATGTGTTTTTACATAGTCGGGTGTTGATTTACATTTTTAACGGTGTTTCTCAGAAATCGCTTACTGTGCCTTTAATACACGTTTCCAGCTTTTAAACCACATCTTTTTCTTCCTTGTGTAGGATGTGAATGATAAACTGAGTTTACGGTTCCCGAAGCTGTATCTTCCTGGCCAGCTAGGATCGTTGTTCAACTACAGGAACTTCTTCATCAGTTTGTTCCACGGCATCTTCACCTCCCTCATAATCTTCTTCATCCCGTACGGGGCGTTCCAGCAGACCATGGGCCAGGACGGGGAGGCTCCGTCCGATTACCAGTCCTTCGCTGTGGTGGCCGCCTCCTCGCTCATCATCACTGTCAACCTGCAGGTACCTGAGTGGCCAATCTTCATCATGTGACCACATTTCATTGGGTTTTATATTGCACAACAAACTTTTCAGTTTCCAAACAAGGAGACACACATTTCATGTCTAGCTTGTTTCTAACATGGATTGAACTTGACTATAGAGCTGGTCTTTAGAAAGTTCTAGATGATTTCTTGTTGATCTGATGATGTGTTTCTTTCTTGTCATCCCCAGATCTCATTAAACACCAACTACTGGACATTCGTGAACTTTTTTGCAGTGCTCGGCAGTATAGCCCTTTACTTCGGCGTCATGTTTGACATCCACAGTGCAGGAATCCACGTCATTTTCCCATCGACCTTCACTTTCACAGGTCGGCAACAAAGTCATAGTAACCTTTATTTACTTGATTAAACCTTTATTAAAGTTTACGCGAAGATGATAGCGTTTTTAAAAAAATTTCACCGCTTGCGCATTGAAACCTATTTCATGGTTTGCGTTGTTGTGCGAATGAGCGGCCGGTGTCGTGTTAGCGGCCCCTAAGTTAATAACTAATGATCTTTGCAACGGATGTGAATCCATCAAAACTAACTATAGCTGGACAATAACTTTATTCTAGAGCTACTATAAAGCCAAAACAATCTCTATATATCTGTATGGTTAAAACTGCTATATAAATGAAGTTGACTTGATTTTATTGCACAATGTCTACTGGTATAATCGATAGCAATGGGTGATGTGAGCAAAAAGTTGTATCTCAATTTTATGATTATTGAGATTTAAACATTGCATGATATACATATTTTTATAGAAATGTGATTCCAAAGCTACAGAATTAAATAATCACAGGTCCTTTTAACATTAAATAATGGCTAAGAGATGGTAGGCTTTATTATAGAGTTGAGGAATATTGATGATTATTTTATTTAATCGCCATGTAATTTAGTCAAACAAATGTATCAAAAATGTATAACTATTTAAAATACTTTATTTTATTGCATTTAAAAGAAATCTAGGCTCTTTTAAATTAAATATATGAATTTGATGCAATTTTGATACTTCCCATCATACATTTAGTCGCATAATGAACTACAACTGTTAAAAACTTTTTGTAAATTGAAATAAAGCTGAATTAGAATAAAATATAAATATTAGATTACTATTGAATTGAATTACTACGGATTGAAACTAACTGCAATAAGAAATTCAAAGTAGCACTAAAGCACTAAAATTACAAGCTGAAAATTTATTTAAATAAGTTACCGGTAGTTATTATAAATATTAGATGAGAATCTTAAATTAAATAAAAATTAGACATTTTGAAAAAACTACAAATGAAATAAAAATTAATTCATCTTAAATTGTAATATAAAAAATGTATACAAATGACAAAAGTGCATAATTTTTTTTATTTAATACTGAAAAACTGAAAATATAAAGCTATTTTAAAATATTATTAAAAACTATAATAGTAAATAAATAATACTAAAATAACACATTTGGGCTGTAAGCTTCCATGGCACACAGGAAACCTTTACTACACTGTAATTTTCACGATTCATTCTCAAACTGAGCATGTTATGGTCTGGTGTGTACTGATCTCGTCGTGGTTCTGACGTCTAGGTGCCGCGTCGAACTCCCTGAGACAGCCGTACCTGTGGCTGACCATCATCCTGACCGTGGGAATCTGTCTTCTTCCCGTCATCTGCATCCAGTTCCTCTATCAAACCATCTGGCCCTCTGTTGGAGACAAGGTGAGATCAGTGGCGTCCTCAAACAGGACCTATAATGCTTTCTTCAGTGTGTAATGTTGCTGTTTGAGCATGAAAAAGCTCTACAAAGTTCTTCTCTATATCAGTGTCAGTGTTTCTGAAACGCCTCCATTGTAGTGTTGAGTTTCTCCCGGAAACAAACACAATATTCTTCATTTAAATAATTAATATGCAGAATAAAGGGGCGGGCCTGGCTGAGTTAGTTAGTAGTGTGCTAAAACTCAAAGTGTGTTTCAAACACAATAGAGCGGTTGACCAATCACAACACACTGCTCCAGCCGACCAATCAGAGCACAGTGTGATTTTCAGAAGGAGGGGCTTCATAGAGACAGGAACTAAACAGAGCGTTACTGACAGACATACAATTCATATTTATTTGTATAGCGCTTTTCACAATACATATAGTTTCAAAGCAGCTTTACAGAAAATGCACGTCTACATTACAATTTGGAGTGATCTGTTATCAGAGGTGACATTGTCCAAGTTATGCATTTTAGAAATGTATGAGAAAAATAATGAACATTCAAGCATGAAAACCTATTCTAAAATAGAGCCCAGAAACAAAATCTACACTTTCTAAAAGGGCATAATTGGTGACGCACAGAATATTCTGGGTTAAATACACCATACAGATGTTTTATTGTTTCTGAGTCTCATGTTCTTCCTCCAGATCCAGAGGAACAGAAAGAAATATGAGCTTGAGGATGAAGAGGAGGAGAGGAGGAAGAAGAAGCCATCATTCGTGCGTGGCGGACGGTCTCGTCGCTCGGCTTACGCCTTCTCGCACTCCCGCGGCTACGCCGACATCATCGCTACGGGGCGCAGCACACGCCAGCGGCCGCGCGTTCGTCCTGAGCTCAGAGACAGCATCCGAGAGGTTCCTCAGGCTGAAAACATCTGAGACACTCTCTACCTGCCGAATGTGCCTTTACACCGTCATATCTGAGCTGCCCACTGGAACGGGCCAATAGGAAGAGGCTACGTGTCATTTAAGGGGCGGGACAAATGGGAAATGGGGGAAGAAGGGCTTTAAAGGGAAAGTACAAGTAAACACTCACCGATGACCTGCACAGGTTTTAACGTTGTGCTCTCCGTACAACAAATTGTTTGTCTCAGGTTTTACCGTGTGTTTTTTATTTTGGAGTCACACTTTTGTCCGTTTTTTGCACAAGTACAATTAAGGGTCCTTCAAAAAAGAGAGAAAGTGTGTGTGTGTGTGTGTGTGTGTGTGTGTGTGTATGCGTGTTTCTAATCTCATCACCGATTAAAAAGTTCTTTCTTTATACACTGCAAAGAATCATTTTCTTCCAGAGTTTTTCCCACTAAAAATATTTCTTAAAGTAATATATATTTAGTTGACAAGCAAAATGGAGTAAGATTTGACACACATATATATATATATATATATATACATACAGATAATCCATTTTATTTTATTTCTCACCCCCTTGAAAAATATCATAAAACAAAATTTTATAACATTCTTTAAAACTTTGCAATTTTGTTTCTCAAGTTAATTCACCTTGTTTAAGGGTCTTGTCTACATATTTTTACTGAAACACAAGACAAAAATACTGATTAAGAAAACGATTTTTTAAATTTTGCAGTGTAGTGAAGGTGTTGATTAAATTATTTTTCTCTTCAGGACTTTTTGAAGACCTTTATCTTGAAATGTGAACTTGGTAAGGAACTATCATTAAAAATATTTGTTGTTGTTATTTTTTTTAATCCCTTTTGCAGAATGTCCGAGCAAAGGGCCGAATCCCACAAACCTCACAATGAAATCCCCTCACGGTGTAATCTCCAGGGTGTTGGTGTTTTGTTCTAGATGATGTTCCTTTATGAGCCGTGAAAGAATGAATGAATTTTAGAGTGATGAAACCTCATGTTTACATAAATACTTCTGAACTCATCTGTTCCTCAAGGCCTCCGTCTTCAATGGAAACCGTTCATGCCCTATTTTTCAGCATATGTCCCGTAAAATCTACCTAGAGGGTCATAGATAATTTTTAATGCACTCGTTGTGGTGTCTTCTCTGATTTAATATTTCATTGTTCTGAGAGTTGGTTTTAAATGGGTCGTCTTGCCATCAGCTGCTGACAGAAATGGCTGTCTGCGCAAGAATGAAGCCTTAACGTTGACTTTGTTTTCTTATATCATGGAATTGACTTTGCACTTTGGTACAGGGACTTGGGAGGCGGTCATATAGTTCTCATTTTAACCCTAGTTACATGAAACCTGTTACAAGATTTAAAATAATCTACCATATAATAATATCATTTATGAGAAAACACTATATTTTTTAGGCTGGTTGTTCTATATGTGCATATTGAATGAACCGAAAGGCTTTACCTAGCCATATCAATGTGACAGATTTACTTTTACACAGCTCTGTGCATTGTCTGTCTGTAATGTACTGTAATATACTAAAAACACAAATGTCTATAAATAAAGAAACAGATATAGAACTTTTGGCTTTGAGACGTTGTTTATGGTGAAAAGCACATTCTTCATTTTTCATGTTTATTATTACAAGTGTTGGCATTACATGCATTACAATATTGCATTACTTTCTAAAATAGTAACTAATTGCATTGATTAGTTACTTTTGCTCCTGGGCTGGGCTTGCTTGTTTGTTTTTTAATAACCAAAAATAGTTGTATTTTTGGCAAATGTAAAGGCCCTTTCAGACCAAGTGTAAATGCAAAAGGAAATGCAAATTCACACCTGTACAGTAGAGGGCGACGCTCAAACAAACCTTACCGCTGTGCCGCTGTTCTGGATTGCAGAAGAATAGGACACTGGAAAACAAGTTCAACACTTCAGCAATAAAAAAAATAAAAAAAATCTAGTCATTTTTGCTTATTAGTATGGCTGAATTGGATCATCGGAGTTCAGTAGCAAATAGAATAAAATGAGATAAAAAAAGCCAGGTTTCGGAAACTGGGCTTAGAATTTCGATTAAGCCAAGATTGGGCCTTAGTTAAATTGGTGCATTTACGCCTTAGAAAAAATATTACTGATGTGCATCTTGAGACAAAATAATAAGACATATTTTAAGATATTACTGTTACTTCACTGTTTTTATTCATTTTGAGGAATAGCCTACTGAATCTGATTTTGTGCAAGTGCGATGAGTAAATGCATGCTCACATTTAATCTAGAACTAAAAAACACGAGCATGCACATAATAGTACTCCTGATGATTTCTCACTACATGGAGACAGGAGAGCTGTCAGTCAATAGGCTACAAGTATAACTTGCATTACTAATTTGAAAAAGTAACTCCGATATTTTATTGTAAATTTAAAAGAAATGGACTAGCCTACTTTACTAGTTACTTAAAAAAAGTAACCTAAGTTATGAAACTCGCATTACTTGTAATGCCACCAACACTTATTATTACTAAGACTATAAATCACGAGAATAAAGGCTGCTCATCAAGGCTGCTTTTATTTGATCAAATATACAGTAAAAGCAGAAATATTGTGAAAAATTATTTAACTTTAAAATAACTGTTTTCTATGTGCATATTTTGTAAAATGCAATTTATTCCTGTGATCAAAGGAATGTGTATGTGTATATATAGCTATAATCTGAGGCCAATGTACTACTGAATATTAATAAGATCGTGCTTGCTTACGTTACCTGGCAATCTTCTTTTTAAGGATTCTAATGAATATTCATGAGTTTCTCCGCCTCTCCCTGTAGGATTGGAGTGTTATTCTGCGCGTGCTCGGGATGTCACGAGCGTCAGTGGTGACGTGGAGACGCAGAGCTAACAGAGTCAATACAGCTCAAACTTACACTGTTAAACACACTTTACTGGAAATTGACCATTATTCATTACAACTCATTTAGTTTTTTTCTTCTGAAAACACATAGACGCTTGTCTTAAGGAACGCGAGTGGCTTTTCTGAGGCGCTGTCAATTCTGACATTCATCAGGTAAGTTATTCTTGTCGTTAGCCTGCTAGCATGTCAACATTGAAGCTAACGGGTTTATAATGGATTTCTCCATTCACTCGAGTCTGCAAGCTAATTGTTGCTAAGTGTATAGCTTACTGGACACTTATTAACTTCTACACAGGGAATTGCATACCATAATATAGTAATATAAAATGAATATTTAACTGCATTCTAGTGACTTTATCTGCGGTAGGTATAGAAGCTGTGAAGTGAGTTATTTGACAGCCCTCTGTGGAAAGCCCAAATATGTCTAAGTAAATTGATTCCATTATTTACAGGAAGTTTTGAATGACATATTATTAATCAGTCTTGTGTGAAATCATAGGCTGTGTATAGACAGTAATTGTGTTCGTTGCACTGCTGCTGTACAGACTGTAGTCTAAACCATGATGTCCTGCAGGTGTTTGACTTAGTCTGTAAATGTGTAACTTATCTGTATTCTGTAGGTTATTCATGAGGTACTTACCTGTAGTCTGTTGTCACCTCTAATGTTGATAGCAGATCTTGATGACATTTCATTTATTATTGATTTTAGTAATTGTCCAGAATATGTTGCACCATTGCATCATGATTATTTGAGCATCTTTGAGCGAATCTCACCAAAATCTGTCAAGACCTTGTTTGAGTCGTATTTTTTTCCTAAACTATAAAGAGAATTAAGACTACTATTAAGAGAGGCATTTTTTTCATCCCCCTAATTCTTTTAAACTCTTATATCTCGTTACTGTTATACAAATATATCTATATATTTATATATAGGTGTGTCTGTATATTACAATTTTAAATAATTAAATTTTTTGTTTAAATAATACAAATTACAAATTAAATAATACGTTTTTTTCTATTTTATATATGTAATAAATATATGTTTTTCCTGTGATAGCAAAGCTGAATTTTCAGCAGCCTTTACAATAAAAAAAATTGTAAAATGTTTATATTATTTTAAAATAGTTAAGTAGTGTATATTTAGGTAGTATTCAGTAAACTGCTTTTATACTCATTTGAACATATACTGTATTTCAGTAATGAGAATAGAATAGAAGTAACTCAGATCTGGATGCATTACATAATTAGGAATTGGAGTGAAATGTGCTTAATTGCCATGAAAATAATGTCACAAAACACGTTGTGTTGTGTTCCTTTTCTTTATGCAAAATGTAGTTGCTTCATTTTATCTTTCAGATTTTGGGATGACATGTTCAACTTGTTTTTGATTTATAAATGTGAATTTAAAAATGTTATTACTGATTAGTTGTAAAATGAAGAATGGATCTACACCGGAGCTTTCTTCAGGTTTGTGAGACACAAAATAAATGAGTTTCCTTGTTAGTCAAGAAGAGAGGTCACGTCATCTTCTCTGATTAGATCAAATTTAATATTAACCAGGATGTTTAACGAAAACCTTCAGGCCGCTTCTGAAGAGAGTTTCACAATCCACATCAGTGGCACGTCAACAATGTGTGTGAAGAGGGTGTGTGCTTGACAAAGAGGTGTGTGTTTGTGTGTTAGGGCTCTGTGTCTACCCATCAAACCTGTTTCAAGTGTGTGGACTCCTGCTTGAGTATTTAGTTACATGTCTAGTGTGATTCTTATTTGTCAAACTTATTACATTACTCAGTGAAATGATCGCTCTCATGATCCTCCAGGTTTTGCTTGGCTGGAGATGAGGCTCTGAGACAGTCTCTCGTGGTTTCTGGAGGCGATGGGTGCAAACACCAGTCAGGTGAGCGACCTGTCGGAGAGCCAGAGCATCCGCAATCTGATTGGTCCAGACGCCATATCAGAGAACGAGCCCTTCTGGAACCAGCTGATCTCCTTCACCTTCACCAGCCCCACCAGCAGGTGAGACACTCCCCTGACCCCCGTCACCGATGTCCCATACACTCACGTTCATTCAAATATCAGGGATGCAAACTTATCTCTTTATCTCGCCATTTTGAATATGTGATTCGTTTAGATCTGATGAGTTTTAAATTGGGATAGGAAAGGAGTCACAACAAATTCAGTGTTTCAAAGAAACTCGATTCAGCAAAGAAATCAAGACGGATGTAAATGTTAGTATTGTAATTTCACTGTTCTGTAAAATACATTTTTATCACTATTATGAAATGAAATATTTTACTATACAATAGTATTATTACTATAGGACAATTCACCATGACGTCACAACAGTAATAGACGCTCTTCCGGGTGGCAAAAGGCGAAGCGTTTCTATGGCAACGCTAGTAAATTGCTTGGAAGGGAGACCCACCTTTGACAGTAAAAATGTAATAAAAAATAAAAAAAGTATTAAAAATAATGAGTTTTTTTAATCATAATAACAACTGTGTTTAATGGTATAAGCAAAAAATATTTTTTATATGTTATATAGTAGGCCTACACATAATTATCAAAATACTCTCTAGCTCTTTTTTTTTCTAGCCAAAATAACGTGCTATATAGCCTATCATGGTCATGGCTTTCCTGAGGTAAATGTTATGTGACATAATTGTTCTCCAGCTGTTATATTGACCTCTTTGCGCGGTTGAAAAACACTGATTGGTTGATGATATGTGTGAGGAATATACATTTCGGTAAGTTGCGTGAGAAATGTGAGGATGTGTGGCGTGAGAGTGTGTGAAAGGGACAATTGCTTGAGTCTCACGGTCAGTGCGTGAGTGGGCATGCCCTCTTTACTTCAGGCCGTGACTGGCAATGAGTCTGATCTTCAAAAGAGACAAGTTTACTAATATTGTCTCGAATTTCCCCGGCTGAAGATAAATGCACTGCTATGATTTTGTAGATGGACCGTTTTGAGAATACACGAAGCAGAGTTGAAGGGCAAGCAGGGTTGGCAGCAGAAATGTAAACGTTGGGTGAAACATATAATTTAGGGGATCATTAAGATTTCCAACTTTTGACGACACGACGTCCACTCGCTATAACCTCCTCGTCACGGGAAATCGATAAAACCCCTTTTGCTGTGTATCAGGCAGCGCAACCCCAAAGACAACGCGTTTTCATCATCGTTTCAACTTTTATCAACTTTTATCAACAACAATGTTTTTAACTAGTAATTGTTACAGTAGCCGGCTGGATCTCTTCATTTAGTCAGTAGAAGCCGCTCGCGTTCTGCCACCCGGAAGTATCTTGTGCCTATTGTTTACCAACATTCTGAAATGCCGTATAGTAATGTACTTCTATATTGGCTTGTTTAGCTTTTTTTATTTAATACAATTATTTGTTATTATTTAAATATATTATATAGTAAAAATGAAGGGTTTCATTAAAAACCAACAACAACAGTTTTGATTGTGGCCTGAGACAACTCATGTAGAGGACTTTAAAACAAAAACTATATAGAGTCTAGGGTGAGTTTTTCTATATCTTCATGCAAAAATCGACTAAATCCACATTTTAAAGCTGATAAAAAAAATAAAAAAAATGCATGCATCCTTGAGATATAGACATTCAGATATTCTGCACTTTTGTTGCATTTCCCACATGTCCCTCATGTCCTCTTATGTCTAACTATAATACTAATGTCAAAAATAAAATACAAAATACTGTCTATTAGTGTGGACTAAGGCATGCAAATGACCCCTGCTCTGATTGGCTAACTTTTTAGCTTGTAAAGTGAGTAGAAATCCCCGCTTGAAAATGCTAAATACTGTTCAGATGTTGATATGTTAGTGTGGGATGTTGTATGTTGATCATGTGCTCATGGGCTGGACGACACATTGAATATTTGTATGTGCTGCTGTCTCTGGCCCGTGTTTTGGTCGATCGGATCACAAGTAGACGAGAGAGACACGTTCACGTTTACATCTGGTGTTTTAATCTGTCCCTTTTGTCCACTTTTAACCACTTCTGTCCTGATTTGTTCGAGGGGAGGGTCTATGGGTGGGTAAATGTATGTGTTTTTTCAGATCTTTCTATTTAATGGACAAAATAAGCTCGCACAATTTACATATGATGACTGAAAAACATATGAAGAGCATCAGCTTTTGTTTCTGCTCTGACAGCCGCAAGATCACGGTGTTAGAAATCAGGAATGGTGAGAGAACATTGTGCTTGGTACATTTTTCATCTTCAAACCAAACTTGGGCTGTTTAAACGTATTAGACCACATAAGTGTTCATACTGCAGTCGAATGTGTTTTCAACTACCTCTGGAAGTGGACAAGCTCAAAATGTTTAAGACCCTGTTTACACTTTAATTTAGCGTCGTCCACTCGTGATCTTAATAGCAGGTGTAAACAGGGCCTTTTTGACCATTACGTTTCCTAATGCTTGGTGTGATTAGACTAGTTTTAAAATGCTTCCTTGTAGGGGTGTAACGATACGCGTATTCGTATCGAACCGTTCGGTACGAGGCTTTCGGTTCGGTTTTCGGTACGCATTTTCAAACCGAACGGTTCGTTGGACCATTTTTCCTGCCGACCAAAATTTCTTTATTTTAAATGTAGGCGCGCGCCGCGCGTTGCGCGTGACAAGCGCAGTCGAGATGCTGGTGCGACCACAACATTGCCCAACATCAAATGGCAAATGTAATGTAAGCGGAACGAAACTGAGCTACTCGTTATTATGTGGTCGACGGACTGTTTATCAGTTTGGACCAATGCAGCGCGAGCCGATCTCTGTTACTACACAGCGCTGAGACATCCAGTAAAGAAAGCATTTGAATTCGCTATTGAACTTGAAGTAATAACATCGCTGCGAGATCTAGTGAGAAACATTCACATTTCTCTGTTATTAACGGTTCAAACCGCGCTGACGTGGAAACCAGGAAGAAACATGTGCCATGAATGAACTATTCAGTGTCCACAGATCAGCAACATTCACCGTGGATTTACTGTAGTAACACTAACTATAACCA
The DNA here is from genome assembly GCA_031834385.1 of Semotilus atromaculatus. Lineage (NCBI taxonomy): Eukaryota > Metazoa > Chordata > Actinopteri > Cypriniformes > Leuciscidae > Semotilus > Semotilus atromaculatus. The sequence goes on along the minus strand of JAULUF010000053.1, from coordinate 2,966,440 downwards.
CGGAGGTTTGGCAGGAATAGTAGGCTATAATGCTTTCAAGTAACATTACGTCGGTTTTATTTTGACATTATGAATACAATTGCTGCCCTCAAATGTTAATCTGAACTAAAATAAACCTTTGTTTATAACTACTACAATATAACATTTCATTTTCTCCAAGGAGCTGTTTTGTTTTATATGCTCCCTAAGAAAAGTCAAGTATAGCTCCATCATTGTTCAAAGTAAAAAAAAAAACATCATACTTTGTTAGTTTTAATAAAAATATTATAAAAAAAAAAACAAATCAAGGAAATTTCTCTGGCATTTCTTTCTTTTTGCTGCATTGAAAACGTACCGAACCGAACCGTGGCACAAGTGTATCGTATCGAACCGAACTGTGAATTTTGTGAACCGTTACACCCCTACTTCCTACTGTCTTGTTTGTGTTAAGATGATGGTTTATTAGCTTCTCTATTTTGCCCAGCCCTAGTGCTCATAATTGTGATGGAATGATCATGATTAATTCTGAACGAGTTCTTTTTTTTTAGTTTATAAATAAATAGTCTATGTGGACTGGGAGGTTTTGTATTGTGGTTCTCAAACTTTTTGACCTAAAGGCTCCCTAGTGTCCAATACAATATTCAAAGGCTGAGTTCCCTATATAATATTAAAATAATTAACTATAACATATTAACAGAAACTGGGAGTGTTGGCATTTGTAATTTAACTACAAATCATTTTATGATTCCAGAAGTTTGAATGTTCGTGAAAAAAAAAAATTATGAAATATTTTTTTGGTTACGTCTTGGTTGTCTGTTTTTATAGCGTTTTATGTTAGATATTTAGTTAGATTGTTGTAATACATTATTAAAAATAATGAATTAAATCATTAATAATAGGCATCCTGTTGGAAGCTTGCTGAGGCCCCCTGGTTGAGAAGCAGTGAGTTTTTTTAATTTATCAAATTCAAATATTTAAAAAGAACAAGAAACATTTTTCTCGTTTATATGAGCACTTTAAACCAACACAGAGTCAGACACACTCCCAGGGCACTTTAATTTTTTTTAACAAAACAGAAGCAAACTCACACCAGCGCTGTATTGTGGAAAAAGTGGAACAATGCTAGCTGACCGTAGAAGATGCTTCTGCTGTGTTTATTTCGAAAGTTAATGTGGTTGATGAGTGATGATGACTGAGTAGATGGTTAAAGTTGTTTTAAATCTGTTATACTCTGTGTTGTGTCTTTCCCATTTTATTTAGTGTTTTTGCTGTTATAGTTAACTGCTAAAGCACAGTAATTGATTGCACTTTCACCGGTTTCTGTCTGAAGATGTGTGTTGCTGATGTCATGATGAGCTCAGGTGGATGTAGGTTTAGTTCATCTATTGCTCTCTCAGTTTGAAGGTTATATGAGGGACGGACACCAGAGGGAGCCAGAGAATCTCACATCACAAACACTATTTCAGCATCTCTTTCTTTTATTGAAATGTTCATGTTCATTATTATAGACGTGTTGTTCACGTTCAAGGAGTCTTTATTATCTCCGGGGGGTAATTCGTTGTGCAGCAGCATGTGACATAAATAACACACAGGTTATACAAAACAACAGCCATACAATCAAATAAAAAACTAAATAAATACATACTACACAGAAGTTGTTGTTGAAGTTGTTCTGCATTATTCAGCACTTTGCATGAATAGAGTGCGTTTTTATGTTTCCTGTCGTAAGACACCAATCCCATGTTTCTGATGTGTAAGGTTACTGTCAATAAAGTTTAACATATTTAACAAATTCAACAGTATGAAAACTAGGTCAGAAAATAATGATTTCTGACATCTTGAACTACTCAGCTGTAACCAGCCATGTCAGACATTATCTGTTTTTTTTTGTTTTTTGTTGAATACTCTATTCATTGATATACAACAACGTGAGCCAGTATAATACATTAATATCATACATTAAAAAGTTAGATCTCTTTTACATAATAATAAATAAAAAAAAACACAGGCACAGGTAAATTAGGATAGCTACACATTAAGAAGAGTTGGAAATAATCATGCATACAAGAGAAGCATATCATGATATGAGAGGGAGTAATTTAGGAAAAATATTAAATGATTAAATGACTAATGATTTAGTAGTAATAACATGTGAGTGAAAATAGGTTATCTCATCTCTACCTCATTCATTATATTAATAAAATCAGAATTTGCAGACCTAATCTGTTGAACTTTTAATCAGTTAATTGCAGTATTTACTTACTCGTTGAAGTTTTAATGACTACTTTTAATGTAAAATGCATCTCTGCCCTACATTTTACATGCATGCAACCTACAGTTAGAAAAACTGTTTTGTTTAAATAATTGTAGTTTTGTCAATATTATGCATTATTTATTGAACCATGATTTGCTTTCCCTTCATGATTTTACTGCAGCACATGTCATGCCTAACAACATCTTCTGACCATGTTAAATTCATTGTAAAACACTGGCTTGAGTGGCTCATTGATATTTCTCTCATATGACGTTTATCTGTCTCTGTATTTGCAGTGCTGATGCTAAACTCCTGGAGGAGGCTGTCGTGCCGCTGGCTAAGACTCTAAGTATGTGTGTTTGTATGAGTAATTTACTGCCATTTCATTACAGCCCACACTGATTTCAAACCCACTGTCCTGTGAAATAAAGCTCTGTAATTGAGGTCTGTGTGCGCATGAAGCCACACCATTCAAATGATGACCGATCCCAAGTCATCTCTGCTTTTATGATGTGCTGTATGTAATTTATTGCGTTTATTGACTCGTTTTTTTTACTACTAAATCACAAAGATCCTTAATGCATTCTGTTGATTTGGTTTAGTAGCACTTATCACAAACAACCTTCAGATGGGAAATTCTGTTTTGTGTTTTTGATCTTCTGTCTCTGCCCTTTATAGTTCAGAACAACCCCAGGTCTGGGAACTTCGGGGCGTTGGTGAGAGTCTTTCTCAGCAGAACCAAAGAACTGAAGATTTCCACTGAATGCCAAGAGTAAGTGAGATACGTCTTCACTAATGTGTGCATACAAGAGCGGTGTGTCGTTTTAAATATCCATAAACAATGAATAATATGAAGACACACCGTATCCAAAATCCATTGCATGAAAACTGACTAGTACTTACATGGGCAAACATCACAAATAATTGCGTATAACTTTCTAAAAATATTATATTTTAAATAGTGGCTCATTCATTTATTATTCACTTTCTATGTTTATGCAGAAACCATGAAAACTATGAAGTGATTAGTTTAATATGTAAATATTTAATTTCTGTATTATTTCTTACTTGAATGCTTCTGTTAAAAATATTTAAAATAACTTTTTTTTTAGCAATTATGCAAATAAATAAGCAAATAATTTCCTGGATTGTTATTTTTAATAGCAAATACAAAATGACAATAATAACTATATGTTGTGATTTATCAATATAATAATTAGTATTTATAAAATAATTATCGTGAGGCAAGAAAAGATTCACACCTCTAGTGTAGTATATAGTAACACCTTTTTATAGTAAAACAGAGTTTTTTTTTTATGGTTCTCAGATGCTCAGAACATTTGTGAGATTTTGAGAAATATATTTTTTAAAATGTCTTTTCCCACACAGTCGTGATATTTAGGGCACGTTAACTAATCACTCAGGATGGTACCATTAAGATGTTTTTGATATGATTTTCCCATGGGAATAACAGCGGTCCAGGCCTCAGCATCACACACACACACACACACACACACACACACACAACCAGAGCTGATGTTTGTGCTCAAAGTGTTGCTGTAGCATAAATCCAGAGCAGGGAGGGACCCAGCGCTCCTACCGCGCGTGCATGTGAACCGTCACACTGTGATCCTCTGAGAGAATATTTATGATGTGCTCTGATCTGAACTATGCAGAGATCAAACCCTCAGTCACACATTTGATCCAGGGTCAGCTGATGTGATATCTGCACATGTGAGCTGTTTCTCAGTGTATGAACTTGTAATGATATAGTAACTACTACAGACGCCTGACAGCCTGTGTGTGTGTGTGTGTGTGTGTGTTGGTTTAGTCAAAACCACTGACAGGGTCAAGCCACAGTTCACAGGCTGCTGTAGGTCGATAATTATCTACGACTCTCTCTCTCTTTCTCTCTCTCTCTAGTCAGTTATTCATCTGGCAGGCCCATAATGCTTTGTTTCTGGTGCGCTGTTTGCTGAAGGTCTTCATCAGGGAGATGAGTGAAGAAGAGCTGCACTTACAGTTCTCCTACCAGGAGAGGGCGCCGGGAACCTACGGTAACACACGCACACACACACAATGTTTTTTACGTTTATATATACAAACGTCACAAATATAGTCAAACCAGTACACACAAATATTTTTTTTTACCTAGTTACCTAAATGAGAACATTTCTGTTGTTGTTTTAGTAACACTTTACAATAAGGTCTCATTAGTTTTGTACCGGTAGTTATTAATGCATTAGTTAACATGAGCTAACAATAAGCATTAGTTATTTTTACAGCATATATGTTAGTTAATGAACATAGAATGAAATTTATTATTTTTCATTGTTTTGTTCATGTTAACTAATGCGATGTTAACAACTGAGACTTTGTTGTAAAGTATTTCCTCATTAGGCCACTAGGTTGGTCCCCACAGTCTTTTTTTTTTTTTTTGGTTGTATTTTGTGTGAATATCTTATGTCCATTAAGAAACACACATCAGTGTTATTTTAGTATTATGTTTATACTATTATAGTTTTTAAACTTTTTATTAATATTCAGGTACCTTTTATTTTTTATATTTTCAGTTTATTATGTGATTTTTTTATTATTATTTAGTTCAGTTAAATTTTTTATATATTTCTAGTTTCTAGTCATTTCAGTTAGTTTACGTTTTTAATTTAGTATTTATATTTTATTTCTCTATTTAAAGGTAGGGTAGGTGGGATTTTTCTAAAAAAAACTTTTTCCCAAATTTGTTTAAACTGTCTAAATATACCAACACATAATTAAAATGTAAGTACTCTGAAAAAGAAAGTATAAAAATCGAGTATCTGTAGTCCTCTCAGGGCTGCAATAAACACAGCTACTTATTTCCATTCGGGACGAATGAAACAGGGATGTAGTGGAGGCTAAACGCCGTTTACGCACCTCCCAAAATTCGGGAATAGCGTTTACCCTCCTCTAAATTGCGTTTATCCACCTCTAAATAGCCTATAGTTCCTAAGCCATTTTTAATTAAGCTTATGTCGTTTTAGTTTCAAATTGTTCATTATTAGTTTCATTGGTTGCTAAACCTAAGACAAAGTCTTTCATAGCAGCAAGATTCCAGAGCCGCCAACTCTCACGCATTGGCCGTGAGACGCACGCATTTGATTGGTTTCACACGCTCACACGCCACACCCCCGATTTCCCACAGTGTCAACCCGGTCTGTCACATGCCTGAAAGATGAGTTTATCTATAGATCTACCTGTTGAGCCACTCGTGATCAACTAGTTATATGGCAAATTAGTTAAAATCTCACGGAATCTAGAGCGAGCGTGCATGCGAGACAGAGACTGTTCAAAACCGCGTAGCGCGCGCACGGCAGAGAAGTGAGGGAAAGCGAGCGAGGATTGTGGATTGCATGTCCAATCACTGATCTAGAAACAGGACCCCCGTTGGAGAATATCATCCAAACTCGCCCCGAATTTGGAGAATATCGTCAAAAATCCCCTCCCCCGTTGGAGATTTTCATCAAACCCCCCTCCAATTTGGAGAATATCATCCAAAACCCCCAAACCCTACACCTCTGGAATGAAATGATTGGCTGGGAGACTGTCACTCTCTACCTGCTGCCATGGCTGCCTTCCCTGCTGCTGCAGGAGCCGCCCACGTGCCCACCCGTTTGACTCGAGGAGTGGAAGAGGCATGGAAGCTAGTAAGAAGAATCACAATTATGGCTGAGAATTTAGCAGTCACAATTCCCAGTACCTGCATATACAGTCAGTGAAGGCAAACCAGGCAAAAAAAGGAAGATAGTATTTGAAAAGGCTATGACCAAAAAGTCTTTGGATAAAGCAAGAAGTCAGACGAGAGTCAATATCGGCGGGGCTTTCCAGCGGTGGACAACTGAGGGACCTACAGGGGCTGAAAAGTGACGGTAACAGTGCTTTCATCGTGGAAGCTCTTACATGCAAAACACCGTATATGTTATGAATCTTACACGAGGTTCCCCTTCATCACAGTGTAACTGATGGTAACGGGAAAAACGTGTATCAATGCAACCTGTTTTTAGCTTTGCCTTATGTTACTAGCTCGTTACCGAATCAAACTCAATATATTTTAAACTTTACCAGTATCGATATGCTGGCTTGATGGTGAGTACTTACAGCCATGTTAGTTGTTTATATTCATAATGATAAAGTTAGGTATTTTATTACATGTGATTCTGACATGATGTCACTACATGCACATCGGCGCTGGTAAACGTGTCCTCCAGCTGAGCGCGGTTGGCATCGCGCGTTCATGTGTTTTGGGGGCGTGGCTTAGGAAGGAGCCCAGACGGGAGGGGGTGGGAGTTAATGGAATAAGTAGCTGTGTTTATTGCAGCCCTGAGAGGACTACAGACACTCGAATTTTATACTTTCTTTTCCAGATTACTTACATTTTAATTATGCATTGGTACATAAAGACAGTTTAAACAAATTTGGGATTTTTTTTTTTTTTTTAATCCAGCCTTTTAAATTAACCAAAATGTTTTTAATAGTTTCAGTTTTTGTTAATAACCCTGACGCACATTTCCCATTTTTGATTTCACAAAAGAAGATAAAGTTAGTGTTTTGAAAGTCTGTTTCAGCATCAGACCAAACACACATGAAGCAGTGAAGCTCATGTGTGTCAAGATTGAGACTTACTCGGGTCATTTCCTGTTCCTGTTTTTTTTCCTACACATTTCCTGTCCTCTCTCCATCGTGTTTATCAATAATAATGTCCAAAAGGCAAAATAAAAGCGTTTTTTCAGCACTAGAGCATTTATGGTATCTGGTCTGTCTGTCCAGCCTGACAGCTTCTCAGTTGTTTGATGTGTCGCAACCCACATCTGAGCATAAATGTCATCTCTGACCAATCAGAATGAGCAACATACAGAACCAGTGACCTAAAGAAACTTTTCACAGACTATATTTGCGTTGCTGATGTGTCAGCGTTCCCGTCTCTGACCTGACCATGATGTGTGTGTGTGTGTGTGTGTGTGTTAACAGACTCCATCTGTGAGGATCTTCTGGAGGAGTTGGTCTGTAATTTGGTGCATCTCATCGTTGAAGTGCCGCTTCTGTGAGTACCGAAGAAGAACTGTGTGTTTGTTTTGTTCTGGATTTCTCTGTCTTGCAAATACTAAGTGATAAAGTATGTCTCAGTGTGAGAGGGAGGTGTGTGTTATTGTCGTGATATATGACGGGTCTCTCACATGCAGTGTGTGAAGGTCAACTCTGACTCAAACAATGAGGTGTCGCTGTCCTTATTTATACACACAAATATATTACACACAAACATTTTCTTACATTTTTTTTCATGAAGTTCAAGAATTAAAAAGTAGGAGGGTCAATGTTGTCAAACATATTAGCACAATTAATCATGCTACCTTATTTTTATTTACATAGCGCTTTATACAATACAGATTGTTTCAAAGCAGCTTCACAGTAATAAACAGGAAAATAATAGAATCAGTGATGCAGACTTCATCAAATGAGACAAATTCAGCTGTAAGCAGAGCTACAGAAGACAATAGTGTCATTATTCAGCTCGAGTCAGGTCATTTGTTGATTCAGTTTAGTTGTCAGTGTTGCAAAATTCGTTGTTTATGAAACAAAGTAATTTAGCAAGGTTGATCATCAAGGGTAGCATGTACAAAGTTACTACTTTTAACTTGCCACAGCTTCTTAAAAACAGGACATTTTGCTCCTTTGTTTTTACACGCTCCCTTTACGTGCTTTTCCATGATCCCTGAGCGCCCGTGTGTCTCATCAGACCTCTGTGTGACCCGCTGTCATTTACACACCTGAGTGGAGGACACCTTCATGCATGAAATCATTATTTATTGAGTGACGCCCTTCACACACACATCTGTAAATCTCTGTTGAGAGATAACACACCAGCACTGCATTATTCAGCTTGCCTCATGCATGTTTCCACTGTTTGTGTGTGTTTTTATGTATTCAAAGGACAGATAGATTTATTCACTCTGAATATAAATATGTTTGTCATGTTCTAGAGTGTCCTTGTGTTCCAGCCAGTCTATAGTGAGAACCATATTACACTGATCATGATGATTGGGGTGTGTGTGCGTGTGTATCTTACTCTTCAGTCCTTAAAATGCCCCTATTTACTTTATTGAACCACATTTGTGATCTTATTGTGATCTTTTATTTGTTTGTTTATTCATTATCATAATTTGAATTTTGGGATGAAACGTGACCTGGATATGTTTTCATGAGATTCATGCACATATATGATTATTATTTATTTAACATTTGTGTCTTTTACAATTGACTGACTGTTTCCAATGTTAAAGGGCAGAAATAACTAAATGAAATAATAAAAAAACTGCATGCAACACGGTCTTAATGAAGAGACTTAACAGAGAGTTTGTAAATCACAAGGCATTGAGAACAAACCGAGAACTTGAGGAACGTCACTTAAACACAGTTTAAAGTTTTAAGCGGGTTTGAAATAAAGCCTGTTATTTGTGCTGGCTCACATGTGTAAGTGGATTGCGTAGTTGTTGTATTGTAACAGAGTTCAGTGTGCTGTTGTTGTCCCGTGTCTGTTTTTGTTGCCGTTTGTCTCGTTTCCTTGCTACGTGCTGACCGAGAGAAGTCAGGCGCGGGTCACATTCAGATCCCCGACTCGCTGGTTCCTACGTGTTTTTAAGCGATTCTGTAGCCGGAGACAGGATTCTTATCACGCTGTTCTGAAGGATATTGTGAATTGTAGCTCAAATTACCTCACAGATCAAAACAAGAAATAAAAAAGCGGCAGAGACACAAAAACATCAGAGCGTTTATACTGTGTAAGGTGATGAGGAATAGTTCACCCAGAAATCATTTGCATGTGACATTCTTTTTTCTGTGAAACACAAAAAGGTAAAGTTTTGCACAATCTTCAGCTACTCTTTTTCATACAATGAAAGCATATAGGGAAAAAGAGCTGAGCATAAACACAGTGCATATGATTTCAGAAGACAAGAGAAGGGACTGACTGAATTTTTAGGCTTACGCAATTTTGCATATCATCGCTGTCCGTGCTGACCTTTTACCATAGGCCTACATGCAACAGATTTGTAATGATAATTCTGTTTATGGAGCTAAAGGTGACTAATCATGTTTTTTTTTTGTTGTTGTTAATGAGAGTTTTTCCATGCTCTTCAAATAATTTTTTGGAGATATGTTTGTCATCTGTAATCGACAATATTCAAACTTTACCAAGCATGTAAAAAATAATAATTTTGCTAATTTCTGTGGTTTTATTGTAATAATTTATTGTAAGTATTTTAATAAAAACAAGTACCAAAATATTTATTATCAGCCTAACATAGAATCCACGTCCACAGATCATACACATCCCTGATCCACGTTATGTTTTTTTGTAGTAAAGTCTTCTCAGTTTAGTACATTTGACCTTATTTAAGTCTAGTTGTCAGAATTCTGCTGATTTTTGTTCAAAGAGTTTTCAACATTTCAACTAGTCAACTCCACCTCAAAATAATCTGAAATCCTTCACTTCGTTCCTTTTTTTTATGCAGTGTACTTTTTTTTTTTTTATTGCAAATTTTATTTGTGTTATTTAAGAGTTTTGTAATAAATTATATTTTAATAACCAAAGAAATTCAAAGCACTAAAATAATGTTGTAAAAATGTTTATTTGTTATGATTTAAGGTGTCGTTAAAGCCCAGTATGTGGGATTTGGCAAAAACGGAATCCTATAGAAACTCTTCATGTTATTATGAATGTAATAATAGTGTGTGTGTGTGTGAGAGAGAGAGAGAGAGAGAAAGTGAAAGGGAATCATGCCAAGTGACTTCACAGCACTGGGAAGTGGAAGTGAAGTGAGAAATCTAGAGGAAGGAAGCAAGGGACAATAGAAAAAGAGAGAGATTGTTCTATTGATGTTGTGTAAGTGTGTGTGTGTTTGGAAAATGAGAGGGGGCAATGAGTTCATTTTACAGTAGGACTTCACTATTTTGGGGATTTTGATGAATGATAATGTGATCAGTTTCATATTTCACCATCATTTGAAAATGACGTCATAGTGCAAATATTGTAATGCTCATAAAAGTATCAAAAATAAAATGTTATGCAGTATATAATGCTTTTTTCTTTTTCTTTCTTTTTTTTTCTTTTTCTTTTTTTACTTTATTTTACTCTTTGAATTTTGGGTTGAATTTTCACCTGGATATGTTTTTATGAGATTCACACAAATATAATTATTTTTTGATCTCTTGTTTCTTTTACAATCTTACTGTTTCCAATGTTTTATGAAAGTGCCTGAAATTATCTTCAGAATAACAACTTTTGCATACAGATGATTTTGATGAATAACAAGATTCACAGAAATATAATTATTGTTTCTTTTACAATCTTATCGTTTACAATGTTTTCGTCAAGCAATAATACTCAGGTGACCTTGTGTTAATTAAAACCCTCTAAAAGTCTAGCACGTCTGAAAACCTATTTTTATTCAATTGCTTTTAATAATCTGTAATTTGTATTTTTATTTGAGTTTTGTTTCTTTGTCTGTGATGTACTTTTATGCTGTTATGTAAAGCACATTGGTCAGCTCGCCTGTATAAATTGTGCTATATAAAATAAATACATTTTGACGACTTGACTCTTCACCATGGTAAAATCACTGTAAATCACTGCAGCGATTGGCTTATTAACAGATAAATATCAAGCGTAGCGTTAGTTCTGGCAGGTCACGTTAGTCAAGCTCACATCAGCTGACTCAGTTGATCCACCTCTACCTATAGGAATACGACGCCCATCACTGTATACATATACAGTATAAGTTCTTTCAGTATTATCAGCAGCTATCGCGAATTACCCTCCTCCCTCCCCAGCTCCACCTGTCATCACTCAGGATTTGGCATTCTGATTCCCCTTGAATAATTCTTGAATTATGTTGTACTTTAAAATCTTGAATTAATGATATCTACATACATTCATGTTGGTTCTGTTCTGTTTACCCTAAGGGGGTTATTGCTGCTCTCCTGCTCTTATCCATGCATGGATGCGCAGGGAGTTCTCGACCAGAACAGAACCATACCGCCAATCCAAACTATATGCTAATTGTCAATCGTATTTGAGGATGGTGGTAAATGTTTTTTGTTTTTTTTCATTATTCATTCAAGAAATGGATGGAAATATACAAACACCTTCAGGAGAACATAAGAGTTAAAAAAAACAAACATTTGTATGTAAAGTCAGATATCTAAAGGAAGTAATAATGTATGTGTTAATGTTTATCCTGTCTCTGTTTTCATAGGGACATCACCTACAACATCCTGTTTGAATCTGTGACCACCCTCCTGGTGCTGTTGTCCTATCAGCTCTTTCACAAGGAGATTCTGAGGGAGGGGCTTATTTACGGCTACCTGACCAAAGGACGATGGTGAGAAAGGAGGATCACCATACTTGCCGTTTCTGTAACTATTTGTAAAATTTACTAGCAATTTCTGATTGAAAATTGTTTCTACACCAAATGTTTTTCTGTGTACATGTAATTTAAGGTACATGTGTGTACTATACGGTTGGTTTATAATATAAAATGACTAGTAAAGTAAGACACAGGTACTCTACACACCTGAATAGATCCAGAGTTCCAGTGATGCATTATAAACTTCTCAACTCAAGAACCAGAGCCAATACAAGTTAAAAGTTGTTGCCTACCGCAGTGTTTTATTCTTACAAAGTTTGTCCCAGTGTGATAATGTGGCCCCCTGACCGGCATTAACAGAAGGACGACTGTCAAGAGCTGCCATTTCATATGCAAATGAGGGTGTTCATTAATTCGCCAGATGCTCTCGTCTGGAGCTTTGCTTGAGTTCACCCGGAGGGCTCGTTTGCATCGCACCAGTGATACTGAGCTTTTAAAGTTCCCTCGTTAGCTCTTCAGCACTGCAGCTGAGCTTGCATGTCTGAGGTCGTTAACGCACACTCGTCAAACCTCACGAGTGTCTTTAGGACTGAGACGTACTCAATGCTAGTGTATGAAAGCAAAGACTTCCAGCTACACAAGCACCATATTCTCACTTCACAATGCAAATTAGCGTTTAAAAGACCATCAGTTTCCAGAAACCAAAAACTCTTGGCATTCCAACAATTTCCAGGTTTCTTTAATTCTCATGTTTTATCTTGATATTTTTCCCAGAGACCCTAATGCTAATGTACCAAAATAATAGTAATTTCCTAAAATGCCCTATTATTTTATTTTTCCAATTGCTTTTCTATGTTCCTGTGATCTAATAAAAACCTGGTAACCATGGTCGGCTGTTTAACATGGCAAAAGTGCTGGTTTAATTACGTCCACCCATCCGTCCGTCCATCCGTCCGTCCATCCATCCGTCCGTCCATCCATACACCCATACACCCATCCATCCATCCATCCATCCATCCATCCATCCATCCATCCGTCCATCCATCCATCCACCCGTCCGTCCATCCATACACCCATCCACCCATCCATCCATCCATCATCCACCCGTCCGTCCGTCCGTCCGTCCACCCATACACCCATCCGTCCGTCCGTCCATACACCCATCCATCCATCCATCCATCCATCCATCCATCCATCCATCCATCCATCCATCCATCATCCACCCGTCCGTCCGTCCGTCCACCCATACACCCATCTGTCCGTCCGTCCGTCCATCCATCCATCCATCCATCCATCCATCCATCCATCCACCCGTCCGTCCATCCATACACCCATCCACCCATCCGTCCACCCATCCATCCATCCATCCATCCATACACCCATCCACCCATCCGTCCACCCATCCATCCATCCACCCATCCATCCATCCATCCATCATCCACCCGTCCATCCATCCATCCGTCCGTCCGTCCGTCCGTCCATCCATCCATCCATCCATCCACCCAAATAACTGCAATGGTTGCAATACTAATTTTCTGCAGTACCGATACACAGATAACAGCTGCGCTTTCTTGCTCTCTCTTCTGTCCGACAGTGAGTTGACACACACCCGCCTCTTCTCATTCACTCGTCTCATTCGCTCAGGTTGAATAGTGTTGGTGTGACAGGGCATGAATTTCGGCGTGGGGTAGCGTGTATTGCACAATATTTTACTCATTTCCACAGGTTTCACACTCACATCCAATGCGCGCACACATAAAGCCGCCTCTCAAACAGCTCACGAGTACCAAATTCATATGCACAAAATTCTGTCAAAATGCTTGTCTCGGCAAGTAAACACAGGTAGTTTGTTGAATTAAACCATTCATATGGATTACTGTTACAATGTGTCTTTTACACATTTACAACAATGTGTCTTTTACACGTTTACTTTTAGAAGCTTGAAAATATTGATTGGCTAGAATCTCAATGGATGGACAAAAAGTTATGAGATAAAATAATATCTATATGGCAGTGTTTCCCCTGTGGTATGAAATGTTATTGAATATTGATATTTTTTGCAAGGTATTTTATCAAAGTTGAAAAGTATATGTATACTGTATGTGTGTGTGTGTATGTGGTTTTTATTTATTGTGATAAAAAAATGATAATTCTTTATACTTTTTCAATTACTATCTACATTTGATCGTTTTAGTTAACAATAACAACAACACAACTGTTTAGTGAATTTGTCCCCGAGTATGGTAGGTTTGCTAAATCTCTCTGTCTCTCTCTGTAGTCTGTCTCTGACGAGTCGTCTGGTGAAGACGCTGCTGTATAACTTCATCAGACAGGAGAAATGTCCCCCCGCCACTCACGTGTTGCAGACGCAGTCAGACGGAGGAGGGCTGCTGTACGGACTCGCATCGGGAGTCGCCAGTGAGTACAAACACACACTGTCCTGATCGCTCACCCATCCAACACACACATACTGGAACTGTTGCCATCCCTCAGACTGCACATTACAGTATTATTAGGAAATTGATACAATACAGTATGATTCCTTTTGTTTGATGCATCTGATGCATATTAAGCTGTTTACCAAATTTGTGAACAAATAATTCAGTCAATCAATTAAAAGATTTTAGATTTTTATTGGGTAAATTATTCCTTCAATAGTGTACATAAACATTCAACTTCACACGCTAACTCTGGGTGACAATAGCCGTTTCCACCCCAAGGTGTGAATTTAACTTAGAATATCACATAAAACATTTGCAAATAAAGAACTGTTTCCATCCAATGTGTTCAAGAGAATTAAAAAAATCACTTTCTGGGAAATTGGCACAAAATATCTGTAAAATAAAACTGGAAATTGCTCCAATGGAGGAAGCCACTGTGGCTCTTGAATGCATCATAAATGACTTGCGTCTCAGAGCGGCAGATGGAGCACAATAAACACTGTCGTGTTATCTTGCGTCTGATGCGTGTGTTTGGGATCACGGTTGTATGAAGGAGGGAATTAAACTGAATCATTCTGATGATAGACTTTGGCTCAGACATTTCAGAACCACCAAACCAGTATTTGAGAATCTGTGCGATGTGATTGGTCCGCTGGTTAGTCCACGTATCCAATCACATGCTCTGTTGAGGCAGAGTCATATGAATTTTTTAGTGTGTGTCGAGGGATTTATTCAGTAAATATGTTTCCATCGTAGTTTATGTGCATGTCTTCTTATCGGATAAACAAATCATCCACCTCAATGAGCGTATATATTTTTTATGTGCATTTTTTAAGTTATGTGTCTCTTGGCATTTCCATCCAGTGTTTTTTAATGGGCTATCCTGAAATTCGCTTAAAAATAGGTGGATGTAAACATAGCTAGTGTTGATGTGTGTTTGTTGGTTATGGCTCAGCAGCATCATTTGCTTAAATTATGCCAGTGTTGTAAGATGAATGTCTGGTCTGTCGAGGTTGAGCAGGGTCTGATTACTCTTTCAGATAATAATATTTGTTTTGGTTGTAAATAAACCATTCAGTCCAGTTTCTTGTGAATTTGCATGTGAAAAATCCCCACACCTGATTCACACGCTCCCCTGTTCAGCTTTGTCTCCGTCTGACTATGTCTCTGATAAAGTTGTTCTGTTTGAACAGACTCTTGTTTGACAAGCCTGTCAAAAACTCAATCCAGAGCACAGGTTCTCTGTGTGTTATTGACAGTTGTGTCTATCTGTCTGGTGTCTGGCTCACTCAGACATGTCAACAGCAGGACACAAACACACACTTTTCATTGTGTGAACTGGACTCTTGGCTTGATCATTTACCTAATATTGAGTTACACACTCATTGTGTGGACTGAATTCAGACCAGTGTCCATCAGACACACACACACACGTCTGTCTCACTCCGAGCACCAGACAGCGCTGTGACACACTAACCTATAAACACACACTATGAATTAGAGTCCTACTTTATAAAATTATACTTTTTGGGCCTTATTCATGAAACATAAGCACTAAACACAAAATGTGCAGTGCATTTTGTTTTGATCATGTTGCATGAATAAGCAGATACTAAACTACTGATTACATTTTCATTTTTTCATTTTCTCTAGTCATTTTATTTTATGTTTTCATCCTGTGGTATTCTTTTTTTTAAATTTCAGTTAAGTTATAGTTTTCATTTAATTTAAGTTTAGTTAAATGTTTCTTTTTATTATAATTAGTTTTCATTTTAATTTGTTTTATAATATTTAATATTCTTAGACATGATATGGTGAATTACCCATGTGGGGTTCAGATGGTGAAAACTTGCATTGAAACAAAAAAAGGGGAAAAGTATAATATTTATATTATGTTTAAATATGTTATATTTATTTACTATATCACTTGATTTATCTTTTGAATTGTTTACATATGCCTTTAATTATTCCTGATTTAAATGAAAAATAACTAACCTGAAGTCTAGAAAAAGTTGACAAAAAGTTTGTCTATTAGTGTAATTTTTCACTTGAAAAGACAATTAAAATGACATGTGTTTATGAAATAAAAACTGAAACGATCACAACCACTGCTGAATTAAATGGAAACTAACCTGTCTAGTGAATTTGAATATATTAAAATGCAACTTGAAAGTGCTCTTTATGTTGATTTCACTTTTTGTTGATTCACTTTCACTATGACAGTTAGTCAGAAGTGCGATTAAAGTCTAGAACTACATGTATCATCGACTGACACTCTGTGGTTAAAAGATACAAAATGAGCTTGTTAACAGCTGTGAATCAGTGCCAAGATGACGTACCAATGTGTGTGTGGAATCCAGACAGCGTGTCTTCATTGTCTGACGGGTAAATCAGGCCAGCTAAATGGAGACACAAGCCCTGTGTGTCAGTCCCGTCACCCACAGTAGGAATTCTGGGCCTGATCCTGTTTCCGCCGCTGCGGGATGGAAAGATCCAGGCAGGATTAGATGGCCAAAATTCGTCACTCTGGAATTACACGTGCTGGAAAGCCTTCTGGATCATATTAATGTTAGCTTGACTTAAATGTTTACGGTACTCTTTCTTCCACCTCCTGACGGTTACATTGTTTTTAAGCTGCCCTAGAAACAGGAATTTGATGCATAAGCGAGACATTTATAATTTGTCTCTATATTAAAAGAAATCGCGTCCCAAATTGTTATTGTTGGCAAAGGTTAATAATTCAATCAAGCTTTATTATATTTCGGATTTCGGATATTTCGGTCTGTGTCTTTTAGCTCAGACTTCCTGTTTCAATTGGAAATTTGTCAACACAGGAAAGAAAATTTACCCCTCATCAGATCACCAGTGTAAATGTTTTTTTAAATAATTTGATTCATAATGTTGGACACTATATTGACCGAAACTAGTTTTAGAGTAATGTCACATCAAACTATGGAAGCTTGTTTCTGCCATGATGGAATAAAATAATTGAAGCAATCACATAGCAACTTCCTAGAAACCACTCTGAACACCTTAGCAACACCCTAGAAACCACACCATAGCAACCACATAACAACTTCCTAGGAACCACTCAGAATACATTGGAAACCACATAGCAACCCCCAAAAATCCATTCATCCTCCATTCATCAATCCAGAACCATATCTCACAATTCTGACTATTTTACCATAGACTTTTACTCGCAATTGCAAGTTTATATCTTACAATTCTGAGAAATAAGTCAGAATTGCGAGATATAAACTCTGAATTACCTGTTTTATTTTGTTGCTGAAGTTTATATCTCGCTATTCTGGTTCTTATTTCTCAAAATTGTGAGATATAAACTTGCAATTAAACAAGGTAATTTTATCTCACAATTTGAACTTTTTTCACAGAAAAAAGTACGAATTATGAGGTATAAACTCAGAATTGCGAGTTTTTATCACATTTGTGAGAAAAAAGGTCAGAATTGTGAGATAAAAAGTCGCAATTACCTTTTTTTTGTTTGTTTGTTTTTGTTCTGAAGCCGAATCAAGCTTCCATACCGAACTGATATGTGTGATTATCCTCCCCTCAAAAAAGCAGTGCTCTCTGGGAAACACTTGTGCTTCATAAATCAGGGCGGTGATCTGTGCGAAGATGGCGTCTTTATGTTTCCGTGTGTGTGTGTGTGTGTGTGTTTCCCAGGGCAGGGCTACTGAATGTGTCTGTAATCATTTGGTTCTCTTATTTCTGCTAAATACAGTGTATCTCACAAAAACATGTTCAGGTCCCATTCCACACCAAAATCAAAAGAAAAGTGGCTATAAAATTATTGTTTACATAAAAAAATTAAGTCTTTAAGGGCCATTAAGACCATTCTGTATGTTTGCAACTTTTTTTTTTTCATTTTCATGACCAAAATTCTCAAGTAATGTTTACCAGATGTTTTCTCAGTTCTCAGATTCTCATCATTTTTGATTGTTTTTATTTATTTAATGAATAAAAGGCAACAAATCCTACTATGATGTATAAATTAGTTGTTTTTTTTCCAACTGTTTTATTTAGAATTGTTTAAATATGTTTATTTTCTATTAATTACAGTAGTTAGCATTGGTGGAGAAAACATGCCTAATTATATCTTTTTATTAATATCACATTATTAAAAGCGTAAGTCTCAAGGCCGCTGTGTCTGCATTCAGGATTAGTGTCGTCTTACCCTTTACCCTAGAGAGAGAGAGAGAGAGAGAATTGAGAACAGGGAACCCTGGAGTGGAGAATGAGGGACGAAAAGCATGCTTTTATAGGGTTAATATTTCCCCTAATCCCTTGCAAAAGGAGTTTTAAGAGCTTGACTTGGAGCTGCAAATAACCATCTTTGCAACCGCATAGAAACTCCTAGCGATCGCATTGCAACTCCCTTGACACCTCTTAGAACACCTTAGCAAACGCATAGCAACTATTCTTTCTACATAACAGCTTCATAGTGGTGAGCTGTGCACAGGCAAACACCATGCACATTTCCTGCTGAAACCACACTGACAGGAAGTAATGGTGGGCTTATAGCAGCAGACAGGAAGTCCTTTATTAGCCAAGTCAGACATGACACAAACCTGTGTGTTTTTTCCCTGGAGCCCAATGCTAGGATGTTGCAGATGACTTTCAAAGAATCCTGACAATGTTGATGTATATATTGTGTGCCACATATACTCTCTCTAGAGAGATGAGCGGATGTATTTCGTCTGACACACGCATGCATGATGTTCTGTCTGCCAGATGGCTTTGCATGAATAAACTCTTCTTCCTCTTAACGCGTCTACAGGCTGGCCTTCATGTCAACAACTGCTTTTGTAGGAAAATGTCAGTCTTTAGATTCATTTCTGAACAATTTTCAATCCAAATGCTTGGTTCAAGAGTTTCTGTGTGCATAAAAATCGTCCAAGAATTTGGCAAAATATTTTGAGATACTTTTCAGAAGCATCACTCAGTAACCCTCGTATATGTTGTTATTGCTGAAGAATTTGCTCTAT
The DNA here is from genome assembly GCA_031834385.1 of Semotilus atromaculatus. NCBI lineage: Eukaryota > Metazoa > Chordata > Actinopteri > Cypriniformes > Leuciscidae > Semotilus > Semotilus atromaculatus. The sequence goes on along the minus strand of JAULUF010000053.1, from coordinate 2,947,356 downwards.
GGACATTTTTAATAGAATTTTTACTTCCCTAATGGACACGAGATATAAGACATAAGACTTCTCTCTCTTCCATGGTCTCTGCTGTCTGAATATCTGATGTTTCCCTCAGACTTTATAATGAGTAATACATCAGACGCTGTTGTTAGCCATGTGAGTTCTGAATTTGAAATGACATTCTCAGGGAGATTATCCACAGGGACTTTTACAGGAAGAGCACTATGAAAGGAGGACATAGACGTGTGTGTGTGGAAGTTAGCAGCAACATTTGTCACCCTCAGCCGCCTGTTTCTGTACTGACAGCGTTAGTGGCATGGAAAACCCCTCTGTGTGTGTGTGTGTGTGTGTTTGTGTTTGTGTTCTCAGCTCTGCTGGATGGCAGCCATGATGTCTTCATTTATCTGCGCTGTTAACACAGTCCACAATAACAACCCCAGGACACACACTGCCTTCTGTGTGTGTTTGCGATCACTGTATGTTCCACACACGCGCACACACACACACACACACACACGCACACGCACACGCACACACACACACGCACACACACACACTGTGAACCAAGAGACATATGAGTGTGTTTATGAGAGATTGTGTGCTAATCAAAGGGGTGTTTTCTTCATACATAATTTTTTCCGTCATAAAAGTGTGTCGGTGTGTCTGAGAGTGATTACAGGCTTCTGATTGGCTCTGATGAGTAGATTGCAGACTCCTCTGGCATCTGCGCTCACTCTCATTGGTCAACTGGGGTCGCCATGGCGTCTCTTGTGACCTCATTACAGTTCCAGCATGTTCTCAGTGCCTTTGGAACATGATGATGTCATATAAGGAACCTAAAGGATAGAAGCAGCCAATGATATCAGTCTAATGACCTTTAATGTTATCAGTGTCTTAATGATATCAGGCGTCTTGGAGGGTGGAGGGCAGTTTTCGTTTCTCTGTGACTTTTTCTGCTAGTGTTGTTGTTGTTTTTATTTGCGGTGGATGTTTGTTAACATCCTGGCTCCAGATTAGACTGCTTCAGTCTGCTCGTGGGGCCGCCATGTCCAGCCGCAAGTGATTAGACATGGAGACAGGCGTCTCATTTCCATCTCAAATCTTTCTCGCTCTTTTCCGACCTACCTGAGACAATGCCTGAATGATTAGAAATCTGTTTAAAATCAATTACTTCTCATCGACAACCTGCTTGTGTGCGCGTTGTTGGATAGAAATGGTTTTTTCACAATGTTAAAGTCAACATGACGTCTAAATCGCCTTAATTTTTGATCCTGGTTTTGTGATGCATGATTCTTTGCACAATTTGTCACTCTAAAGAAGCAAAATATAATGAAACAACTTTCTTTATTGGCTGATATCAAGTCGCTCTTATTTTTTTTAACCCTTTCCCTCCAATGTGAAATGTAATGGCCACTTTTTCTTATCTGCTAGAATTCTCAATGTATAAAAAGTTCCACGCTACCAAATTTTGTTTCAAATCTTCAACCATAATAAAAAACGTGTGCTTGTATGATTTCTGCTGATTGGCACTGTGTATTGCTGTAAGACATACTTATTTTCAAATAGATATTTACAGAGTCAAACCGAACAAAGGAGTGACTGTGATGCTGTAAAGAGTGCTGTGGAATCTCTAAAATACATCTGAAGCTCTTGAGCCAGAAGAGACTGTCCTTTTTAGAGCCATTAGCATGTCTGGTTTTCTGCTGCACTTCCTGGAGATTCTATGAATGATCTTTTGCTTCAATTATTCCTCTTCTGGCTTGAAGCAACTTTTAAGTGCGTCACCATTGCAAGCCATGTTTTAAGTGTGGTATATTCTATACTTCTTTTAGCATTCTTTCCATCCACTTAAAGTTTCCCTGTAGTCAATAATTGTATCCTTTAAAACTCATCTTTGATCACCAAAACATACTTAACATATTTAAACGTTATTTTGCCTGGGAAAAAATATATAAATATATAATATAAAAGGTGTTCTCACTACCATAAAATAGCTTGAATGCAACTCTAAACCCTTAATTCATTTAGTATATGCGGATCAATGAATATGAAAATGATGAATTGACTTCAAACTGCTAATCAAACAGCTGATAACGTGTTGCTAATGTTACTCAAACCATGTTCCCGTTAGCCATCAGAGTCAGACAGTTGCCTTCTCTAAAAAACAGCATCCTTAGAAAGGCTTTGAACGTCAGTGGAGAAAGGCACATGGTTCAGCATAACATCGTAATATACATCATACATGGTTTTTCATATAAACAGAAAAATATACCAGGATAACCTGGCTAGTCTTAAAACTCCCCTGCAGCGCAGCATAGTTAATGATATGCTAAAGCACGCCCCCCTTGTGACGGGATTGGTTACAACATGTTTGTGATACAGAGAACAACTGCGATTTCAGACTGAGTGAATTAAAACTGAGTGAGTTGACTTATGAATTTCCTCATGGTTTATGTTAAAGCAAATATATATATATATATATATATATATATATATATATACACACACAAAGACATAGATATATAAACAACCTTAAAAACGTTCACAATACTGGGTCTTTAAAGGTTTCTTGCAGCAAATTCAGTTGTAAATAACTTTTTCTCGTCCATTTTATTGTCTCTCAGATGAAAATCATTTAGAAAAGTAAACCGCAGTAAGCCTTGCGATTTGAAGTCTCATTCATGTTTGTATCTCAAATAGTGCAGGAATTAATGTTAATGATAATGTTAAAAGACAATGACCTGTAAATGTTTGTTATGCTTGAGGTCACCATTAATTCAATCCACTCCATGTAGAGAACATATGTAACTGGTTTCTGTGTTATTCAGGTGGGTTGTGGAGTGTGTTCACGTTAGGCGGAGTCGGCACCAGACCGGGGGCGGAGCAAGAGCAGAACCCTCTCCCGCTGTCCAATCAGAGTCTGCTATTACTGCTGGTTCTGGCTAATCTGACCGACGGACCGGACTGTCCGAACCCCTACCGCCAGGCTGTTACCTGCTTCAAAAACACTCAAGGTAAACCAGACCGGGTTTGTTTTTCAGTTTTTTAATGTTTTAAGGTAAATTAATTTCACAAAGTGCTAATGAAACTCTGTTGTGCGTGTTTCAGATACCTCGTCCATCCCGTCTCCTCAGCCTCACACGTTTCAGATCAACTTTAACAGTCTGTACACAGCACTATGCGAGCAGCAGAAATCAGACCAAGTGACATTACTGCTCTACACACTACTGCACCAGAACAGCAACATGAGGACGTATATACTGTCCCGCACTGACATGGAGAATCTGGTGAGCACACGCATGTTCAGCACCTGTCCTTATGCGTTTCATAGTGCTAGAATATATGCATTCTTTCAAATGCAGTTTCAAATTCCTGACTCTTGTCAATCTTTTTTTTTTTTATTGGTCGACCGATATATCAGATTATATTTGCCTTTTTTATTTATTTTAGGCCAGTGAGTTCTGTTTGGCTGATGTGTTGGAAGCTTGTAAATTATTAGACTAGAACTGTTAAAAAAGTAAGCAGTATACCTTTGTGTAATGTATGGCACTGTAAATGTACTGTATGGCACTTATGTAATATGATGTTGGTATGTTTATATATGGTTATGTGTATAGAGATGTTTTTATAGGTCTGGTGAGACCAAAGAAACATTTCCAGCTTTGGCTGGACAATAAAGTAGTACAATACAATACAATACAATACAAAAAAGCATTATAGCGTTTGCTTTTCTATTATGCATGTGAATTTCGTAGTGCTTGCTGTCATTCAAAGGCAATTGTAATTTCCTGACTCCTGTCAATCATTCACTGTGGACGGGACTTTTTTCACAGGGATGGTTTTTTTGTTTTGTGGTTGACTGATATATTGGCTAATATTTTATTACAGAATCTGGAAGTTGCCATCTAAAGTAGAAATCTTTCTGCCACCCTGCCCATTAAGATCATCAATAGCGGTCAACCACTAGTTTTTTGTGTTACCACAATAGTAAAGTATCTTCTCTTTCTGTCCACGTAGGTGTTGCCGATTCTTGAGATCTTGTATCATGTCGAGGAGAGAAACTCTCATCATGTGTACATGGCCCTCATCATCCTCCTCATCCTCACAGAGGACGACACCTTCAACCGCTCCATACATGAAGTGGTGAGGTCACACACACTCTTTGGATGAAATCCGATGAAACCATTGAATCTGTCATGAAAGCTTCATTTGAGAATCTGTAGTGGTTTAAGGCCGCGATATAAACTACATTTTGAAGAACGAACTGATGTGACGTCATTTTAAACTAATTTACACATTACACATTGCAAACTGATTTAAACATATCCACATCGATCAGATGCTTTCTTCAATACAGTTTTCCTTGTGTGTTTATTTTGTTATTGGAAGGAAAGCATGCGGCACATATTTACATATTCATCTAAACGCTGTTCTCAGCAGCGTGGGCATCGTCGGGATGTTTTTCTTATTTTTGCCCCTAAGTGAAGAACTTTGCTGTGAGTATATCGGGGTCTTTAGATGTATATAAAAAATAAACGGATGGAGGTTCATGATTCCAGATCTGTAATTCCAGGCTTTTATTTGTTGCATATTTGAATGCAGCAGCAGTTCTCGTGTTTTTTTCTCACACGCAGACACTGTTAGTTCAGTATATCCACAAACATTTGTTTGGAGGCTGTTTTTTTTTTTACAAACAATTACAGGGGTGCCTTGTAACACTTTACTTTTGTGTATATTATAATGCATTATAAAGATATTCATAATGTACATCACAAGGTATTATAACCTTTCATAAATAATTGTTACTAAAGTTAAAATGCATTATATTATTTGCAGATTCCTTGTTGTTTTAAGTAAAGTCAGTAGATTTCATCTTAGTTTTATTATGCAATAAATCCCTGCATTACCCTTTAAATAGAGGAACTTGTGTATTTATTATTTTAAATTTTTTTTTTTGTTTTCTCTGTTGTCTCAGGTGTTGAAGAATATCTCGTGGTATACTGAGCGTGTTTTAACAGAGATCTCTCTAGGCAGTCTGTTGATCCTGGTTGTGATTCGAACCATCCAGTTCAACATGACGCGAACCAGGGTGAGACCAGAACCAATGACAAAAACCATCATTTAAAAGTGAAGCTCCATAAATATCCAGATCTTTGGCCGTGGGCACATGCAAATTTATTATGTAACAGTGAGACTCACAACAACCGCTCATGAGATTTACAGGATTTTATATTAGATCTGTGAACACATTTAGTCCAGGGAGTCCAATGAACAGAGCAGGTTTTTATATTCAAAGTATAATGGAGTCATTTCATTCTGTTTTGCCCTGCGAGAAGAAACAACACAAATTATTTATGCATGCTTTTATTGATTTCCCTTCCTTCAGGATAAATACCTCCACACGAACTGCCTGGCTGCCCTAGCCAACATGTCGGCCCAGTTTCGTAACCTACACCAGTACGCCGCCCAAAGAATTATAAGGTAAGTCATCCAACAACTGTCTAACTATTTGATATACTGTGTTAATAAAAAAAAATAATAAAAAAAAAATAAATATATATATATATATATATATATATATATATATATATATATATTTTTTTTTATTATTATTATTTTTTTTTTTTTTACCGTTTTTTTATTTATTTTATATTTATTTATTTATTACACACCACACCAGGCTTGTGCAAAATTCAGAATTTCAGAATTGGCCTGCATTCAATTCATGAATTGGAATTTGAATTGTATTGACTCCGCCCCACAGGAAGTTGAATTTGAATTGGAATTGGAATGACAGGAAGTGGAATTAAATTCATGGCAATTCAAAAAAATTCCACAAAGTCACACAACAGAAGGAATGTGATGAATCTCACATACATTCAGTGTTAGTAAGGTTACTTTGGAAATGTAATTGCTTACTTTCATAAGTTACCCATTATAAATGCGGTTTGGGTTATTTTATTTGGATTACTTTATCAATGCAAAGCAATTTCCTTTTAATTTGATTTGTAACTAATTGAATTACACATTTTACCTCAGTAATACAAATAAATACAATTACATTTAATTTTGTAATTTGATAACATAATTGCATTACACGTGACTAGTCACTCCTCAACCCTGCATACATTTTGTTCTAAAATATAGATAATGATCAAATTCTTGAAATAAATTACTCCCTCAATGTTGTTTAATTAGTTTTGCTCCAATTTTATTTCAAAGTAATCAAATAACACAAAGTGCATAATGCAATCATATCTGACATACAGTGAAGAAAATAAGTATTTGAACACCCTGCTATTTTGCAAGTTCTCCCACTTAGAAATCATGGAGGGGTCTGAAATTGTCATCGTAGGTGCATGTCCACTGTGAGAGACCAACAGTAACCTTGGAAACGGTGGTCCCAGCTCTTTTCAGGTCATTGACCAGCTCCTCGCGTGTAGTTCTGGGCTGATTTCTCACCTTTCTTAGGATCATTGAGACCCCACGAGAGACTTCTCTCGGATTCTTACTGATTGTATGGGGTGGACAGGGGTCTTTATGTAGCTAACGACCTCAAACAGGTGCATCTAATTTAGGATAATAAATGGAGTGGAGGTGGACATTTTAAAGGCAGACTAAGGGGGCTTTCACACTGACAGTTTAGTTCGGAACGGGGCACGGTTCGCATGAAAAATCGCTAATGTGAATGCCGTCATGGGACCCGGGTGCGCACTGGGGAACCGAACCCGAGACTACCTGGAGGAGGTGGTCTGAGTTCGGTTGCTCCCGAACCGTGCCGTGGCTCGCGTGAATGTGCAAGCAGCACGGACTCGGGTGCGCACTTGTTCAGGAAGTAAAGTGACCTGCGCATGCGTTTTAGCTGATTGTGATGTATTTATTTAAATAAAACACATGTAAGGGATGATAGTGTTGTTGATTTACCTTGGATACACTGAGCCTGCATTGTATTCGCGCATATCGTGTGGAATCAGGGCAACACATTTTGAAATCCACTGTCTCCTCAAAAGAGTCCGTTTGCAAGCAGCAGAAAGCCAGCTTGTGACAAACACACACAGTAAACCTGTATTGTTCACTCAACTGCGCATAATAGCACCGAATTAATAAAAAACACAATATATTGACCCACGTTTTGTTTTCTATATTGCGCCGTGCACGTTTGCGATGACGTAAGATGCACGCAAACGCACCAGGGTTCGATAGAATCAAGTTGAGTGTGAAACCAGACCAACGCAGCGGGGGGCGCCGGGAACAATCGCGCTCGGGCTCGGACCGCAACAAAAGAGGCCAGTGGAAAAGCCACCTAACAGGTCTTTGAGGGTCAGAATTCTAGCTGATAGACAGGTGTTCAAATACTTATTTGCAGCTGTATCTTACAAATAAATAGTTAAAAAATCATACATTGTGATTTCTGGATATTTTTTTTTAGATTATGTCTCTCACAGTGGACATGCGCCTACGATGACAATTTCAGACCCCTCCATGATTTCTAAGTGGGAGAACTTGCAAAATAGCAGGGTGTTCAAATACTTATTTTCTTCACTGTGTACTGTAAAGCTTCATTGTTAATCATTTAAAATATGTATTTGAATTTCTTTGAATTGCAATTCTGCTTCCTTTAATTCAAATTCAAATTGTAATCCTAGATCCTGTTTTTGACATCTATTCAAATTCAAGAATTGAGTTGGAATTAAGGAGTCATTCTCAATTCAATTCTGAATTGTGCACAAGTCTGACACACACACACACACACACACACACACTTACAAACATAGATAAACCAATTCACACACACCATAGTACCTTGGTACTACCGGGTTAGACCCCCTTTTGCCTTAATTCTTCATGGCATAGATTCAACAAGGTACTGGAAACATTCACAAGAGATTCTGGTCCATATTGTCATGATAGCATCACGCAGTTGCTGCAGATTTGTCGGCTGCACATCCCTGATGCGAATCTCCCATCCCTGCACATCCCAAAGCTGCTTTATTGGATTGAGATCTGGTGACTGTGGAGGCCATTTGACTTTAGTGAACTCATTGTCATGTTCAAGAAACCAGTTTGAGATGATTTGAGCTTTGTGACATGGCGCGTTATCCTGCTGGAAGAGCTATCATAAGATGGGCACACTGTGGTCATAAAGAGAAAGACATGGTCAGCAATACTCAGGTAGACTGTGGCGTTCAAACGATGCTCAATTGATACTAAGGGTCCCAAAGTGTGCCAAGAAAATATCCTCCACACCATTACACCACCAGCAGCCTGAACCACTGACACAAGGCAGGATGATCCATGCTTTCATGTTGTTTACACCAAATTCTGCCCCAACCATCTGAATGTTGCAGAAGAAAGAGAGACTCATCAGACCAGGCAACATTTTTCCAATCTTCTATTGCCCTGTTTTGGTGAGCCTGTGCAAATTGTAGCCTCAGTTCCCTGTTCTTATCTGACAGGAGTGTCACCGGTGTGTTTTCTGCTGCTGTAGCCCGTCTGCTTCAAGGTTGGATGTGTTGTGTGTTCAGAGATTATCTTTCTTCAGACCTCGCTTGTAACACGTTTTTATATGAGTTACTGTTGCCTTTCTATCAGCTCAAACCAGTCTGGTCTTTCTCCTCTGACCTCTGGCATCAACAAGGCATTTTCTCCCACAGAACTGCCGCTCACTGCATATTTTCTCTTTTTCATACCATTCTCTGTAAACTCTAGAGATGTTTGTGTGTGAAAATCCCAGTAGATCAGCAGTTTCTGAAATACCCGCCCCTGTCTGTGATTGGTTGAAACACTGTTTATTTTGGTTTTGAGTGGTGGTTGTACCCATTTGTTTTTGTGTGTAGATGAATGTGATCATTTATTTTTGGGCCTGAAATCACTTATACAACTTTTAACAGTTCTTTTAACTTAATAAGCATAAGAGACTTCTTAAAGTATAACCGACCACAAACTTTAGAACAGGAGTGGGTATATATGTAGTAATACTTAATATATAAGTAACAGGTTTTTTCCCTTTTTTTTAGCTTCATTCCTTTAAAAAAAAAAAAACTCTTGCCAATTATAAAACTATGTAGTTTATTTGTGAGTGTGTGTTAGCCACTACTGTCTTTATCAGTTGAGTCCGTTTGTGTTCATGTTGAGAAAATGGGCTTATTTTCATGTGTCCAGAAACTGGATCTTGTTTGAGATCAGGAAGGTGAGCAACTGTTATAGAACAAACAGGCACTTTCTAACACTTCCATTTAGCCAACGTTTAACACAAACAGATCGTGTTTCATTGCATGTCGTTTGTGATTCACACACTGAATTAAAGTGAATGAAATGTTTGTTGACTTTGGTAGGAAAACACCCGGTCACCTCAGATGCTCTGAATCCGAGACGCACGGGCTGTTAACAATCAACAGTTTGATTGCTTGGAAATTCAGGCTTTTGTTTCCTGAATAATATCGCACATCCTTTTATGTAACATGAAAACATTGTGCCACGTTGTGAACAACAACGTAAAAGAGCATGTCCTCTGGCCCTCCTTTAGTTTGAGCAACATTGCCATTTTTTTGATTGTCCTGTCATTCTGAAATACATTATGTTTTGGTTTTTGGTGCCCAGACTTTGCCATGACTTCATCTGGAACAGAGCAGTTGATTCCTTAAGGTTTCGTAATGATTCCATTAGCGATTCTTTTAGTTCTTTAGACTGATTCAAACTGATAACACGTGAGAATGCGACCGATTTGGTCTTTTTTTGACCCGTTCATTAAAAATAGTGACTCAAAAGAGTCATTTGTAGATTGGACTTGGTTATTCTGTATGTTTGTTGTTCTGATTTCGATTAAATTTTTTTAATTATTCCATTAACGATTCTTTTAGTACTTCAGACCGATTCAAACTTATAACACTCTGAGTCTTTTGACCAATTCATTAAAAATAACTGCTTAAAAGACACATTTATGGATTCAAATTATGTTGTTCTGTATGTTGGTTGTTCTGATTTAGATTCTGCTTTCTTAATGATTCCATTAATGATTCTTTTGTAATTTAGATTAAAACCAGTAACGTGTCGTGAGATTGAGACTGATTTGGTTCTTTTGACCAATTCATTAAAAATGAACCGCTCAAAAGAGTTATTCATGAATTGGACTGTTGTTCTTATGTTTGTTGTTTTGGTTTAGAATTGATTCTGGATTCTTAATTCCATTAACAGTTAATTTAGTATTTTAAACTGATTCAAAACAATACTTTTAGTATTTTAAACCAATTTGAGTCTTTTGACCAACTCATTAGAAAGAATCACTCAAAACATCCATTCATGAATCAGAATAGTTTGTGCATTAGTTGTTCTGATTTCGATTCTGGTTTCTTAATTGATTCTATTTAATTTTTCCATTCCCTTTCAGTACTTTAGACAGATTCAAACTGTTAATACTTGATATATTGAGTGTTTTGATCTTTTATGATTATTTTGACAAGTTCGTTAAAAAGAACTGCTCAAAAGAGTCATTTGGGAATTGGACTAGATAGTTCTGCTAGTTTGCTGTTCTAGTTTAGATTCTGGTTTCTTAATGATTCCATTAACAATTCTTTTAGTAATTTAGACCGATTCAAACCACTGACATGTTATATTGAGACTGGTTTGTTTCTTTTGACAAAGAGTCTCAAAAGAGTCATTCGTAAATCAGAATAGGTTGTTCTGTATGTTTGTTGTTCTGATTATCAATTATTTTAGACTGATTCAAACTGTCAACACTTGATATATTTAAATCATTAAAAAGATCTGCTGAAAAGAGTCATTTGTTAATTGGACTAGATAGTTTGTTCTTCCGATCTAGATTCTGGTTTCTTGATGATTTTTTCGTTGTTTAGACTGATTCAGACAATTAACATGTGAGATTGAGACTGATTTGGTTCATTTCTGAGTCTTTCGACCAATTCAAAAACCTCTCAAAAGAGTCATTTGTCAGGTTGTGCTGTTATGCGTGTCATTCGATTCTTCCAATTCATATACATTACAAACTCACAGCTCAGCCAAAACATAATTTCAGTGGCGGCACAATCATGGTTATTGAAGAGGTTCTTGATACCCAGTAAAAACTTCTCCTCAGTCACACTAAACTCTCTCTCTCTCTCTCTTCATTTTACCTCATTAGGAACAGCATGATCCTGCCAAAAGAAAAAATGTAGCACTAAAACGGCATTATGGCACGCTCTTCTGAAATGTCAGCCATTTTTTTTTTTCTCCAGCAATGTCAGCAGTTAATTTTATTTGTTCCTTCTCCTAAAGTGTGCTGTTTTATTTCCTTTCTCTCTTGGCGGAGGGCAGAGGGATTGGCAGGCAGCGCTCGTGTGTTGTTGGCATAGTCGTTCCTGGCGGGTGGAGGTAATGCTCACCCGCGGTAGCAACACGTACCGTTTACTTAAATGCCCGTAGCAACTCTGCTAATGACAGGGGAACGCAGGGCCAAGAACACTAATTGTACATTATAGTGGCGACGCAGAACTTCCTTTTAAAGCTGACGGTGTTAGCGGTTAGCTCATAAGTTAGCATAGCTGTGCGTGCCAAGCGACGGTTTTTGGTTATGTGCAAGTAAGCAAAGGTCAGTGTTTATGGTGGCTAAATTGAATAATTATGCTATTTTCTCTGATTTTATTTAAGGGTGGAGTTGCAGTTTGGGTACATGTGCTAATGTCAATCATCAGGCATGATTTCCTATGACCTTATACACTTTTAAAGCAAACCAGACGCTGATGATCACGTAAATGATGTCACGGTTGTTGTTAATTCACAACAGTGTATTATTTATGTACTGTTATAGTTTTATTAAAATTTCGAAATAGCTTTTTGCATTTTCAGTTTGTTTTTGTTTTAATGTTAGTTTCATTTAGCAATTTTATGTGTATTATTTTAAGTATTACTCATTTATATATTTTTTTAATTTGTATTTCAGTTTTAGTTTAGTTAGTTTTAGGGTTTCAGCTTAAAGTTATTTAAATTTTCATTTGGTTTTAGTTGTAATATTTAGATTTTATTTAGTTTCAGCTGTATATCAATTAACAAATGTTTATAATAGTTTTAGTAACTAAAATAACCCTAATAATGTTCGCAAAACATTATAATTGCACATATTGTATGTTCTTATATCCCTAATGGATATAATATTTTAAATTGCATTGTATTAGGCCATCAGTTATAATGCCTTATTCTCTTCATAAAAAGTAAAAAAAAATGTAACGTCTTCAAATGCACAAAATGTTTTTTAATAATGCATTTGTTCTTTAGTTTTTGAAAATGTTCTTCAAACTAAGAAACAATGGTTTGTTTAATAACTGTTGTGTTCACTGAAAGATTCTTTGCATTGGAAACAAAAATAGTTCTTCTATGGCATCTTTTTATTTTTTAAGACTGTCAAAAATAGTTATTTTTGAACAGATAAAATGCAGTATGTGTATTATTTATTTTGTATTAAATCATTATGAATGCCTGTATTAAACAGTTTGTTCTGTTCAGCCCAACAAGAAAGAAATAATGATCTTTCATTTTAAAATACTTTTTTGTATCTGTTATTATGTATTGATTAGTTGTATTTTTGTTTTTGATCACTTCTTTGTTATTACCATCTTGCGTTAAAGTGACCGGTTCATTATGGATATTTATGATGGACTTATTTTAAACCATCATCATCTTTTTAATCATAATCAAACCATTATCTTTTTTCTTTTTCCTCCTCTTTCACAACCAAAGCAATAAATCCAATATTATTTGTAGAAGTTCTTCTTTGCTCACTGAAAGGCCATCTTCAAAGTATGAATCCCTGTTTTGTCCTAAAACGATATTACGGCAAGTCTGCCGTCTCTTTCCCATTGAGAGCGGTTTTAAGGATATTGTTTTTCCGTCTAATGTTTATGCGTTTCCTGTGGTGGGTGTAGATAGCACCCAGCTGCTTCACAAATGAGTAAGAACACTGTGTGTTTCTCTTTGATGCCTCTGTGTCTGTAAAAGTTTGGTATTGAGAGACTTTAATAGCTCAAGGCTGCCTGGAGGATTCCTCTTCCTGTGCGGACAGGAAGTATTTACAGTTATGAGGCCAGTTCTGCATTAGATGATGAGTTGGATGCGGACCACACAGATCAGAAAGTGTGTGTGTGTGGTTGTATTTCTTGTTCATTGTGTGTCATGGGATGTTGATGCTGGAATGACCGTTGCCCATAAAAGACCAAAACCACAGGATGAGATGAGGAACACACACTCGAAAGTTTCGAATTTGCTCAAGATGCCAAAAAGTTGTCATTCACTGACTTTTTTAAGTTTGGATACATGAAGGAAGTCTGGGCACCTAAAGGAGTTATTCAGCATCAGATATGTTTTTCAACAATTAAAAAATGATCTCAAGCTAGACTTTAAAAAATATATATTGATAGTTTAATTATATTGAAGTATATTTAATTATATATGTAATTACTAGAAATTTTCCGGTTCCGGTTCCGATTCCGGTTCCGCCAAACGATTCCGGTTCCGGTTCCCATTCAATAAAAATTATTAAAACAACTAATACAAATAGTACTGGGAAAATATACAATCCTTTTTGTGTTTTATTTCTGATACTTGTCAAATGAGTTTAACAGACTGGCAGTGTCAACAAATTCAACATTATTTAGAAACACATTTTTCTGAAGGAAAATAAACATTTTTGCATTCTCAAGGATAATTTGGGACCTCTCCTATAGCTTATTGTATCTCCAGCAGTGGAATACCCTCTCAGAAGGGGTAGAATATGCTTGAACACACATGTAAGATCCAGACAAGTGAAACATAATATTTTTTAAATCGGTTTGAATGATTGATTCATAAAGACTTCACTTGTTTCATTACTGGATTAAACTGCTCTAGCAGTTAATAAACAGAAATGCATGCGTCTTGCGGAAGGACATTATAGCCGGAGCTACTTCTCTATGTTTATGTGTATGATGCGGGTGAGTCACGCAGGCACTGGGCTACTCCGCAGCGGTGCCGAACCAACCAGTGTAAAGTAGTCCGAGTCTAAACGCTTATTACAGCCTTATTACCGTGGTGATTCAGGATAAGACAAAAAAACGGTTTGAAAAAAGGCATTCATGATGTAATCGCTCATTATATAGCTACATTTTGTAAATTCTGAAGCGAATTTTCGTTATTTGAAGCGACTTTCAAAAGGTGATTAACTCTGTTTTAGTTGCTGTACCGTAGACATCAGTGTTTATTCTCGAACTATAAACTTTTATCTCAGTACTTCTGTGATCATTTGAATATTTTTAACACAGAAATATCGATAACTTACTGTGTTGTTGAAAAGACTGAAAGTAAGCTGTTTCATGTAGAACTGCTCTCTCTGGGTCAGTGACAGCGCAAACAGATTTGAATGTCCCGGTGTGAAGTTTTTGTCATTTAGGAATAAGATCGCGTAGGCGTTTGAATCGAGATCGTTTAAAGATTAATGGTGCAGCTCTACTGTCTTTATTCTCTCTCTCTCTCGCGCGCGCGCGCGCTCTCTCTCTGCGTTGATATCTGACGCAAAAAAAAACGTATACGAATAGCGCGAGGGACAGTGCATTCATTACAATTTTAATATTCACGTGGTGAGACGTCGCTATTACAGGATAAGCTCCCAGCACTTCGTCCACACATCACACCAGAACCGTTTTCGGAACCGAAACTCAGGAATTTCGCACGGTTCCGGTATTTTTGAAAAAACACTACCGGTTCTGGATAAGAACCGGTTCTCGGTGCCCAACCCTAGTAATTACAGTAATTTAATTATGTTTATCAGTTTCAAAATGTTATATTTTTTTTGTTGAAAATTGCAAACTTAGTGTTTGTAGAATAGATTAAGTACTTGTTGATTTATAACTCAGTATTTATTTTAGTAGCGCCATTTGTTCTAACCAGGACACATTCTCCATAAAGTATAATGAGTGTGATGCCATTCTTAATTGATCCAATAATAAGCGATTTAATTAGTAAGCTAAGCAAAAAGTTGTTGAAAAGCCATTCATATTGATTAACTTTATTGTTTGTTGCATTGCACTAATAAAACCATAATAAATGTAATTTTCTATTCAGTATGCAAGAATAGAAAAAAAAAAAAACATTAAATGTAATGCATACTTTATTTAAATAAGCAAAAAAAAAAATTTGTTCAAAGGTGTAATTTGTTCCCGTCAGTCTGTGCTGCCAATAACCTCAGGTTTAAGGAAGTGTTATTCGATAAAGAGATGTTATCGAGTGATGCAGAAACTCTCCATGTTAACCCCATGAGACCTGTTATCATGTGATCTTCATGTCCCGAACTGCTATGGATTTATTCCGTGACGTTTGAAAGGATCACAGTGGACTGGTAGAGATCAGTCACTAATTGAATTCTGATTCTGATTGTTATTCTGAAATAACAACATTGATTTTTTTCGATCTTAAACCTGTCAAATGAAGCACTTTAAACGTGTTTGATGGGTCTGTTAGTTTTAACGAGAACCTTCAGGGTTGTTTTCTTTCTTTCTCACATTCTCACTTTGTTAAAGCTTTCTCCTTAAAGTAGTTCACACAAACAAATTAAACTCTCTCTTTACTCTTTTTGAATAGAGCTACCACGGTCTATTTGATTGGTTTTAAATATTAAAGGATCAATCACCCTAAAATGTAAGTGTTCATTTTAGTAGCATTAAGATATTTTTTATTTCTATTCATGACAAACACATTATTCTCTCAAATGATTACTGTTGTTGTCCAGAGTTTTTTTTTTCTGTTTTTATTCTCAATGGTGATTCTCTATATATTTGCAGCTTTGCAACACAGTTTTATGACACTAATATTACACTAATATTTTAAAGTAATTTAAAAAATAAATTTTTATAAAAATAAATTTTATGATGAAAATTGTGTTTAATTTGGTGTGATTTTAGTGTTTATCTATATATATATATAAAAATTTAGCAAATTTTTCTTACATTTATGGTAATAAGAATTGCGTTTACGAGTTAAACATGCTTAATTGTCACATCTAAAATAGGCTTAATAAGCAACATATATGAATACAAAATAAGATTTCCTTTGCTTTTGGTGTACAATATGTCCCTGCATGTTCTTGACAAGTTTTGTGAGATTGTTGTGTCATGTTAAAGGAACACGCTTAGCATAAAGGAGCACGCTATAGCTTAGCATAGATCATTGAATCTGATTAGACCGTTAGCATCTCTCTCAAAAAAATGACCAAAGAGTTTCGATATTTTTCCAATTTAAAACTTGTATGTTTGGCAAATATGGCTAGGAACTATACTCTCATTCCTGCGTAATAATCAAGGAACTTTGCTGCCGTATGGGTGCAGCCGGTGCAACGATATTACGCAGCGCCTGAACCTGTGAACCTGACGTGTCATTAGCTCTTTCCACAGGTGTGTGTGCAGAACAAGAGAACCACATGAGTTCCTCCCAACACTGTCAATCACACACGTCTGATCTGATAGACCTGCTAATCTGTCAACAGCATGATCACTCCAAAATACACAAGAAACACACACTTGCATATATTAGCAGCTGGTGTGTGTGTGTGAGTGTGTTAAAAGCCCAGGTGCACTGAAGTACCCCTGTTTGAAGAGACAGACGGGGTATTTTTAGCTCAGAGTGGCTTTAAGAGTCGTCAAAGTGCAGCCCCGCTGCTCCGTGTCCCATTAGCGCAGTGAGAACACCACCTGCTCCAGACACACAGAAAAGAGACCCGGAAATCGACACACACCAAACGAAGCACTTCAGTTGTCCGTGAACCGACAGACCATAACAGACACACAGATTTAGCTAGACTGAAAGTTCCAGACAGTGTGTGTGTGTGTATCAGACAGATCAAAACCCAGACCAGACGGACAGATAGTTCTGTGTGTGTGCCAGCGGGCATTTAATGTGCTCTGACTCTCTCAGTAGGTCACAGTGACTTGGTGTTTCATATAAACACTCTCTCAACTCTGCAGTCTGCCCTTCCTGCTGCTACTGCGTTTGATCCCTGAAATTAATACAAATCAAACTATAATCTCAGACCGAACGAGTCCTGAGCGGTGTGCATGCCAGCAACATTACAAACTAATTATTAATGGATGTTTGAGTTCTCGTTGGCATTGACTTTTTCTCGTTTTTGCTTGTGGGCTGCTGTTGTTTGCTTTAGAGGAAAAAGTTGATAATAAGACCAGGCCGGATGATAATATTTATGTTCTGATTTGTTTTCCTGTTTGCGTGGTGTTTGCTAAGTCAAGCACTGTTGCATATACTTTAAATTTCAGTTTGTGTCGACCTGCAGTCTTGTTTCCTCAAACCATGTGTGTTATTGAGCAGAAGTGTGCTGTTACTTTACTAAATGATCAGATGCATAAAACGCATTATAAAACGGATGGGAGATCTCTGTTGGGTCAGGATATCCCAGAATGCCCTAGCAACTATTTAGCAACAACCTAGCATCATGGTGGTGAATTTTGTTCCAGGGTTATTACCATTAACTAAAACAAAAAGTCAATACTTGAAATAAATAAACATTAACTGGAGTAAAATATTCAACTTATTTTATTTCAGCTAGTTGCCAAGGCAAAATTTATCATATAAAAAACAATTATATCTAAATAAACTAATAAAAATGACTAAAACATACAACTAAATGAAAATGAAAACGTAAAATATTAAAATAGAATCTACTTCAAAATATTAAAGGTGCCCTAGTGTGAATGTGAAATTGAAATTATTTTGGCATAGTTAAATAACAAGAGTTCAGTACATGGACATGACATACAGTGAGTCTCAAACACCATTGTTTTCTCCTTCTTACTTAAATCTCGTTTTTGAAAAACACCCCTGAAAAACAGGCGAATCTCAACATAATACCGACTATGACGCAACAGTCGGGATCATTAATATGTACGACTCCAAAAATGTGCATATGCCAGCCCATGTTCAATGACAGGCGGAACTGCGCAGCCGAAGCATGGCAGTCGTTCAGTGTTTGGATGTACAAATGAACACAAAGGTATTTAGTTCCTTCATCCGAGCCTCTGAAGAAACAATGGGTTCATTTTATTTTCTCTGGAAATTTCCAAACATTTTACAGACGACGCAACAAGACGGTTTCCTCAACTTGGGCCAATGTGAGCTACCAAGCAACACTTTCGGATGTGTAATTGTTCAAGTTCAGACAGGTAATCTTTCTCTCAAAATCGTTCAATACTATATTGACATCATCGTGTTTGCATTGGTGAAAGCATTAGAGAGAGTGCAGAAACTGCGTTGCAATGATAAGATCTTCATTCTCACGATCAACACACTGTCATCTGTTTGCTCAATGCTCATCACGGCATGATGAGATTAAATACTTTAAAAACATCTCACGATTCGTTAATCTCGATAGCTGTAATAGTAAAAACGTATAATATCTGTAGTAAAAGTATTCGAGAGTGTTTCACATTACGTAGCTGTTTCATATGCAAGCATGTCAGCCAATCACAGCAGAGGCCGGTTACACACAGCAGACACGCCTCTTCAAACAGAGCGTTTGGGCTCAGGGCTAAAATCAGGCTAGGAAAAATGCTTTTTATTTCTAAATTATGACTATTTTTTATCTAAAAAACATACTAACATTATAAGGGCAACCCAGAAAACATTATACAATAAAAATAAAAACCATTCTAGGGCACCTTTAAGATAAACTGTTCATAGTATAATACAGTAAATATATTAGTATTTATTACTATTAAATAAAATAGTAACAATTAGTAATAAAAATTAATAAGTAAAAGTATATTAATAAAATAACACTGATTTGTACCACCAAGATTTTCTTGTGGAAGGATATGGTTTCACAGCAGATGGTGGCGGATGAGTTGATCCGACTCTAATTTGACACAAACTATAATGACATGTTGATGTTTTCTCCATGACGCATGTTTTTAGCTGTCAGAATAATAATCCATGACTGAAGTTATATTAGCCATCGCGTCAGATTTTTTTAATGCAGCATAAACATGCAACTCACATGCACAACAAAATAGGTAAAAAGAGAGAAGGGCTGTGTAAAAAACTGAATATTAGCTAACTACATACTGTACAATGTGTACAGGTGAAACTCGAAAAAATTAGAATATCGTGCAAAAGTTCATGTATTTCAGTAATTCAAATTAAAAGGTGAAACTAATATATTTAGTATATATATTAACTACATACATATGCATGATTACACTGGCATTTCTGTATTCAAAATCCTTTTTTTATTGATTTCATGTAATATTCAAATTTTCGGAGATTTTGAATTTGTGGTTTTTATAAGCTATACGCCATAATCTTCTAAATTGCGTGCGTGTGTGTGTGTGCGCGCGGTAGGACTGCTTCATGGTTAGAGCTCAGTCCTTTAGTGATTGATGAGGTCATCAGTATGAGACGCATTAATCCTTCCCATCATGCCTGCTGCTCTCCATAACCCCACATGCACAGCACTTCCATTGTCTTTCACACACACATACTGACACATTCCAGCAGACGAGGATTTGAAGGTCACCATAGTGAGGGAACTCATCATTACCCATGATTTATGTTTAATTCTGCCTTTAACATACAAGGACTCTGATTGGCTAATCTCAGGCTGGCTATTATCACACACACTTACCAGGTGCCATCCAGGTCGGAAAGGTGTTAATGTGGGTATATGTATGTACGCCTGTGAGAATGATTTTTGATTTACAACATGATGACCTAGTAAACTGCCTACCTAGACCGCATCTGACAATCCCAGAATGCAGTGCTCAGTGGGAAAGAGAAGTGATGCTTGTATTTCCTTCAGTACTAGAAATTTATTTATTAATATTTTGAAGTAGCTTTTATTTTTCATTTTAAGTTGTATGTGCTTTTGTTGGTTTTTATATTTCTATTTAGCTTTAATTTTTTTTTAATTTTAGTTTGACTCATTTTAGTACTTCAAGTTTTAAGCTTTCATTTAATAAAAGTAGTTTTAGTTAACAACAACACTGGTTAAATTCAGACTGTATTTTAATCAAAGTTACACAGCAAAGGTTGTGACTGAGGCTTTTGGTAAGAAAAAAATCATACCGATTCAATTTTTTGGAAACTTTCAGCCTGGTTTCTATATTTTTACCTCTCAGAGCGAGGCAGAAGCGCTTCAGAAGATCGTGTCGTCCTGTAGGCTTTTGTCTCCCTGAGTCTAAAATGTGACCCATTTTTCTGTCGAGCTGGATTTGAAAAACTTCTTAGAGAAACTCAAGTCTGGAGGTTTTTCTGATCCAGACCTGAGAGAAAACTCTGACCCAAATTACATACTGTACAAACTTAAGCTTCATTAAAAGAGCTCTGAAACCAGAGCACAGTCCCAAAACCTGCTGAGCTGCCTATATAACTTTTATAGCTGTCATGGAGCCTAACAAGTGAACGACACAGGCACACTTGCTTCAATTTAAAGCATTTTTGTTCATTGAAATAAAGATGAAAGATTAAAAAAACCTAAACTAAATAAAAGTTAGAAATGTTCTCTTGGCAACTAACTAAAATAAGTTGAAGTTACTACTACTAACTGGAAATAAACACAAACTAAAATTGAACTAAAACTGAAATGAAAAATAAATTAATAAAAACTCAAATGAAAACTGGAAAATATGAAAAATATTATATACAGAATACAATTTTCCAATGGAATTTAATGTTAGAATGTTAAGCTTACAGCAAACCCCTAATTAGCATTAAAATATAAGTATTTTTAATTGCACCTTTTTATAGATCTTTGTCTGCCATCTTTCTCTGAGCTCAGCACAATGCATTGTGGGATTGCCTCCAGGAAGAATACATGTCGTGCAGCGTTTGAATGTTTTCCGAAGCAAGGTATCGCAGAAGTCAGCATATTTAAGTTGCCTATCTTTGCATGGGTAGCATCAATTAAGATGCAATTACTCAGCTGTACTCTTCTTCTCGTAGGCATATGAGGAGATTACGATCTTATACGTCTGAAATCTGGTAGGCAAAACAAACGCAGCAGGTTTACGATGCACTGTCGTTCATCATCGTGACACGCTGTTGTGGTTTTCTGCTGATACGGTGACAGACGAGACAAATACAATCTTGTGTAATGATTTCAAGCAAGACTTTGTGGTTCTAACTCTCTCTCTCTCTCTCTCTCTCTCTCTCTCTCTCTCCCTCTCTCTCTCTCTCTCTCTCTCTCAGTTTGTTTGCTCTGCTGTCTAAGAAGCACAATAAAGTTTTGGAGCAGGCGACCCAGTCCTTGCACGGGCCTCTGGGAGCAGACGACAGGACCGTCCTGCCCGACTATGTGAGTCAATCCCTCAATTCACTGGTTCACATTTACCCATCAGGACTCGTGCATTTCATGCATTTGTGACTAAAAACAGATGTGTGCAAACTGTAAAATGTATTAAGGAGTACATGTGCGAATAAAAAGTAGAAAAAAAGTTTTCACTTTTAAGGTCCGAAGTCTTAAATGGAATAACAAAAGACTTGATTATCTTTTTAAGAGGTCTGAAATTTGGGGCCGGAATCGTGATATGTAAATATTAATCTTCAAAAGGCTATGATATAATAAAACTAATATGTGTGGTGTACATTTCAAAATAAATTCATTGCTGCTACAGGCACATTTATGCCAAGCGATTGCTTATTCGATGAAATTAAATTCACATTTATTTCTATATCGCTTTACATATCATTTCAAAGCAGCTTTACAGAAAATGCACGTCTACATTACAATTTAGAGTGATTTGTTATCAGAGGTGACATTGCCAAAATTATTTCTTTAAAATTATAAATAAAATTATAATAAAAATTATTATATAAATGCTTATGATTTATGGTTGATGAATTATGAAAATATTTACTTTATGGTGGTTTTAAGAGTGCATATGGAAGTAGTGAAGACATTTCAAAATAAGAGTCTCGTTGCATTTCTGCTTGTTTATAATTAAAAGTCCCGCATTATGCAAAACATAATTTTTTCTGTTTTTTATTGGTATTTCACTTACACAACACACTGGAATTTAATTCAGTGTTACTATGAGTAATTCTGTGATTATTAAATAAATACAGTATGAAGCAGAAATAAATAAAAAACCTAGTATGATTTTTACATTCTAATAAAGAAAATCATGTTCCTTCTCATTACCTTTTTATTTAGAAAAAAGCTAATTATTTGATACATTTTCATTGCACACCTAAACCTCTTTATGATCTCCTAAAATTTTCTAATTAGTAGCACATGTGCTCCTTAGGAAAAAATAAGCATCCAGCCCCGCCGATACACATTTGCTTTGGCCTCAACTTGCGATTTGATCATCGGATGTTAAAACCAGACAGGTGTAAACAGCAACCTTGAGCCCTTAACATGATCTTAGAGCATCATTAGTCCTAAATGGTGTGTGTGTGTGTGTGTGTAGACATAGACAGCAGACAGTCCTTCTGGCTAGACATAAAGACACATAGTAGACATAAAGGGAGGGCGGGGCTTGAGAGGAAAGGGGGAGGGGCTATTTCAGGAGGTCATTTAGGTCAGTGGATTCGACCCTAGAGGGCAGCAGCCAACCTGCTCTGAGGGGGTGGGGTGTCTGGGACAATGGGGATGTAAATGGAGTGTGTGTGAGATGATGGGAGTCTTCAGTGTGTGTGTGTGTGTGTTTGTTCCACAAACAGCCTGAGGCCGGAGCCTTGCAGATGTCTGCTGTGTGTCTGGGTGGGTCAGACTGCTGTCTGCTGTCCTGATTAAGCCCCGCACCCCTGCTTTGTGCCTCGTTCTCCTTCCATTCACATCTATTCCTCTTCATCTGTCCATCTGTCTCTCTCTCTCTGAATATCTTCACTCACACTCCCTTTTCCATCAGTTTCCACAGTTCCACTGAATGATGACATCACTTGCTAACCTGCCTACGAACAAACAGTGCATTGCAGTCTTCGTTTATGAGACGTACCATAGTTTCTGAGAGCATATTTTAACACCCAAAGTAATTTGATTTAGGATCTTTATGCCATCACAATCTTTGGTGAATCGTTCAGAAGTTATAAAAATGTACAAATAAAATTCATAGTTATCCATTATAAATAAATACAAATATATGGAAAAATCTGATCAATTTAAAAAACAATTGTATTATTGTCATTATTATTATATATTGTTTTTTATTTTTATTAATATTATAAGAAATATAATGATAATATAATTAAAAAACAATTGTATTATTGTCATTATTATTATATATTGTTTTTTATTTTTATTAATATTATAAGAAATATAATGATAATATATAATCAATTATTTTTAATTGTTATAATTAAATTTATTATAAAGTTATAATAATTATTATAATTAATATTAATATTTTATACATTTTATAAAATTAATATTATTTAAATAATAATACATAATAATAATAATTAAAATGATTACACATTATTATTTATTCCCATCTATTTATTATTATTTATTAATAACAATAAAAATGCTATTATAAGCTCTGATGAAGCATTCAGAAGGTATTTGAGTAAAAAACAGTAGTTATTTAAATTAGTAATCAATTATTATTAATTATAATAGATGAATAAAATGTATTAATATATATTATATTATTTTTTATTAATCAGTTTATTTATTAATTGTTTTATGTGAGGTGGACAGAAAACTGAGTTTTATGTACTCATAAGATGTAATTAAATGTCTGTACAGCATGATTAGGATTAGATTAGAGTATCCGTCCCCTAGTGCACATTGCATTGGGTGTTTGTTTTCAAGTGTCATTATTTCAGAAGCCATTTAGGTTTGTGTTGTCTATTTTGTTGATGTTGTTGTTTTGAAGACCGGGCTTCGTGAGGATGTTGTCCCACCAGCGGGTTTAACAGCCAACGCAGACCCAGTTTTCCCAGAACCACCCTTTCTCCAGTAGAAGCGCATGATTGGGCTCCGGCTCTGTGTATTTCTGTCTTTCTCAGAGGAGTTTTATGGGAAGGATGTCCAAAACGGCAGTTATCAAGCACGAGTTTAGACTTCATTTGATTTTGCAAGCCTTTCCTCTGTCATATCTTATAAGACAAACAACATTCACACACGCACACACACACTGTTTTTGTCTGCTGTCACTGTTATCGCCATGGGATTTCCTTCAATCTATGGGAACAGATGCAGTTTGTGATGTTAAGACTGTGTGTCTGTACATGCAGAACATCTTATGAAATGGATCTAAAATCTGACTGCATGAGCTGCTTTAGCTGGGGTAAAAACAAAGTTATTTCAGTTAATGTTTATTTTTATGATAAGTAACAAACGTTATTTTATGGCTTAAAGGGATATTTCACCAAAAAATGAAAATTAGCCCATGATTTACTCCCCCTCAAGCCATCCTAGGTGTATATGACTTTCTTCTTTCAGACAAATTCATCTATCCATCATAAAAGTGCATCTATCCATCATAAAAGTGCATCTATCCATCATAAAAGGGCTTCTGAAGTGAAGCGATGTGTTTGTGGAAGAAAAATATCCATATTTAAAACTTTATCGACTAAAATAACTAGATTCCGACAAACGGCCTGTGCATCGATTTACGGCAAAAGAGTAACACTTGACCTTGAAGCACTTTTATGATGGATAGATGCACTTTTATGATGGATAGAGGGACTTTTATGATGGATAGAGGGACTTTTATGATGGATAGATGCACTTTTATGATGGATAGAGGCACTTTTATGATGGATAGATGCACTTTGATGATGGATAGAGGGACTTTTATGATGGATAGATGCACTTTTATGATGGATAGATGCACTTTTATGATGGATAGATGCACTTTGATGATGGATAGATGCACTTTTATGATGGATAGAGGCACTTTTATGATGGATAGAGGGACTTTTATGATGGATAGATGCACTTTTATGATGGATAGATGCACTTTTATGATGGATAGAGGCACTTTTATGATGGATAGATGCACTTTGATGGACTTCAAAACAGAAACGGCCATTCACTGCCATTATAAAGCTAGGAAGAGCCAAGACATTGATTAATATAACTCTGATTTTATTCGTCTGAAAGAAGAAAGTCATATACACCTAGGATGGCTTGAGGGGGAGTAAATCATGGGGTAATTTAAATTTTTGGGTGAACTAACCCTTTAAGTTTTAGTTAACTATAATAACCCTGATCTGTACGAAGAGAGAGAGAGAGACAGACTGCAGTGCCACGATTATGGGATGTCTCAGTGTCTTAATACAGGTCAGAAAGTGACCTATTTACCATCTCCCTAAAGACACACACACTTTCTACCTGTCTTCCTCTGCCCTTCTTTTCCTCCCTCGTTTCTTCTCCATCTGTTTCATTCTCAATCCTCTCATCTCTGCTGTTTAAAGGCTCTTTTGATTGTCGCAGCAGCAGCTGGAGCGTTTACTGGCGGGAAACGCTGAGCTTGTTTTCCTCAACGTCCTCCAAAAGCCAATATGTAGTCCAGCACTCAGTTTCTGATCCTAATGTGTTCAAATCAGTGTTCAAATCTCAGTGAACCAGTAAAAGATGCTCTGATTTCCGTTAAAGATGAATCCCCATTTGTCCCGTCTCACGTTCGTCATTTACCTGACTGTTGCCATGGCGACGACCATCTACCTCTTGGGATCACTGTCTCGCCTTGACCTGACCTTTGACCCCTGACCTCTGCTTGAGAGCATAAGGGCTTGTAACCATGGAGACAGGAGTTTGCCTCTTACTGGCTTAGATGGTATTGACATCACAGTCATTAGCTGATCATTAGACCACACACACACACGCTCGCGCTCATGCACGTATGCACACAGACAGATGACTAATGACTGTCTGGCACTGGATGCATGTGCACTTCCTGTTCCTTTCTATCTATTTCTCAATGCACATACACACAATTAGATTTTCAGTAGCATCTTTCTTTGTCTCTCTAGGTTTATGAGTCATATTGGCTTATGTACTGACGGTTAGTGATGTAATAAAACCCTTTTCCATAAGTGTTAATCTTTGGTGCATAACCCACGCTGTTCAGATTTCTCAAGCAGACACATTTTAAATTTCTTCTGCTCACCAAGGCTGATCAAAAATACAGTAATATTGTGAAATATTATTACAATCTAAAATAGCTGTTTTCTCTGTGAATATATTTTAAAATGTAATTTATTCCTGTGATCAAAGCTGTATTTTCAGCATCATTACTCCAGTCTTCAGTGTCACATGATCCTTCAGAAATCAGTCTAATATGATGAATTGCTGCTTAAGAAACATTTCTGATTATCAATATTTGTCAGGGTTCTTGGTTGTGAGTGTGTATGATTAGACTGGATGATTACAGGATACTTGAATTATCTACAGAACTGCTTTGCTTGTGTCTGTGTAGGATTTGTTCCTCACACTCAGGTTGTTCACACATTAACATCTGACCTGATTTTCCCTCCCTCCCTCTCTCTCTGTGTCTCTGTGTGTGTCTGTGTGTGTGTCTGTGTCTGTGTCTGTGTGTGTGTAATCTCATTAGTCTGTACTGTAGAGCATATCGCTCTCATCCCTAATTCACTCCTACGTTCTTCTCGTCTAATTATCACTCCCTGTTTCTGTCTAGACACCTCCAGCTTCTTTCTAGGTTGTAGTTTGATCTGGTTTCCCAGACGTCCTTCTCAACTGCTTTTGCTTCACGGCCCACATTTCACTTCGAACATCAAGTACCAGACCAGTATTGTTTACCAGTTTGAACGGACCTTTGACCTGTTTGTTGAGAACCGCAGGTCTAGACGAGAATTTCCAGGTTTAGTCTGATCCCGTCCTGCACGTTTGTTTCATAAGTATCTACTTAAATTGAGTTAATAACACCGGCGACAGTCTCCCACCCCGTTAATATTCCCGACTGCTGCGTCCGCAGATCTTTTCCGACATGTAGGGGGTCGTCATGGGAACGGAGGGCAGGAATTTCCTCTGTCTGGTGGGAAGGGGAAGGTGTGAGGAACGCGACCCAGAGCGGAGGGCTTCGGATGGGCTTATGTCATCAGCACAACCGCACTGTAGAAATAAACCTGAATGGATTAGGCCAAAAATTATTATTACCCAAAAAATCATCATTTATTCACCTCATGTCGGTCCAATCCCGTAATGCAAATTATGATATTTTAAATTAATCCCGAGAGATTTCGGTCCCTCCATTGAAAGTCCATGTAAACAAAACTTTCAAAAAGATCATAAAAGCGTCATAAAACAAATTCATACAAATCAAGCTGTTTAATCTATGTGAATTAAGCGGTTTAATATACGTCTCGTGAAGAGATACGATCGCTTTATGTGATGAACAGATTTTTATTAAGATTTTATTTGCATCTAAACATTAATCAACACACATACATATACAGAAGCACAAGCTATATGTGAATAAAAGCCTAAATTAAATCTGTTCATCATATAAAGCGATCATATCGCTTCACAAGACTTATATTAAACCGCTTAATTCATATAGATTAGTTTTGCAATGCCTTAATGATCTTTTTGGATCTTTTAAGTTGCATGGATTTTCAGTGGAGGAACAGAAACCTCTCAGTTTCGATTAAAAATATCTTAATATGTGTTTTGAAGATTAACCAGTCGTTCAAGTTTGGAACGACATTAGGGTGAGTAATTAATTACAGATTTGTCCTTTTTTTTTGTGAGCTACCACTTTACATTTATTAATTTAGCAGATGCTTTTATCCAAAGGGACTTACAAATGAGGAATACAATATGCGATTCATCTTCAGGACGCAATATCCCGAGAAGTGCTATGAATACAAAAGTTCAAACAAAAACCTGTTTGAAATCAGTCATTATTTCTGCAGTTCTGTTTGCTGCCACTAGAGGCGCCTCAATGACACGTCCCAGCTTTAATTCAACAACATTGGGGTCAATGAAGTTTACACCTTCTCAGGGTCTTGCATCATGCGTTGGTGTCAGATGTCGCCTTTATACGTGTCCTGACATCAAGTATGGTGTTTTTCTGTCGCCACGGTTCAGGTATTAACAGATGGTGCCGTATGGGGACACAGAAGGCGGCTTACTCGTGTGCACGTGTGTTTGTGTGTGTGTTTCCAGAGGAATTGATCTGCGTGAGTCTCAAGCAGAACACAAACTGCAGTAATCACAAAGGCCTTTACTAAACCTGCTATCTTTCCAGTAAAGCCCTTGTTCTTCTGGCGCTGGTGCCACTGTGAGTGAATCATTCTGAGGACTGAGTGCTTTACACGAGTATGTGTACTTCGCGACTGTTAAAAAACATGTTCTATATAGTAATAAGATGGGTAGTATGAATGAAATTTGGATGTAATACATCCGCCATGTTGTTACGGTCATGTGACCTTCCTACCAATCTCTACTCAACAACTGAAGAAACATTCACATCTGGAGCAAAAACACTGCAGGAGGAGTTTCTTTTCTTTGTTTTGTCTTTCTTCTTTTATTTATTTATCTTATTTTCTGTTTCTTACTTATTTTAGTTTTCCTTTTTTTTCTTTTTTCTTTTCTATCTTCTCTCTTTTCTTTTCTTCTGTTTCATTGTATTTTTATTTACCTTACTTTTTGATTTTCCTTTCCTTATTTTATTTTTTCTTTCTTTTTTCTTTTCATTCTATTTCTCTCTCTCTCTCTCTCTCTCGAATTATGCTTGCAGTGTTTTAAACGATGCTGCTGTTGTTTGTCGTACAGTCATTGAAGCTAATTCCATAAAACTGTGTGTTTTTGTACATTCCCGGGCTTTTGTGTTTCACTACACAGAGTCTGAGCTTTCTCGAGGTGTGTGTGTGTGTGTGTGTTCGTTCCTATGGAAACCGGATTGCACATTCTGTTCCATTGACTTGCTTTTGTCCAGAGAGATTTGTGGCTCGGAAACTGACATCAGTCTTGAGAATAAGCAATAGATGAATAACATAAAGAGGAGGCCGAGATGGCTGCAGCCAGAGACTCTGTATAGGGGAGGACAGTGGGAGAAAAGGAAATGAGAAGGTCAAAGGTCATAAACGAAACGCTCTCCAGAGACATTGCATTTTTTAACGAATTTAAATGTCAAATGCAGTGTTACTGAAGAGAAGAATCTTTTGGCAATGGTTTATGTGAATATATTCTCATAAACAACAGCTACAATTATAACACATTATAATACTAGCTCATGCTTAATTGTTTAAACAGTATATTAGCATGTTATGTTGTGCACTTTATAATGAATTGCACTCTTTGAAGCAGTCCCTTAGTACTATAACTCTTATAATTATTTATTCAAGATATAATGCTTTATAGTTTTGTAATGCAATTATACCTGTCTTAACATCAATTTTAACCCTGGGTTAATGCCAGTGGGCCAGTATTTATAGGTTTGTAGGAATTTCTGGGATTGCATTGAACAAACTGCTGATGTAACCCCCCCCCCACCCACACACACCCACACACACACACACACACATGCACGCACTCACACTCTCACACACTCTATACATCCATACTGCCTTGGCGCCAAACATGCTTCAATTTGATGCATGAAATATATATGATGCGGCTGCAGAAAAGGACGAAAGATGCATTTCTGTTGCCCCCGCTTTAAGTCTGTGTGTGTGTGTGACCCAGAAAAAGTGTGATGGCCCAGACTGCAGCAGACCACAGGGAAATGTTAACCCATTTAACCCACACACACAGTGTGGTGTTCTCTGCACCGTTGGCACCTTCCTAGACGGCATGTTAGTCCATGCGTTTGAACCAGGGATGCAAAGGTTAGGAGACAATTAGTGTTGTTTGGATCACTGTTACTGATCCAGCCTTTCTAAAGTTTAAGGTTGGCGAGATTTAGTAATGGTTTTGAAAAGTCTCTTCTGCTCACCAAGGCTGCATTTATTTAAACAAAAATACAGTAAAAACAGTAATATTGTGAAATATTATTACAATTTAAAACACGTGAATATATTTTTTTAAATGTAATTTATTCCTGTGATTTTAAGCGTCATTACTCAAGTCTTCAGTGTCACATGATCCTTCAGAAATCATTCATCATTTGCCTTAGAAAATACGGAGTAAATTTTTTATTTTTTTCTGTCATTACTTGCTGCATTTTCTCTTTTTCCCCTCAGGCTCAGGATCTGAATGTCATCGAGGAGGTGATCAGGATGATGTTGGAGATTATAAACTCCTGTTTGAGTAATTCCCTCCATCACAACCCGAACCTGCTGTACGCGCTGCTCTATAAGCGAGAACTGTTCGAACAGTTTCGCTCACATCCCTCTTTCCAGGATATCATGCAGAACCTTGACACGGTGAGACACTGACTGTGTTCAAACCATAGTGAGCGATCTAGTGCACACAGACGGACTGAACCTAACTGAAACTGAACCCCATAAGTAGGGCTGTCACTTTTGTGAAAAAATCCTTTTTGAGACATAATTGTTCATTGGATCGATTGTAAAATAAATTTTCCGTGTCTAAAGACGTTTCCATTTTCAACGCCAAATATAGGCAAATCCACGGACAACGAACAGGCATTAGGACGAGCGTAAAGAGGGCGCTTGAGACGCACAAGTCAGCAATATTTCTGGTGATTTATTGGCGTGATGTTTCGTGTACAGTGACAAACAGGAGTGCAACATTCTCGAAAAACAACAAGCATAATTTGCCTACGATTGTAGCTCGATTGTAGCTCGAATCTGTACCTGTAAGTATGAGACTGTCTGAATACCGGCAGAATTCACATTTTTGTTGTAAAAAGAGACATTATGCAGAAGTATAATTTGCTGGGATGTGTGTTTGTCAGAGCCTGCAGTTGTGCGTTCGCTGGGGGCGTATCGTGACGAGCTGGACGCGCTCCGAGAGAAGGCCGTTAAAATCCATTCCCTATTTTTGTTTTCGAAATTGTGTTGGTTGGTCCGATCGATTATGCAGTCGATTCTCGAATGTAAAGTGACAGCCCTACCCATACGTGACTGATTTAAAACACTCTTCATGAGCAGCAATTCACACGGTCCAGTAGAGTTTTACATTGACATGTTGTGAAGATTATTTTTAAATATTAAATGTGTATAAATAATTATGTGTAAAAACTGAGTTTGAAAAAAAAATTTGTTTGGTCAAAACTAGGTCACTTTTAACAACAAAACACTAAAAAAGACCTACTATGGTATATGTTGCCATTGTACTGTAAAAGTACTTTGCTTATATGCCTAAAGATGTTGCCTAAGATTGGCACGTCACTAGATTTTGGAACAGAGCTTTTGCTTTTGTTTAGATATGATGTTCATGTGACTGTCCGTATCACTCTCTAAAGATGATACTCTAGCACATGGTTCAAAATCCTCAGTGCAAACATTCATATAGATGAAGAGATTTACACTAAACCTACTGCATTTATATTGTGCAGCAGGGGGCTTCTGGGTAATCTACAGAAGTCAGGAAGTAAATTCCCTCTTTAAACACACACTCACACTGGTGCATTAATGCTGCATGACTCCCTCCAGCCTTAAACACACCACGCAGAATAAAATTGCTTTCATCCAAAACTGAATTAATGGATTACTAGTGCACTGCATTCTGCACAGTATATATTTTTAATTGTATTTATTTAACCAGGAAGATCCCATTGAGATATAATATCTCTTCTACCAGGGAGTTCTTTTGACACACCGATGAGTAATGAAGATGTTTGATTTTTTTCTGTTGATTCATTCATCATTACATTGCATTCTGGGATATTGTATATCACGTCATTTACAGCATTGCACTGATGTTGTGGCATTAGCTATCTTTACATCAACGAATTTTGGGATATCGCATCAAAAAAGCTGGATGGAAATACCAAGATGTGCATAAATACTAAAAATGTGCATAAAAACGTATGGACTCAATTGAGGCGGACCATTTTTTTAAATCCGATAAGATGATGTGTGCATAAACCACGATGGACACATACACTCACCGGCCACTTTATTAGGTACCCCATGCTAGTAACGGGTTGGACCCCCTTTTGCCTTCAGAACTGCCTCAATTCTTCGTGGCATAGATTCAACAAGGTGCTGGAAGCATTCCTCAGGGAGTTTGGTCCATATTGACATGATGGCATCACACAGTTGCCGCAGATTTGTCGGCTGCACATCCATGATGCG
Organism: Semotilus atromaculatus; assembly: GCA_031834385.1. Taxonomy (NCBI): domain Eukaryota; kingdom Metazoa; phylum Chordata; class Actinopteri; order Cypriniformes; family Leuciscidae; genus Semotilus; species Semotilus atromaculatus. The sequence goes on along the minus strand of JAULUF010000053.1, from coordinate 2,915,220 downwards.
AATCTCCCGTTCCACCACATCCCAAAGATGCTCTATTGGATTGAGATCTGGTGACTGTGGAGGCCATTTGAGTACAGCGAACTCATTGTCATGTTCAAGAAACCAGTCTGAGATGATTCCAGCTTTATGACATGGCGCATTATCCTGCTGAAAGTAGCCATCAGAAGTTGGGTACATTGTGGTCATAAAGGGATGGACATGGTCAGCAACAATACTCAGGTAGGCTGTGGCATTGCAACGATGCTCAATTGGTACCAAGGGGCCCAAAGAGTGCCAAGAAAATATTCCCCACACCATGACACCACCACCACCAGCCTGAACCGTTGATACAAGGCAGGATGGATCCATGCTTTCATGTTGTAGACGCCAAATTCTGACCCTACCATCCGAATGTCGCAGCAGAAATCGAGACTCATCAGACCAGGCAACGTTTTTCCAATCTTCTATTGTCCAATTTCGATGAGCTTGTGCAAATTGTAGCCTCAGTTTCCTGTTCTTAGCTGAAAGGAGTGGCACCCGGTGTGGTCTTCTGCTGCTGTAGCCCATCTGCCTCAAAGTTCGACGTACTGTGCATTCAGAGATGCTCTTCTGCCCACCTTGGTTGTAACGGGTGGTTATTTGAGTCACTGTTGCCCTTCTATCAGCTCGAACCAGTCTGGCCATTCTCCTCTGACCTCTGGCATCAACAAGGCATTTCCGCCCACAGAACTGCCGCTCACTGGATGTTTTTTCTTTTTCGGACCATTCTCTGTAAACCCTAGAGATGGTTGTGCGTGAAAATCCCAGTAGATTAGCAGTTTCTGAAATACTCAGACCAGCCCTTCTGGCACCAACAATCATGCCACGTTCAAAGTCACTCAAATCACCTTTCTTCCCCATACTGATGCTCGGTTTGAACTGCAGGAGATTGTCTTGACCATGTCTACATGCCTAAATGCACTGAGTTGCCGCCATGTGATTGGCTGCTTAGAAATTAAGTGTTAAGGAGCAGTTGGACAGGTGTACCTAATAAAGTGGCCGGTGAGTGTATATACCGAATAAATCCCTCAATGAGACTAACCAGCGGACCAATCGCATCACACAGCATCTCAAATATTGGTTTGGTCGTTCTGAAAAGTCTGTCATCTAAATTGTTCGGTTTAATTCCCTCCAGAAGCGTCTCACATGATTGTGTTCCTCAGAACAGAAGATATCATGACGGTGTTTATTGAGTTTCATCTGCCGCTCTGAGGCACAAGTCATTGATGATGATGTACGTGAAAAGAGCCACAGTGACGGGCAACATAGATATTGACTGTGTGTGTGTGTTTGTGTCTCAGGTGATTGGATTCTTCAGCCAGCGACTGGAGCAGGCAGGAAGTGACCTATCAGTGGAGAGAGTTCAAGAGGTCATCAAGAAAGGTGCGGTGGCCCTCCCTAAAGACCGTCTGAAGGTAAGCACACAGATATTTGTAATGATGATGACACATGAACTCTCTCTCTCTGGCCTGTAATCTAAAGATAGAACCGTGACATTTCACTTCCTCCTAGAGACAGGAAAACTAATTATTTTAAGATGCACTGGATTAAGAATTAATAATTCACCATCTGACTGTATCACACAACTGCCATCTGTGCACACACACACACATCAGGTGTTACCATGGTAAAAGTTATTAATTTCATAAATACATTTCTAAACAACCATGTGTTTTGCAGTATTTTATTAAAAAAAAAAAAAAAAATAGTTGTAGTAGAATTGTTTTGATTTTTAGCCCTGTCAAAAACTTTTTATGTATATATTTTTTATTAAAATATATATTTTTCAATTAAATTGTAATAATTAAGTATATTTACTTACTAACTATTGCAAAACAAATGTGTGTGTGTGTGTGTGTGTGTGTGTGTGTGTGTGTGTGTGTGTATATATATATATATATATATATATATATATATATATATATATATATATATATTCATTGAAAGAATAAGTTTAAAAAATATTGTAAAATAAATTTGTAAAAAAGTTCCAGAAAAAATAATATATATATACAGTGCTGTCAAAATTAACACGTTAATGCACACGATTATTTTTTCCAGTTTAGCGCGTAAATTCTTTTTAACACAATAAACGCAGTATCTGTTTTTTCCCCGTCATCCTTTGGCTAGCGTTACAATACATGATCACACTCTTATTCAAGCAAATACTTTTAAACCATTGACACACACACACACTCGTGCGCACAGAAAGCCGCTTCCTTGAATGGACAAAAGCACTCAGAATTATGCCAAAATGCAAGTATTGTCGCGAAATGCAAGTATCCTCGCAAGCACAATTAAATTATTAAAATGAAGTCTTAAATGAACGTAAAGAGATGTGAGAAAATAGGATGTGCGTCAGATCCGCGTCATCTCTTAAAGTGACAGAAGCCTAATAAACCTGCTGATTGATGTCTGTCATTAATGTTAATCAAAGAACAAAAGACACTCACTGCTCTTGACTGAAAAACGTTTGTTGCATTAAGAAGCAACCCTCTACAATGCGAGTAAATCACTTGCATATGCAAATAAATGTTCATGCTAGGCAACTAATAAACTATTGGGTAATAAATTGTTTGATTTCACTGCCCAGTGTTTGAGTTAGACGCTAAGTTACGGTATAAGTTTAGCTTAAGTATAAATGATAGCTTTCAAATTATACTGTAAATCTGAATGCCTGTAATCAATGGCTAAAATTGAGAATTTTTTTCATTTCATAGAGACATCAGTAGCAGTATTGGTATCGGTGATGCCAAATGTGTATTTTTATGTACATTTATAACTCTAGCTGAATTTCTTTGGCAAGCTTTACACTGAAGTTTTGTGTTCTTTAGCATTTTGTGTCTAATAATTGTGTACCTGCATGTAGCAGGTAAATGAAGCTGTGCTGATACGCTGCAAGAATGAGCGTGAGCGGCGGGTGTCTGAACACGCGAGCAATCATGTTTGAGAGCGGGTCAGGCCTCATCTTCATTATCACAAACGACTCCACTGGGGCCATCCATTACACTTTATAACACATGCGAGTAATGACATCTCCAGAAGAACAGGAAATCACACATATCTGTCTCTGATATACGGGCTAAAAGACTGGAATAAATCTCCAGCACGTGTCTCGTTACCTTCTTATCCTTACCCACAATCCCCTCTGATCCCCCTAAATCAGGGGAAAAGTGGCCGGAATGTGCCGTTCATCCGCCTTTTAATTGCGTGTTCTATCACATGTTCAGTGTTTCAGATATCACAGACATCATCCATCATGTTAATGGCCAGACGAATGAGTTTGAGGGCCGATGGAAACCGCTGCGCGTCCTGCTGCTTCTGAGAAACACACGCAGACCTTCATGGATGGGCTGATGTATATTGTCTGGTCATTGCAAATCGTTCTCAGTGTGAACACCATTATGAGGAAGACGTTCTTGTAACTGAATCTTTGAATGTTATTTAAAAGTTTTGTTTGAGACTTTAGCAGCAAGTTGGGCTGGCCGTTATGTGACGTATACACTGCGCAAGGGCAACTTATAATAAGCTGCTTTGTAAACCAGACAGACAGTTGTCTATTTAACGTTAGTCTACGTCTATTTTTATATATATATATACACTTCACATACTAAACATCACGTCTGAGAAACATCCCCTTTAAAACACATTCATATGGGTGGCTTTGGCCTTTTTTTGAGCTTTCAGCCTTGATTGTTGTGTTTTTAAGACAACGCAACAAATTATCCAACATTTAAAAACATGTTTTTTATTTATAATTTATTTATAATCAATTACAATTCTGTAGTCTGTTCATGCTTCAATCTGTAATTAAACACAAGAATGTGTGTAAACATCCCCAAAAAGATGCCTGATTATGGTTGTGTGAGTCCAAGACCAGCCTAATTATTCAGGACTTTATACATATAGTATATTATCATGTAATTAACCTACTGTATATGAACCTGCCTTTCATATAGGCTTTTGGATGCATTTTGAACTACTTATAGCGCCCTATATGTTTAAATATGACTGTACATAATATGTATACACATATTGGTAGCCTACGTGTGTGTGTGTGTGTGTGTGTATGTACACATATGTGTGTGTGTGTGTATGTACACATATGTATGTGTATATGTACATATATACATATTGAGCAAGTTTATTTATGCAACACACTGACTAGTGATTTTAATATTGCATAGTCTTGCATCTCTAATTTCTACTAGGTTTTCTCTAGTAGTTTATTGCCTTGCTTGTGCGTTTCTGTTTATACGTTCTCCGTGTGTGTGTGTGTGTGTGTGTGGGGGGGGTTGTGTTTGTGTCCCGGGCGTCCCCAGGACTGGGAATGAAAAATTCTCGTCTAGACATCCAGACTCGTACACACACACACACACACACAGTCAAGCATGCAGTAGGCAACACTTATCAGAATCAGAGTCCCAAGAGAGCAACTGTGCGCTTGAGGGATGTTCCGTACCCTCGGTCCTGGTACAGACGGCCCTTATTCCACCACAAACACACACACAAAGGAAGCGTGAAGGGCCAGACTGCCTGTCTGCCCAGAGCTCTACCTCTTTCTGTCTCTCTCTCTCTCTCTCTCTCTCTCTCTCTCTCTCTCTCTCTCTCTCTCTCTCTCTCTCTCTCTCTCTCTTTAGTGTTGAATAGGAGCTGCGACAGCCGTGTGTGACGTGGACGGAGTGACAGAGGCGGTGGAATTTGTTGTTTGGCCAGTGCGCTGGTGTGTGTGTTGCGTGGTGATAAGACAGAGACACCGTGGCTCCTGTGAGGGAGGGCGACATCATTGTAACACACACACACACACACACACATGCTTTCATAGGCTTTTGGATGCATTTTGAAATACTTAGATATGACACTTAACTAGTCATGAAAAAGACTGCTTTCTCAACAGATTTTTCTGTTTCTAATGCATTTAAAAGCATTTTTAAGCAAATTTTAAATAACTGTTTTCCATGTGAATATAATATTAAAATGCAATATATTGCAGTGATCAAAGCTGAATTTTCAGCATCATTACTCCAGTGTTCAGTGTCACATGATCCTTCAGAAATCATTCTAATATGATGATTTGATGCTCAGAAATATTTCTGATTATTATCAATGTTGAAAACAGTTGTGCATGTGAAAGTATACATTTCTTTTTATAAAAAAGAAGAAAAAAGTCTTAATGACCCCAGATTATAATTCAGGTCCTTTTTTGAACAATTTATCATTACATGCCGTAATTCTAAAGAAAAAAAAAATCATAATCTACTTCCCAAAATGTTTTGAATTTCATCCAAATCTAGTGGGTTGCCAACTTTCTTTTTTTGGCTGATGTCACTAAGGCCTTTATTTTGACACTCATTATGGATATACAATGTTCACTTGTCACAATATATTCTTATCAGTGTATGTCTTGAATCAGACACAAGTGATTAATGTCTCTTTCTCAGTTCAGTAATAGAATGTTTGTGCGTGTTTAATATATGTGTGTTTGATTTTTTTCCCCATTTTAATGTAAAATCATCCGTCCATTTCCCCTGTGTGTGTGAGCAGACCGATCTGTGTGTGTGTGTGTGTGTGTGTGTGTGTGTGTGTGTGTGTGTGTGTGTGTTAGTGAACCGTTTCTGCTCTGAGGCTCCGACTGCTGCAAACCAGGGCCAAGCCGACTGGCGACCTTGGAGCTCAGCCAACCATGAGCCAATTCTGCCCGGGCTCTGTCTGGCCCTTCTCTTCCCAGGAAACACTGGGGGCCCCGCAGGGGTGTGTGTGTGTGTGTTTGAGAACTGAGAAGATAACAGTTTGACGCAAGACTTCAGTTCAGAGAACATCTAAGAGTTTAAATAGCTCTGGGTTTTCTTCTGCCCTCAGTGGGACTCATATGTTCTCTGACATGAATCCCAGCACAAGTTTATTTCCTGATTCATTTCCGAGTCACTTCATGATGAAGACGTTTTAGCCATCAACACATTTAAATTCTGTAATGTGCTGTAATAACATGAAGTTTTTTAATTAAAGAATTACATGATATTGGATTGGGATTTTAAAGATATTTTGTTAGCTTTAAAAAGTTATGTTTTATTAGATTTTTTATTATAATTTCTTATTTATTTTAATTGTATACATTTGAATATCAAATGTATACAATTAAAATAAATCAATTATAATAAAAAATAAAATAAAACGTAACTTTTCAAAGTTTATAGTGTTATAATATTTATATATTTTTTTGTTTTCTGTTTTATTGCTTTCATGAAAATTAAGTGCAGTTTTCCTAAGATTCTCATTGAATTCTCTTTTAAATTTAAAAGAGAAATTAAATGATCAGATTTTCATTAAATAATATTTAACTTTTATGAAATAAAATTACTATAATAAGCATGAAATAAATACTACCATGATGCATAAATACATTGATATATATATTTTTTTTCATAATGAGATTTGGATTATTACTTTTCACTGATGAGAATTTGGTGGAAATGTGCTTAATTGATGCAAAAATTGTCACATTATGACAAAATATATATATTTTCAGCAAGAAAATATAGTTTCTTAATTCTTTCTTTTGGTTTTAGGGACAAATATGACAAAAGGGAAGTTCTTGACACATTGACCCGTAAAGGTTTGAAAACAATAAAGAATGAACTAATCGTCCCTCGTGTTCTGTCGCTGAAAGTCGTTGACCTTGTGACCTGGAGTCCCTCATCACGCGAGTCGCTTCATGTCCTCCCACGTGTGACAGACCGGGTCCGTGTGCTTGTATGGCGTCTGAAAGGAACAGACAGACTTTGAGTGGCCATGAATAGAGCCGCAGTGTAGCCGAGCCAGCAGACCCGGAGTCAGCGAGTCCAGCCAAGTTCTGAGCCCTTTCTGTGGAGTCAGATATGAAAGCGCTTCAATACAGCCTCTGTCTTTCACAATGAGAGCGCTGGGGAATATGATAGGATGCTGATGCATTATTTACACCGATGGGCAGCTTACCTGCTGTCGATTGTCCTGCGACTCACCTGAGCGATGGCTCGGGTCGGCTCGGGTTGATTGGGGTTGGGTCAGATCGCTGTTGATGGACCCGCCACCTCGCAGCTGCTGCTTTAGCCCGGGACGGCCCGTCTACAGGCGTTCCCTGCTGTCTTATGTCGGATATTGTAAGATCATGCTTGGGTTGTGTTGGCTTGTTCAGTCACGGCTCGATTCCGCCAGCTCTCTGATTCAGTACTATCGCTCTAATGATTGAGATATCTGAGATAGACACCCCACCGGTCAAAAGTTTGCGCTCTGTGAGATTTTTATGTTTTTGAAAGAAACATCTCTTCTGCTCCCCAAAGCTGCATTTATTTGATCAAACATACAGTAAAAACTATAATATTGCGAAATAATGTCATTTTTATATGTAGAATTAATTTATTCCTGTGATCAAAGCTGTATTTTCAGCATCATTACTTCAGTCTTCAGTGTCACATGATCCTTCAGAAATGATTTGATGCTCAAGAAACATTTCTGATTATTATTCAAATAAATACCGCTGTGGTGAGAATAAGAGACTTCTTTCGAAAACATAAATCTTACCGACACCAAACTTTTGAAGAGGAGCGTTCATAGTAATGTAGAAATCTTCGAAGGTTTGCAGCGTGTTGATCATTCAAAATGTACGTTGTAGCTTAAACTGCCCATTTATATAATGACCCTGTATGAATTCCTGTATCTTAAGACG